>JACEVL010000010.1:845000-1162500 GCA_020284085.1 Aporrectodea caliginosa
ATATTGATTTAAGCAGACAAAGACACGCAGACACGAGCAGAGACGAAGAGGAGGACAAAGAGGAAGACATTTCTCATCAGGAAAAGAACATTTCTTCTCATAACCTAAACCAGATCTCAACTCTTCCTTTCTAAGCAGAAGTCGATGCTGCCTTGATTTGCCCATCTTTCATACGAATTTCATCGATTATAATACTATAATAATATACACATATCACATATGAATATGTATATATACGTATATATATATTAATATGAAAATGTGTATATATATATAGTTATATATATATCGACGTTTTCATTTTCTTACTGAGCACCTGTAATATTTCTGCTGCATCGTTGTTCAGGTGATATTCTACCTGGATCTTCAACGCAACCGATATTGACGTCCAAGTACATCATCGTCCGTAGGTGGGTGGGTGGGTGTGCGTGTATGGCCGTGTGTGCGTCAAACGGCGGCAGTCAATAATGACATTATGGCGTGGCTAAGTCCCTCTTACAGATCCAGTTCTGTTTGCCTATATCCCATATGAATTCATATAAGTACACACATACACACACACATACATATATGTGTACACATTTTCATCAGATATATTTATATCCGATCTATATAACCTAGTTAGGGGATCTATTTTGAACTGCGCATGTCCTTTTATGGCAGTTTAATCCTGGAACTGATGAACTTGTCGGATCATTGATGATGTTCTCCGTTTTCTCGAACGAATTAATTACTTTAGTCGTTATATGCGAGAACAACATGACGTCATCGTCGATGTCTACATGTGAAGGTTTGCTGAGCTGAGCTGACGTTCCATTCGATTGCAGCGACGAAAGAAACTTAGCTAACACTAGTAAAAGGAAAATCTGAAGAATTGTGCTAAATGTAAAAAAGAACAGACTCAAAAATTTCAAATAATGAATAAACGTGTTAACTAGATCATTTTCTGGCGTTCAATTTGTTGTTAAATGAGGCGAGTAAGACGTGGTTGCTCCTTGCTGTTCTGTTGTCTTCTGGGTGTTGTTCTGTTGTCTTCTGGGTGTTGTTCTGTTGTCTTCTGGGTGTTGTTCTGTTGTCTTCTGGGTGTTGTTCTGTTGTCATCTGGGTGTTGTTCTGTTGTCTTCTGGTTGTTGTTCTGTTGTCTTCTGATTGTTGTTCTGTTGTTCTGTTGTCTTCTGGTTGTTCTTCTGTTGTCTTCTGATTGTTGTTCTGTTGTCTTCGGTTGTGCCTGTGCTTCAGTGCTATCAACCTCAAGACCACCTCACCAATTCAGACCACATGATGTATGAGGAGGATATTTATTTTCTACTCTCCTGCTGCTCTGCTTTGTGCTCCATAAGATTCTAATCCAGGTACTTGTGCACTTTCTCGACATTGATTATGTATATACATAGATTGCCTTCGTACCTGTGCCTCCTAGGTCCTAGGATCTGTGAGTCTGAAGTGGATTTGCCAATAGATGTCGTTGTTGTATGGAAGGCACTGAGAGGAATTGACAGATGAATGAGCGAAAAAGGTCTTCCATTGAATCATGACACAAACTGCAACTTAATACTTTGAAATACGATGCCATCTCATGTAGCTTCATTCATATACATTATACAACTGCACTCATTGAAGATACTCTGTCACTTCATCCAGTCAATCACGCTTTCGTCTTTTCCTTCCTATTTTCATTGTCCGTCCGAATGATAATGAACAGATGGTAGGCTACGCACTACTTACCGCCACATGATATATCCTCTCACTCACTCACTGACACTGATTATGTTCGACTGTGTTGTTGACAACAGCAATGATAAAAACGACACCGACGACGACAACAACGAAAACAACGACGGCAAATGATAACGATATCAGCAGCAGCAGCAGCAGCCTTGTCCTGTGTTCGGTTCTAAGGCTTCCTTGTGTTGCCTAGGAAACCTTTCCCGGTGAAGATGCTGCTGTCCAAAGTAGGGCGCATCAGAGCTTATCATGATGATGGGGTAAATGGGAATGCCACCAGACACGATAAATCTGGTGGGACACGCCAAGAAATGTATCAACGCTAAGTAGAAAACACAGTCGTGCAGACGGGTCAAATGGAAAATCCAGAAGGAGCATAAGAGTGGAAGAAGAGACGGAAGAAAGGAAGGAAGGAAAAGAGGGAATGAGAAAATACACTGCATGATTGGCTATGTCTATGGAAGAATGGAAGAATGAGAAAAGGAAGAAATCATGGCGGAAAGGAGGAAGGGATCGAAGGAAAAATACAGTCTTAATATACAGAACAAAGGTGAAAACAGATTTAGGTGAACATTGACAATAATTATAAATTGGATAAGTATTAGGAAGAATTGGAAAGGTATAATACGGACACTAATGGGAGCTGTGTGTTAGCCAGGGAGGACCTGAACGCGTATAAACAATGCAAACTCGTATACAAGGAAATTTAACGTTGCTATGACACTAAAGTAATCTTACGATGTCTTACAAGGGAATCGTCAGTTGTGGTCCATTACAAATAAGGCGGAGTGACAGGAACGAAAGACGCAAAGCACTGTCTGGAATGAAGGGAGATATGGTCCATGGACGCAAAATATGGACATAAGATTAGCAGCAGCGCTGTTAGCTGTCGTCGATTCGAGTGCAGATATACTAAGGCCAAATGAACCACACACTGAGCCAACAGCTGAGGCTAAATTGACGGAGCACAATATGGTTCGTTATGTCAGAAGCGTGACTTAACAAACCTAAGGATGTCAGACGAGAGCAAGAAAGTATAAGAAGCGCCTCTGCGGAAAGAATCTGCCCCAAGGGAAACAGTTCCAGAGATACACAGAGACAAACGACAGAGTAGGATCGAGAAGACAAGGCATTCCAAAGTAGCAACATACGTCGAATGGTTTAGAACTGAAAGACCAAAACATGAAATCCAGATAAGACTCTGAGAAAAGCCATCCTCAAAGAGGTTTGCGTGAAACTTGACCAACAGAGTACAAGAATTAATCTCGCAACTGACAATGCCTGTCTGCACAAAGTTAAACCGTTTTGAGATGTCAATCTTCAGAACGGAAATGTCAGAACCTTAATGCAAGAAATTGATCGGAGCAGAAGATGTTATTTACTGGTCTGAACAGCCTCAAGGGTACGACCTGCGTACGAAGACTCGCAATCTTCGGGCGGGATCTGTTACAGTACAAGACCCTCGTTGTGCTGAAGTCGACGTCATTGCCTGAGTATCCAATAATTATAATCTAATCTAATGACTTTTAATGACTAACTCAAGCTTGGCTCTACAGCTAATTGGTGTTACTTGTAACCAGTTGCGTTCATGACAACTGGATTTATTGAATTAAACGAATATTGATTGATTGATTGATTGATTGATTGATTGATTGATTGATTGATTGATTGATTGACTGATTGATCGATCGATCGATCGATCGATCGATCGATCGATCGATCGATCGATCGATCGATTGATTGATTGATTGATTGATTGATTGATTGATTGATTGATTGATTGATTGATTGATTGATTGATTGATTCTATAGCGCCGTTATCAAAATGCCGAAGACACCAATCGCTTCAAGTGAAATCGGTGAAAAGTCATCATCCATTGGAAGAGAAGCTAGGTCGAAGTTCGATAGATGATCCAGAAGAAGGATACGGTCGCAATTATCTTCCTATCCACAACCGATGCTCGACTCTCTCTCGGTGATCTGCTAATTAAGACAATTACCTTTTCGTTCTTCTTGAGCTCGGTATTGGTACAATTTCCACAGTGAATTCTGTGGGTAAAGCTACCCACCCACTCTACCCTCATCATGATCGGCCGAACGAGTTTTCTTCGGAGTGTAGTTTATTCAGCTCTGAAACTTCAGTTTGCATATGCCTATGCAGTTCCTCAGTGTGCAGAAATGTCAAGTCTATCAAGTAACTTCGAGAAGTCTTAGGTCGTCATTATATAAATATCCGGCATGCATGCATAAATACATTGCATCTTTAAAAGCAAAGAGATATAGGCCTAAACAGCGTATACATAGCGCACAACACAGCGGGACAAAATTGCGTCACTGGTTATTTGCATAACTGTTGGACTGCGGTCTGTACGTAGTTGCGTGGGTCGTTTGTGTCCATCACCAGCTGCTCTCAATAGGAGCTAAACATCCGGAGATTAGGGTCGACTATTCTATGACTCCATCACTGGCTAACATTGAACTAAGGCTCCTCTACGAGTCTATGCTATGCATAGAATAGGAAAACTGGAAATACAGCAGCAACTAAAAAAAGAAGAACAGCTGGAAAGACGAAACGCAAATGAAGTGACAAAATGACAAATGGAGAGTCAGAAGGAGCAATAGAAAAGAAGGGATAAAAGAAAAGTACACAATGAAAGAAGAAAAAACGATTTAACGAACGAACTAAATAATATGGAAAGCAGAGAAGGAGGAATTAAAGCATAAGGAAAAGTGAGGTAGAAGGAGTATGAACGGACGGAGGAGGACGAGGAGGAAGACGAGGAGAAGGAGGACGAGGAGGGGGAGGAAAACGTGTCGAAGATGTGGAATATCGTAAGATGAAGAACTGCTATAAATAGTAGTAAAGAGAAGATGAGACAGACTGAGTTGGAGCTGAGAGAAATAATTAGATTAAGGCCATAGTATATGGGAGAAAGGAGAGAGAGTGAGTAGAACGAAGGCGTAGACAAGTAGGATGAGAAGGGAAAAGAAGATTGATGACTAAACGATATTGCATATCCCGTTGCTGCATATTGCTAAAGAGACAGAGACAGAGACAGAGACAGAGACAAAGACAGAGACAGAGAGACAGCCAGATGCTGCTGCTGCTTCAGATTCAGTGGCATCTCTCAGTCGACTGGCGATTGCCGAGACACGATGTCCATCATCACCATAGCAACTGCTTCTTTTGAAGGCATCCACAAGAAGTACCAAGGATACGGGGTCAACTTCATCAGCGACCACTATTAGACATGCACGATGGTTGGATGAGGAGGGATGCGGTGCCTTTAGCATACGCAGTTAATTCTAATTAGGTGTCAGACATGGAGACTTAGAAGTACGTTGGCATCAAACAGGAACCAGGAAGATGAACGTAATCGTAGTAAGACGCGGGCAGAGAGGAAGGGATATGAAGATATAGAGAAATTAGGTTTTAAGAAGAAAACGAAGAATTTTAAGAGAAGCAGAAGAAAAAGGAAAGAGGATGAGGGCGAAAAAGAATAGAAGACGAAGAAAGAGAGAAAGGAAAAACTTAGTCAGAGAGACGAACACTGTGACTCCAGTTCTGCTACTTAATATACTCTTATTTAGTGACTTCGAACATATAATGATGGCTTTCACAAACTGTTTAGATGGCCAGTCAGAAACATGGTTGAATTGAAAACAACGCCTAAGTAACGAGCAGCGTCTGCCAGTGCAACAACTAAATCATCCGGTTTCAAAAACTTAAGCCTATCAAATATTATTAAGTATCTGTGGAATGCGAAGCAACAGAAATTCAGTTTTCGATGGGTTAGCGAGGAGTTAAAAGCAGATGACACCGCGCCATCTATGGGCAGTTTGTTTCTATAGTCTCTCAATTGATTACTTGTCTGCCCTTCATCACATTGACCCTTCTGATTTTAATAGGTATTGAATATCGATGATGACTTTCGATAGATGCGTTATCGAAGTCTTAAGATTGGATGGCGTTGATGTACATCGTATGACCGACCAATCAGATTGATCGCTTATTAGTTCACTGACTGGACTGAATGTTAGACATGACTGACTGAAACTGAGACGAACGAATGATCAGAGGCTGAGTATGGATGAACGGTGACACTGACTTGCAAGTCTTGTTGTGCCTTAGTTCAGCTGCTTCGGCTGAAACGAGTTTGTCGCTCGTTCGAATCTCTTCGAGCACTTGATGAAGACTGTCGGAACATCTCTTCGATGGCTCGTCCCAGTAGTCGTGAGGACAGTCACTCGGTGACTTCCGACAGATCGCTCCGTTCCCTGAAACGACATGAAATCAGATCATAATATTATTATGTTAACAACGTTATAGAAGCCATTAGATCTTCCCCCTCATTAAGGGCTAAACTAATGACTAGTTTTTCCTCTTTGGTCTCTCGTTCTTTAAAGACGTTTCTTTTCCCCCTGGGTTTTCGTGCTGAGAGCGCTTCTGAATAGTTATTCTGAGAGAGGCGCTATATAAATCTTTAGATACAACACAATACAATACAATTAGATTAAGTAATAAATCATGTGCGATATCAGCCTCTGTTGCGCGGTAGTTCCTCTTCACCATCCGTTCATCCATCTCCCATGTCAATCTTCCCCGCTCCCGCCACTTATCATCTCAAGTTCTCCAGCCGCTCCATGCACATACCACTCTGCATCTCGACTCTGGAACGATCTCCTTCCTGAATTCCACAATGTCCAGATTGATCACCTGTACCTTACGCTCATCTGTCTATCACCCATCAGGCTTTCCACTCCAAATTAAAGTCTCACACGAATTCCCACCCAGATCCAACATCTCTTCCACCTAATCTTCCTAGTCCCAGACGGAATCCGCCAGTTGACAGTTCCTCCTTCTCCTTCTCTCCTTGGTTTTGATTGGATCTCCACTTGATATCTCTGGATAACCCTTCTGACTCGACGCAGCGCTCGTGAATAAACTGGTTCCCTGCGCTTAGCTACGAAGTGCGCTTTATAAATTTTGAGATTACGATTGCGATATTTCGGAAAAATTCCTTCTAAATGTCCTTTATTTTCCATCTGGCATCTAAGAGCCATTAAATCAATTACTAAAATTGTCGGGAGTTCAAAGTTTACCCTAGCTTGAGCCTGCCACTTTTTCTGATAAACTGAGTTTTAGATTCTATATTATTTGCCAAATAGCGCCAGCGTTCATCATCGCATTCATAGAACCAGATGGCACACGCACGTGTCAAAGGTCATCGTGCATAAACTTTTACGTACTTTCTGTGCATGGTCAACCGAATGCCAACATTGTCTCGAGGGTCACATGACTCGAATTGTTTCGATTTGGCATCATCCATTTCAGCAGACGAAGCTCTGGAAATCGAATCCCAGACGCAGTGGCTAGAGACGAGCGCTGAAGGCACTTAGCCACAGCAGCAGCAGTTGATCATGTGATGCATCCGAACAGTTTTATGGAGTCATTTAGGAGAGACTTTCATTCAGTCCATATAAGCTAAGCTCACACAAGGCTTTCAACTGCCCGTCGTCACATTAACCCTTTGGGACCCGTTAAGCCCTTTGTAAGCTCGCTGCCCTATAAGATCACGTGCCGCAAATTGCGCGGCAACACGCAAACAGGCTGTGGCCAGTTTACTACAAAGTAGTTTAATACGTAGTACGTTATAAGTTATATAGTTCGTTATATAGCTCAATGCTGAATGATTACAAGCGGACCGTCCCTGTGTATAGGCCTACTTCTGGTATGGAGTTAGTCTGCCTGCGTTCTCCCGTTTCTGATTTTCTTCGCTCTTTCGGTTCCTAGACAGTTCCCAATATTCTCTGTCTATTCAATTCCCTTCTATGGTTAGGAACGCTGAAATGGGAGGACAGACGCAGACGAATAGACAGTCACAGAATAAGACAGAAAAGGACATAATAATAGAGCGAGCAAGAAGACTACACGCAGAAAGGGAGACAGAAGACATACATGGGATCGAGCAGAAATAGGAAGGAATGAGCAAGATAATAAGTGACAGGTATGGAGATGAAGGGATTCGGAGAGACAGGTCCAGCTGTCCAATATTACATTCGAAGGATCCAGGGGCGAACAAAAGAATTGAAATCCCGATGTCAGTCAACCATACAAGTGATCAGCCAATCAAAAGAGATGCAAATAAATGAATGATCGAACAAACGAACTAACGACGAGCGAAACATTTGGAACGAAAGACAGAAAGGAATGAAAGAACGAATGAACGAACGAGCGAAAAACGAACGATTGAATCCGAAACGACAACGAACTATCGATTGCACAAAACAGATTCGGATGTGAGTAGAATTGCAAGATAATAGGTTGCAACCCTTTGTGATTCACATATCGAAACATTAATTAATTATTGCATCTAAATGGTGTCGTCAAGCTGTGTATAAAGCACATGGTCTCATTTGCGCGTGTATTTACTCTCGCATTTAATATAAAATACATGAAATGTTATGCTCAGTTGTACTAAAGCACCGCTGAAACCACAAGAAGACTCTAACTATTTTAAGTTTTTCCGCAGAAGCAAAGCGTATGCATAGAATGCCATAGATGCATGTACAAATGTATGTATTTATCGCTGTATGTGTGTATGTGTGCATGTATTATGTGTGAACATGTGACTACACATAATTTTGCAGGTATGGCTTAATTCATAGCAAAAATAC
Source organism: Aporrectodea caliginosa (assembly GCA_020284085.1). NCBI lineage: Eukaryota > Metazoa > Annelida > Clitellata > Crassiclitellata > Lumbricidae > Aporrectodea > Aporrectodea caliginosa. The sequence goes on from JACEVL010000010.1 coordinate 853,404, forward strand.
GTCCTGCTGCCTAAGGCGCAAACTGCGAGGCGTGACATAACAGGTTGACCATTATAGATGGACATGAATGTCTGTTGAACTAGGGCAGCTTAACACCGTATGTTCGATTCACTTTTCAAGATGGGAACCAAAGAACCTTCGTTTGCAAGCCGAGAAGAAGAGAAGGAAGAAAGGACGATATAAGAGGAAAACACAAGAGATAGACGCTGTTATGAGAGGTTGAGAAGTAAAGGGTTGAGAGGACGACGGGATGATGACAGTTAGAGGACAGTTAGAGGACAGTTTCCTCCTCCCAACCAAGGACGATCGAAATTTCATATCACGTGTATTATTTAAAAACATCTACTAAATACATTATCTCCGGTCTATACCATATTGGTTACCTCGTTCGTTGCCCTAACTAACATTGCCACCAGCCTATAATTCCTCCTTAGTTAGAGCAGAGATAATATTTGCTATCTCAACCCATTTAATAACTAACTGTCAGAGCTTAGACAATTTTTCCTATCTGTTACCTGTAACAAGTTGCGACCTGTCAGCTTGGTGCTGTGAATAAACGAAATTGATTGATTGAGTTAGAGGACAGTTAGAGGACAGTTAGAGGACAGTTAGAGGACAGTTAGAGGACAGCCCGAGGGGTTGGGGTGGTGTTGCGGTTGCCACAGGTTGAATGGGTCTGGTTGATTGTTTTTTTCTTGAGGCCATTATTATTTGGCTGTCACGTGTTCTTCTGATGAATTCATCCGCTGAAGAAGAAGAAGATGCAGAGACGGACCAACGAAGCGTCCGTCACATGTATGTCTCCCTGGCTACGGCTGCCAGACAAGTGGCTAAGTCTCTGTCTATCTCGAGTTCTCTCTTTCGATTTCACTGCCTATGTTTCATACCTTTATTTGTGTCTTTTTCTTACTCTAGCTGTCTCTCTGCCTTTGGTTATTTGTGACCGTCTGTTTGCCTTTATGCCACTCCTAATCTTGTTCCAACTCTCTCATTTACACTCTTAGTATGTTTATCTGTCTTCCTCAATTTCTGTAGTTATCTGCCGACATATCTGTGTCTCTCTATATGTCTATTCTTGTCTCTGCTTATCTGTTTGAGTTTCATACGCATGAATTCTGGTCATATTTTGTTCGAACTGCACAAGTTGTCGACTTCCTCATCTCTTTCCATCGACCATATTTTGATTCCTCGAGAGTTGATTCCAAGAGTGCCCGATCTGTCGACTAACCATGCTGGCAAAGTGAGTTCGTATAGTTACTTGGCTTTGAATTAGTGTTTCAATGTATTCGCTGTGAAGGTTCAGCTGTAGAGAAAGTGTGAGGAGGTACTAAGCCTTTCCTACTGTACGTCGTACGTAGCCATCGATGAGGTACATGTATAATGGTGCACACTGCAACTCCCAGGTGACTTAAATGAGGAGGTTGTCGTGTTTAGATTCATTGCACAATATAAAGGCGAACAGGACGAGGGCAACACTCTACGAACTATGACATCCGGTCTCCGAAGATATAGCAAGAGATCAGCCAAGCATCGGGCACGAGACTCGTAGAGTCCATCAGAGACAATTATAATTATGTCCGACTACACACACCACCTGCAGATGAATCCAGAACAGAGACGATTGGTACAGGGTCGTGTAAAGGGTAACACACCAGAGGTCACGTCATGGATGATGATGATAGTGGTGGTGGTGGTGGTGGTGGTGGTGGTGGTGGTGGTGGTGGTTGTGGTGATGATGATGGTGATGATGGTGGTGGTGGCTAACGGCAACACAATAGAATGATACAAGGAAGACTGTTAAGCATGAATCGCTAATGCTTTTAATTCTATTGTACTGTCGTTAATATTTTCTCATTACACTGCAAAGATATAAAAATTAATATTTACGATTCAGAGATTTCGCATTTTATGCGGTCTTGGGCTCAAAATACGCGGCATCCTATCTTTAAAAAAGGTGGTTAATACGCAGCAGTGATGCCTTGACAGCCTCCTATGATGATGATGATAGCATCTTAACACGCTTTGGACCTAATCGAAATTATCGACGCAGAGCAGACGTACACGAAAAGGTAGCAACTATAATCCATAGGGAGAAAACTGTCACGAAGGCCAACACTTGGCCACGAAGGCCAACACTTGGCCACGAAGGCCAACACTTGACCACGAAGGCCAACAATTGGCCACGAAGGCCAACACTTGGCCACGAAGGCCAACACTTGGCCACGAAGGCCAACACTTGGCCACGAAGGCAACACTTGGCCACGAAGGCCAACAATTGGCCACGAAGGCCAACACATGGCCACGAAGGCCAACACTTGGCCACGAAGGCCAACACTTGGCCACGAAGGCAACACTTGGCCACGAAGGCCAACACTTGGCCACGAAGGCCAACACTTGGCCACGAAGGCAACACTTGGCCACGAAGACGATGTTTCACTCTCGAATGAATTGCTAGACTTAGAACTAACTTCATTCGTATATGACAGCGGAAGTCGAACCCTGGTCAGTGCGGCGAGATGCCTCAGTGCCAACAAAGCAGGAGACAAAATGAAGTTTTTCGATTCATTACCTGCGCGTCACTCGGAATGCACGCCGCGAAAAGCAGAAGACGTGACACAATTATGTCCCCATTAGAACGTCCGTAACCCAGAAAACATATGTTCTATATTATAGACCCCTATTTTATATGCATACACACGCACCTACATACACACATCTACACATACACACACACACATAAATATATATATATATGTACCACAACAACAACAACAACAACAATGGTTTCTTATGATATGTATGTTATATGTTGTCTATGTGCAGACCTATGCATTATGCAAAATCGAAAGGTAAAATGCATGTGTTTCTGAACATAAGAAACCACGGAGACAATTGATTTGTGTGCATCACCCGACCAAAACACTCGAAACTTAATCGACTATTATTTCTACTATTATTATTTCTCATTTATTAAACGCCAATATCTAATGATTATGCATCGATCGATGGCCCTGAGAAATGATGAATTAAGGACTTGCTCAAGGTCCATGTATACAGTATAACCATCTCAATGGAGGCTACAGCCCGGAATCTTCGCGTTCCAAGCCGAGTGCTAACGCGGTAACTAATTCGTTGCCGTGCCTTGTGACTATATTATGAGAAACAAAAGATGGAGCTCAAACTGGAGACGCTCAAATATGTTCTCATTATAAGCGAGACTAAGGTGAGGTTAAAGAGAGGAATTTGAGGCGGAGAGAACTTCAAAGAGACGATCTGGTGAAGACTTCTGAAGAAATGCAGGCAGTTGATACTTGATAGACAGCAACATAGAGATGAATGATGAGAACAGCACAGAATAAGACATGCGGAACAGGAACATATTCACAGGCAATAACTACAACAGCCAGAAAAATAGTTCACCTGGTTCAGAACAGAAATCAGAAGAGAAACCTTCGAAGACTCAAGACAACTGCTTGACAGAATGACATTGTAGAGAAAAGCAAAGATATTACATTGCAAAGAAACAGCCTACATCATCCTGTCTACGTTTAGGCAAAATAAATGGATGATTCGAAATCCAGGTTGTTAATGAAGACGCAAATGGTGACGGATGAGAAGACGTTTGACGCGCTTTAAGAACGATGGAAGGAAGTCCTCGAACGAAACTAAACAACGATTTTGAATTGCAGCCGATGTCCCTCACCCGTTCAGAGGGCAGAAATACAGATGACCAACTCTCTACGGGAAGTAATGAGAGATGCTACTAACTCGATACGGAACAGACACACATGCAATTACGACGCTGATAGAGAAACAAGACGATGAAGAACAGTTCCTTCAGCAAGTTTGAGAGACAGCCATTGGTAGGAAGTGTTAGCCACTTCATTTTCGGAGCATCGGCCTACGAGGACAGATGGCCAGTCATTTGATCTTCCTACTGACAGTGCATGGTCAGTGTACGCATTATACCGTCTGACGGTCTGACCAACCAACCAGTCACCAACCATATGACCAGCCACCCAGTGGCACCCAAATGACCCAATCACCAACCTTCTCTATAAACCAACCATCTGACCAACCAACCAGTCACCAATCAGTCAGTCACCAACCATCTGACCAACTAACCATCTCACCAAACAACCAGCTACCAACCAATTGACCAACTAACCAGCTATCACCCAACCAATTGACTGACCAGCCAACCAACCAACAAACCCACCGCCAACCAACCGACCACCCAGCCAGCAGATTGATCAACCAACAAACTGACTGACCAAACAACCACCCAACTGACCACCCAACCAGCTACCAACCAAGCAACGAATAAAACAATCATCTCCACCACTACTGTTCGCCATTTGCCAGTCCCGTGCCCGGATAAAGAGGAGGGTGACATCTTCATTGACACTGCAGCGTCGTTGAGCAGAAACTACCCAAGAGTCAACCAAACCAACCAACTAACCATTCAGGAGACAAATAGACTTGTCAGTCAGAAGACAAATAGACTTAGACTTAGAGACTGACGGACTGAGTGACCGACAAGTAGAGGATCTGGAACTGGTTGATACAGAGTTTACAGATGCTATGAAAAAGCCGACCAACGCACCTACTTAGCCTACCTATACTCACACTCACTCGCTCGCTCACTCACACACTCACTCACTCAAGGCGATATATTATATATATATATATATATATTATATATATTATATATATATATATATGACTGGGAGCCATATGCGCTATGTATTAAATTATTCATCCCTTGTCTCTTTGTCTATCGTTTCTCTATTGTCTGCATGCATAGAAATACAATCGTGAATGTCATGAGACGAACATTTAATTCGAGTCGAAGCCAGAGGCATAGGATGGTCTCTGAGCGGCTGAATCAAATCCGTTTTGGTTAAAGTCAGCTGCTTCCGACTGTTTCCGACTGGAAGAAGCAATCCTGCCGGAAGCACTGAGGAGGAGGAGGAGGAGGAGGAGGAGAGGAGGAGGAGGAAGAGGAGGAAGAGGAGGAAGAGGAGGAAGAGGAGGCGCTTCCTCTTCTCTGCTGACCTTCTAATGGCTTAGCCAAATCCGTTCATGCTGAATTTGGCCGCTGACAGTTCAGACCTGCTGTATGGCGGCATATCGACGCCATCCATCGGCTGACCTACCATCCCTGTCAGCGCCAGACATTCATGCAAAATCAGAGAAGGACGAAGAGGTGAGGGAGAAAGAAGTGAGAGAGGAGGAAGTCAGGGAGGAAGAAGTCAGGGAGGAGGAAGTCAGGGAGGAAAAAGTCAGGGAGGAGGAAGTCAGAGAGGAAGAAGTCAGGGAGGAAGAAGTCAGGGAGGAAGAAGTCAGGGAGGAGGAAGTCAGGGAGGAGGAAGTCAGGGAGGAAAAAGTCAGGGAGGAGGAAGTCAGGGAGGAAGAAGTCAGGGAGGAAGAAGTCAGGGAGGAGGAAGTCAGAGAGGAAGAAGTCAGGGAGGAAGAAGTCAGGGAGGAGGAAGTCAGGGAGGAAGAAGTCAGGGTGAAAGAAGTCAGGGAGGAAGAAGTCAGGGAGGAGGAAGTCAGGAAGGAAGAAGTCAGGGAGGAGGAAGTCAGGGAGGAGGAAGTCAGGGAGAAAGAAGTCAGGGAGAAAGAAGTCAGGGAGAAAGAAGTCAGGGTGAAAGAAGTCAGGGAGGAAGAAGTCAGGGAGGAAGAAGTCAGGGAGGAGGAAGTCAGGAAGGAAGAATTCAGGGAGGAAGAACTCAGGGAGGAGGAAGTCAGGGAGGAGGAAGTCAGGGTGAAAGAAGTCAGGGTGAAAGAAGTCAGGGTGAAAGAAGTCAGGGAGGGAGGAAGAAGTCAGGGAGGAGGAAGTCAGGGAGGAAGAAGTCAGGGAGGAGGAAGTCAGGGAGAAAGAAGTCAGGGTGAAAGAAGTCAGGGAGGAAGAAGTCAGGGAGGAAGAAGTCAGGGAGGAGGAAGTCAGGAAGGAAGAAGTCAGGGAGGAGGAAGTCAGGGAGGAAGAAGTCAGGGAGGGAGAAGTCAGGGAGGAAGAAGTCAGGAAGGAAGAAGTCAGGGAGGAGGAAATCAGGGAGGAGGAAGTCAGGGAGGAAGAAGTCAGGGAGGAAGAAGTCAGGGAGGAAGAAGTCAGGGAGGAAGAAGTCAGGGTGGAAGAAGTCAGGGAGGAGGAAGTCAGGGAGTAAGAAGCGATGTATAGTGGTGTGCAAATGTTTGGAATCACCAACACATTTTGGGTTTCTTCTATTTCCAGGCTGTTATCTCTATTCAGCCTGAGAGCAAATACAGTTAATTCTATATAGTCTTACAGGGAATGTATTTAGCTAAATATAACCTCTGGTGTAGATAGTGTACATAAGAATTTATGGTAGTTTACAAACTAAAAACATTAAAAGATATATATAAAATATATAAAAAATGTAAAAAGCTTATATTTAAGAAATTAATGTATATGAATCTAGTAGTGTTGTAGATAACGAAGGCAACGGTGAGACCAATGAACCGTCTCTAGAGATGCGGAACTGTTGACAACTCGGAAGATCCTGGCCAGACTCATCGTCCTGAAACTTAAACAAAGAGACAAGAGACATCCACAACAGAGTCAGCAACAAAGGGAAGACGTTAAAGACCCATGCTCTCATAAGACGTCCATAAGAAGCTCATTCTCTTTGTATCACCGTCAGTTTGGAGACTTTAACAGCACACACTATTAACGACGAAGAGGGGTCAGAACCTGACAATGGAGCAGAGAGTTCTTGTGTCTGTGATGCACCAAGAGGGTTTCTCGAACTGGCAGATCTGCAGTCTGAGCGCCGGTCGTCAAGAGCCTATACAGAAGAATGAGGAGACGGGGTCAAGGTTCCGATCGGTCGTCCATCCCCGTCGACGTCACGCACTTCGCCGCGTATCCTTGGCCAACCGGAAGGGGGGGCTGTCGTCGCCTGAACTGCTGCTGCTGCGTGAGTGGTGGGATAAGTGCAGCGTCGTTGCCAGCTTATCAACAGAGCGTCGCCGGTGGTTGAAGTTCGGTCTAAGAGCATGCAGGGAATGCAGAGAGCAGCTGATGACAGACGTTCTGAGGTGTGCAACCGAAACCGTCAAGTGATTCCAAACTTTTGCACAACACTGTAGGGATAAGTGAGGGAGGAAGAGGAGTTGAATAAGCGAGAGGAACAGCCGATGAAAGAACAAGTCAAGGTTGAAGAGGGAAGGGCGAAATAAGTGAGGAATAAAGAGTAGAGGGAGGAATAACTGTAGTAGGAATGGGCGAGAGAAGATGAGGCGGAGTTGGTTGATGAGATGCAGGGAAGAGTGACAGAAAATGGCCAAATGATCTATTGGGTGAAAAAGTGTATTTAAACCAGACCAGTAAAACAGTTGGACGACTAATCTTAATCAGATTAGCAGTTAGAATGGCAGAATGAACAATGCAAACAATGCAGTCAACGCAATAACACGAGGAATGTTTGATTAGCAGCTGAAACATTATGCACCCTCAGAGAAAGTTTAACCGGTCACAGCGCTGACCTTCAAGGACGAAGAAGGATCCATAGAAGCAGAGATAAAGACCGGAAACGGGTCCTTCGCTGCTGCTGCTGCTGCTGCTGCAGGCCAGACGAGCCTGTAGCAGCAGCAGCAGGCTCGTCTTCCTCCCATCGATCAGTTGACCCTTTCTCAAATAACTTTTCAATAGAATGATTCGCCAGTCCACTGAGCTACTACATCCATCAATCGATGAGTTCAATGAAAAACAATTTCTTGGATGAAGGAAGAGAGAAAGAAAACTAAGCAAATGCAACAATAAAAAGAACAGAAATGAGAACTAACACCGAAAGACCAGTAAGTATAATAAGAGACAGCCTGCGGATAAACTTAGCGAACTATACCATTGCCAAGGTTGACGATTAATGCCTTCGACAGGAGCTAATCGTAATCGTAATCGTTAACTGATAAGCAACGTTTTCACACGAGATTAATCAAAAACAAAACCTTTATTGCAGGTGTAGCCAGTTTGAACTTAAAATTGCCATCTTAAGATCAGGTCTGTAGATGGTGTTAGAATTGTATCGGTGAGAAAGTTAAGGAGATGAAGAGGAATCAGTGTAGGACTGTTTGAAGAACACTTATTTCAATTTTAATGAAGGACCTGGATAGAAATTGCAAAAGGAATACAGTGTGTGAGCTGGTAAGACAGTTATCATAGTTTCTCTGGCTTAAGGTTGTTCCAAAGAAAACGATGTTTGAGAAGAGAGTGAGCTTTTGGCGAAGGAGGAACATGTTGAAAGGAGTGGCTGAATTGAGAAATTCACTGGATGAGTCGTAGGCAGATGAAGGGTTCTATTTTCTATTCAATCGGCTATTTTAAGCCAAAGGATATCTGAGAGTAGAAGTCATGTTTGACATCAGGGTGTTTAGAAACAGTACGTGCTAAAGCATTTTGAAAAGGAGGATTGGTTAAGACTCTTCATAAATGTTGTGTAGCAATTATTAAGAAATCTCTGGATTATCTACATTACATTACTTTGAAGAATCATGAGGCGGAACCGGTGACTGATGAATGGTTGCAGCATTCAGAAGCAGAGAACAGAATAAGGGGCACTAACTATGAGGAGGAGGAGGAGGAGGAGGAGGAGGAGGAGGAGGAGGAGGAGGAGGAGGAGGAGGAGGAGGAAGTGAGGTGTTATGCTATATCGATGAAAAGCGGCGTTCATGTCCGGTCGAGTCTCATGCTCTGGAACGGACGAACGGACGGAGATGGAGCAGGAGGTAGAAGAAGAAAGGTGGAGTGAGTGAGTGAGTGAGTGAGTGAGTGAGTGAATGAGTGAGTGAGTGAGTGAGTGAGTGAGTGAGTGAGTGAGTGAGTGAGTGAGTGAGTGAGTGAGTGAGTGAGTGAGTGAGTGAGTGAGTGAGTGAGTGAGTGAGTGAGTGAGTGAGTGAGTGAGTGAGTGAGTGAGTGAGTGAGTGAGTGAGTGAGTGAGTGAGTGAGTGAGTGAGTGAGTGAGTGAGTGAGTGAGTGAGTGAGTGAGTGAGTGAGTGAGTGAGTGAGTGAGTGAGTGAGTGAGTGAGTGAGTGAGTGAGTGAGTGAGTGAGTGAGTGAGTGAGTGAGAGAGTGAGTGAGTGAGTGAGTGAGTGAGTGAGTGAGTGAGTGAGTGAGTGAGTGAGTAGAGCGGTTGCTTTGCTGGTTAGAGGACTTGTCAAGCTAACGCAATATTCACGGATGCTGTCATGTCATAATCAAATATTCGACCGGTATTTCATCAACGGTGACTGCGCCATAAGAACCGCCGGACATTCACTTCCCCGCCTGCATCATGCCACTCCAACCTCCATCCATATATACTTCTCTCAATGAACGCACATCCGTACTTTGTCTCTCCATCCATCCATCATTCATCCATCATCCATCCATCCATCCATCCATCCATCCATCCATCCATCCATCCATCCATCCATCCATCCATCCATCCAACCAACCATCCATCCATCCATCTATCCATCCATCCACCAATCCATCCATCCATCCATCCATCCAACCAAATCCATCCATCCATCTATTTATCTATCCATCTATCCATCTATCTATCTATCCATCCATCTATCCATCCATCTATCCATCAAATCCGTCCATCTATCCGTCATCTGATCCATCAAATCATCTAAATTAAGATCAGTCAATCTATCATTCAAATATCATCCATCATCTATCCAATCATCTATCATCCATAAATCCATCAAATCTATCTATCCAAATCCATCCATCCATCCATCCATCCATCCATCCATCCATCCATCCATCCATCCATCCATCCATCCATCCATCCATCATCCATAATCATCCATCCATCAGATCCATCCATCCATCCATCCATCCATCCATCCATCCATCCGTCCGTCCGTCCATCCATCCATCCATCCATCCATCCATCCATCCATCCATCCATCCATCCATCCATCCATCCATCCATCCATCCATCCATCCATCCATCTATCCATCCATCCATCCACCCGTTTACTAATTCCTTCTTTAATGAGTTCTTCCGTTCCTCCTTTCTTCATTCGTTCGCCTTTCACTCCATACTTAATGAAAACAAGGACATACGGGCTGCTCATCCATCTATCCGTCTCTCCATCTGTCTATCAATCTGTGAGTCCAAAATTCGGTCCATCCACCTAACCATGTGCCCATCTATCCGTCTATCCGTCTAGCTATCTATACAGGTATCCCAACTGTCTGTCCAATCGTTAATCCATCCGTCTATTCATCCGTCGGTCCATGCATTCGTCCGTCCATCCGTCAACCCTGTCATTGCGTTGGTCATCTCAGTCTCTGTTAGCCCTGTCAGTGAGTTGGTCATCTCAGTCTCTTTTAGCCCTGTCAGTGCGCTGGTCATCTCAGTCTCCGCTAGCCCTGTCAGTGCATTGGTCATCTTAGTCTCTGTTAGCCCTGTCAGTGCATTGGTCATCTTAGTCTCTGTTAGCCTGTCAGTGCATTGGTCATCTTAGTCTCCGTTAGCCCTGTCAGTGCATTGGTCATCTTAGTCTCTGTTAGCCCTGTCAGTGCGTTGTTCATCTTAGTCTCTGTTAGCCCTGTCAGTGCATTGGTCATCTTAGTCTCTGTTAGCCCTGTCAGTGCGTTGTTCATCTTAGTCTCTGTTAGCCCTGTCAGTGCATTGGTCATCTTAGTCTCCGTTAGCCCTGTCAGTGCGTTGGTCATCTCAACCTACCATGCGACCAATTCGTCCTTTTCTCTCCAGCCAAAGTCTTTCCGTCGCTCTTTGAGTTGCGTCGTTGCATTTTGACCGAGAAATTCGTGACCAAAACCGGTTTTCGATTTGCGCGATATTTGCCGGTGTCGCGAAATAGAGTATCCCTCATACATGTGTATCCCCTTAGCGAAATGGAGTATTCGGTTTAGTTCGCATTTTTGGCGGATTCTAAGTGTATTCACTCGTACTGTTTGGATTTATTGTACACTTAAAATATATTAAGTTGTTACTACTACTACTGCTACTGCTACTGCTGCTACTACTGCAACTACTACTACTACTACTACTACTACTACTACTACTACTACTACTACTACTACTACTACTACTACTACTACTACTACTACTACTACTACTACTACTACTATTATTATTATTATTATTATTATTATTATTATTATTATTATTATTATTATTATTATTATTATTATTATTATCATCATCATTATCATTATATACACTTATCGTGCTGGTTGCAGGACGTGGGTGGACGTGGCATGGATGAAGGTTGAGAAGGAGGAAGGGCGGTAGAGAGACAGAGAAACAAAGAATCAGACAGAGTGGTAGGGAGGGAGGCAAGTGGGAAGGCAGAGAAAAGGATTCGGCGCTTTGTAATCTAATCGAGTAAGACGTTGTCAGCGGAAATCGGGCGTCTGTATGAGCAGCGCCTGCACAACATCATTTCCATCCATCACCCATCCAGCCTCTCACCACCCACCCATCCATCCACCCATCCACCCACCCACCCATTCATCATTCCTTCCATCATTCCATCCATCCATCTTCCATCCATACCGACTCCAGCGATTATCGAAGACTTATCATATCAGAAGCGATTCTGTTCTATCGACCAATCAGATCGTTCGCTGACCCAAGACATGCGACGAATAGAGCGTCGTCAACTGACGCTTTAACCGATGCTGTCACGTGTCACGCTTCTAATATATCCCGTTCTATGTTACAGACTGTTTCTCAGTTCTACCAAATCAGTGTTGTCTATGTTTCCGAATTGTGTCACATGTTTTGTGTCAATAAACTTTGTAAACTGCTTGTTTTGAACTGAATTGTGCCAAGTGTTCTGCATCATTAAAATGTCACATTCTCTGGCGCTACTAAATTATGTAAGACGTTCATGTGTTACTCGGCCATTTCTTGCGTCTCTGGCGCAACACAAGTGTTCTAAACTAGAAATGCATTTGTCCTAGTCCTGTAATTAACCAACATTATATATGGCACTGTTAAGTCATTCTCAAAGGCACTCCGCACTAGCCTCAACCATGTTGCTCATACAACTGGTATTCCCTATGTTCACGTATTGTGGCACATGACTCAATTTTATTAAAAATCTCAACCTAATCAAACTATTCGGCAATAAGTAGCAACGTGAGAACTGAACATCACACAGTGGAACCATAGTCAGCATCCTATCCGCATGATTGCCTCTTGACTTCTACTAGTCTGTCTCTGTCGGTCAGCTGGTCGGTCTTTCTGTCCGTCTGTCGGTTTGGCTGTCTGGCTCTCTACGTCTGTCTATCTACTGAAACGGTTAAACCTTTGATGTGATGCGCTTGTATTTCACAGTCCGTTAAGATAATCGTCTTCATCAGACATTGTGCCTGTCTATTATGAAACTCTGCGTCTGCAGTATAGCAGCCAAATGCCTCACATTTCTAGACTTCCATTCATCCGTTGAAGCTTCTCCACCAGAACGTCTTCTCATGACCTGCGCACTGACCTTTCATCTCTTCATTAGGTCCTATTCGTAGCATTTCTTTACCACGAGAAAACTATATCATTATATGACTATTTACAGAGTAACTCTTAGGAGTTTGAATATCTTACATGAAGTTCTAAAGTGTGCGACTTTATAAGTTGAACACTTTTTTTAAATGTCCATTCAAAAAAGTGGCAAGGTTGGCCCAGAAGGCCGGTTAAATACACTTGAAAGCACGACGTGCTTGCATCATCGTACGAGAGTACGTTACTAACGAATCCCCCCCATGGGCTGCTGAAGGCAGTGATTGCTGATCCAGCTAAAGATACGAACGCATAGTTCCGTGATGTATCGTGGAGCCTCGCCAACTAGCGAAGCTCGTACCATGAGGAGAATCTTGCACATGCTCCGCTCTTTGACCGGGTGCCAACACAGCGTGTCTCCCACAGAGCTCAGACATGCGAGCAATTCGGCATGACCTGTCTCTGAAACTTCAGTAGCCCACAACGACAGCAATACAGAAGTCGAGGCGCATCAGAAAGACAGAATTGACAACAGTTCTAGCGACGTCAAACGGTGAATTTCGTCGTATGACTTTGATATGACGCATTTGGTAAAAGCAGGTCCTGCAGAGAGCTTATATCTCCCTAGATGGATCAGCAGAACAGCTCTGACTATGTATGATTCGTATTTGCGTGTTTGTGTGTGCTCTACTGGGAAACTGCAGGTACCAAATCTGAAGTTTCTGGATTCCATATGCCCTGATGCTCGTTCATCCTAATGGGACATACTTTCCAAGTTTTATCTTAAAATTTCCATAAAATCCTGGAAGCTCCAATTTAAAATATACTATCCAAAAATTGGGTTTCTAAGAAAATCGGTTTCGAAATAAGCAGATATTAAATCCGCTGCTCCGAAAAATGCATAGGTCCTAATTACGCCTAAAACTTTGTACATGGGTTATGATGTTACAAGCCTTTGCATAAGAACTGTAATGCTTCTTTGTAACAAGTCACAACTTTTGGTGCATCAAGCCACTGAAATATCACTTGACATCAAAATTTAGGGACTAAAGCAGCAAATAATTACTGTATAGTCTCGCATTCGATAGGCCTATTCATTTTGCTAGAAGTTCAAAGGCGGAATAACTATTATGCTTCCTAGATCCCGATATGCTGCAGCTCTTGCTATTGTAATTGTAATTGTAATTGCTACCCTGCAAATCTTGAGCCATGCCATATAAAATCCGTATTTGTCGGTGATTTCCTATAGGCCTACCATCAAACTATCTGCGATTCGTTTAACATAAGTTAAATGTTTAAAAATATACGTCTATAAATAAGTTAGTTTGACGTTACATATTAACGTCATTTATAACCTAAGAATTCAATCATCGATTGACACATGAATGTACGTGTAGAGGTCTACGTTTCGTCTCTTAACGACACAACTGGATATGCGCTATATATTTATATAATCATATGTACAGGGACAGAGCAACTAGAATGACTTAAGGATTGCTCTAATTAATTTTTGCGTGTGGCTGGCTACAGCTCTCGAATGACTAAGGATCCTGAGTGGCCGAGTGGGTTGGTGCCCGCTCGCCGCGCCGGCGCCCCGGGTTCGCTTCCCGGTCGGGTCGGATTATCAGAGATTAATTTCTCGGATCTTTACTGCGGGTGGCTCGGTCGCATTATAAACGTGGAGTACAATACAACACACAATACAACACATCACAATACAACTGGGGCGCGGTGGTGTAGGGGTATGTTCGGTGCCTTGCAGCTGGAGGGTTGCGGGTTCGGATCCACCTCAAAAGTCGCCGCGTAGGGACCCTGGGCAAGTCCTTCACTCGCAATTGCTCATGCGCTTCGGCGTGAAACTCCGATTCAGCGTTCGCGCAGTAGTCGGGAGCGCCTCTGAATGGGAAATCTGGTAGGGGCGCTATAACAAGTGTTCAAATACAAATACAAATACAATACAGCGAGGATATTCAGGGACAGAGCAACTAGAATGACTTAAGGATTGCTCTAATTAATTTTTGCGTGTGGCTGGCTACAGCTCTCGAATGACTGATTAAGCTCTGTCAGAAGGTCAATAATGTGCATTAGGATTCCGTCTTTGGAAGGCCATTAATATTACAACATCGGCCTTTTCCCTCCTCGCCTTCCTCTTTTTCTTCTCGCCTTCCAACGTCTCGCTCCGCCTTCTTCCTTCTCTCTTCGCCTTCCTCCTTTTATCTTCGTCTTCCTCCTTCTCCCTTTGCCCTCATCCTTCTCTCTTCGTCTTCCCCCTTCTCTCTTCGCCTTTCTCCTTTTACCTTCGCCTTCCTCTTGCCTCTCATTTCACGACTTCCTTATCTCTTCGTCTTTCTCGTTTTTCTTCTCGCCTTCCTCCTTCTGCTCTCTGTATCCTCCTTCCTCTTCTCTCTTCGTCTTCCTCCTCCTACTTCTCTCTTCACCTTCCTCCTTCTGCTCTCTGTATCCTCCTTCCTCTTCTCTCTTCGTCTTCCTCCTCCTACTTCTCTCTTCGTCTTCCTCCTTCTGCTCTCTGTATCCTCCTTCCTCTTCTCTCTTCGTCTTCCTCCTCCTACTTCTCTCTTCACCTTCCTCCTTCTGCTCTCTGTATCCTCCTTCCTCTTCTCTCTTCGTCTTCCTCCTCCTACTTCTCTCTTCGTCTTCCTCCTTCTGCTCTCTGTATCCTCCTTCCTCTTCTCTCTTCGTCTTCCTCCTCCTACTTCTCTCTTCGTCTTCCTCCTTCTGCTCTCTGTATCCTCCTTCCTCTTCTCTCTTCGTCTTCCTCCTCCTACTTCTCTCTTCACCTTCCTCCTTCTGCTCTCTGTATCCTCCTTCCTCTTCTCTCTTCGTCTTCCTCCTCCTACTTCTCTCTTCGTCTTCCTCCTTCTGCTCTCTGTATCCTCCTTCCTCTTCTCTCTTCGTCTTCCTCCTCCTACTTCTCTCTTCGTCTTCCTCCTTCTGCTCTCTGTATCCTCCTTCCTCTTCTCTCTTCGTCTTCCTCCTCCTACTTCTCTCTTCGTCTTCCTCCTTCTGCTCTCTGTATCCTCCTTCCTCTTCTCTCTTCGTCTTCCTCCTCCTACTTCTCTCTTCGTCTTCCTCCTTCTGCTCTCTGTATCCTCCTTCCTCTTCTCTCTTCGTCTTCCTCCTCCTACTTCTCTCTTCGTCTTCCTCCTTCTGCTCTCTGTATCCTCCTTCCTCTTCTCTCTTCTGTCTTCCTCCTCCTACTTCTCTCTTCACCTTCCTCCTTCTGCTCTCTGTATCCTCCTTCCTCTTCTCTCTTCGTCTTCCTCCTCCTACTTCTCTCTTCGTCTTCCTCCTTCTGCTCTCTGTATCCTCCTTCCTCTTCTCTCTTCGTCTTCTCCTCCTCCTCCTACTTCTCTCTTCGTCTTCCTCCTTCTGCTCTCTGTATCCTCCTTCCTCTTCTCTCTTCGTCTTCCTCCTCCTACTTCTCTCTTCGTCTTCCTCCTTCTGCTCTCTGTATCCTCCTTCCTCTTCTCTCTTCGTCTTCCTCCTCCTACTTCTCTCTTCGTCTTCCTCCTTCTGCTCTCTGTATCCTCCTTCCTCTTCTCTCTTCGTCTTCCTCCTCCTACTTCTCTCTTCGTCTTCCTCCTTCTGCTCTCTGTATCCTCCTTCCTCTTCTCTCTTCGTCTTCCTCCTCCTACTTCTCTCTTCGTCTTCCTCCTTCTGCTCTCTGTATCCTCCTTCCTCTTCTCTCTTCGTCTTCCTCCTCCTACTTCTCTCTTCACCTTCCTCCTTCTGATCTCTTCACCTTCCTCCTACTTCTCTACTTCCTTCTTCTTCTGTCTTCGCTTTCCTCCATCTCCCTTCGCGCCTTCCTCTTTTTCTTCTCGCTTTCCACCTTCTTCTCCCTTCATCTTCCACCTTTTCTCTTCATCTTCCTTCTTCCATTATTTGTTCTCTCTTTGTCTTCCTCCTTCTCTATTCATCTTCCTCCTTCTTTTGTTTGTTCTCTCTTTGTTTTCTTCCTTTTCTTTTCGTCTTCCTTCTTCGTTTGATTGTCTCTCTTCTTTTCTCTTGTTCCTCTGCCTCCGTTGCCGATAGACTGATTAAGCGATAGGGCGAAGAAAGACGCTTCTTTCCCGCGCCTTTCAGCAGACGACGACCGCCATTATTACTTGACCCAGTTACTCGCTAACGCCGTTCTCTGTGGCAATGTGTGTCATATGTGGGTCAGGTCGACCGAGTAGCAGCCAGTGGACTCGGATCAGAGACGCATGTGTCCTAACCAATAAAGGCCCGATGACGTCATTCAATATGATGTAGTCTTCCTCCTTCTTATATCTTTCGATGCATCCTTCTTCTCAATTCGCCTTCTTTGGGTCGGATCGATTTGCTGATACCACAGTGCAGTAATTCTAGGTCGTGTGATGATTATTTGGGACGGGTCGATTTGATGCTAATGGAGTTGGGCGGATATGTGATCGATGGAGTGGATGGAAGATGCGTTGATTTCTGTTTGGTCGGACGAAAACGGATGGAAAGGAATGGCGACGACGTCGATAAATCAGAAGAGAGAGAGAGAGAGTATTCGGAGGAGGAGGACGATCTGGGATTGGTTTAGACGTATACGAAAGGTATTCAGTGTCAGCGCAACATCGGACGCATCCAACCACAAACACACATCGACAACACTTCTAATAAGAAAAACTAAAACAATCATATGCCTAATTTTATTTCTACCACCACCACCAGTTTTATATGTAATAGTAATTGTAGTAGTAATAGTCAGAGAATCAATGACGGAAAGAAACGTTGTTTATATTAACGAGCGTTGAAACTTTGTCAGAGCAACGAAGCCGTTGATGGACAATCGAATTGAAATCATCTGACGAAGGTCGCTGGAAATAACAAAGGCTTCAGCAGCAGACTGCGAAAGATGAATGATGACCCTGACCCATATCAGCTCACCTGTCTGTCTCGCTGTCTGTCTGCCTGTCTGTCTGTCTCCGGCACCTTTAAATGACTACACTTTAAAGTAATACCTCGTTATTAAGGACAACTATGTGGTAAGACACGAATCTATATCCATATTGTCTGGTTATGTCTATAGTTCTCTGACACACCCCCCCCCATCAGACACACATACACAGCACATACACACACATACACAGTACAGCCACAGCCCTATTCTTTTCTGAAAGACGGAATGTGCTTTAGTGCAGTCATCCGATCTAACCATGACGACGACGATAGTGTCTGCTGTTAGTGGTCATGACTTTCTGTGGCGGATGCTTGAATGACGATGAGCTGAGGACTAAGCTGAGCTCAGCCGCTGGCCGCCGCTTGGCCAATCCGATTAATAGAGAGCGGAAGCTGAGACTAAGCGGATAAGACAGCGTACGGTGTAAATCTGAAATATGACGACCTGCGAGGTAGTTCAGCTATGAACAGAGAATCTCCATTATTATATGGTTACCATAATCAGAGGCCCAATGACGATGATGATGATGATGATTGTGATGATGATGATGATGATGATGATGATGATGATGATGATGATGATGATGATGATGATGATGATGATGATGATGATGATGATGATGATGATGATGATGATGATGATGATGATGATGATGATGATGATGATGATGATGATGATGATGATGATGATGATGATGATGATGATGATGATGATGATGATGATGATGATGATGATGATGATGATGATGATGATGATGATGATGACGATGATGATGATGACGACGATGAGGAGAAGGACGAAGCCAAGAATATATTAGAAGCATTAGCCTTGTGATGACTTCGGTTGCCATAGTGATATCTAGGCAAGAGCAGATGCTCATGCTGAGTGTATCAATGAAACATAATCATGCATCATTGATTCAGGAACTGATGCTCCACTTATTGTATTGTATTGTATTGTATCCAAACATTTTATTAATATTAGTATTAAATAAACAGGATTGCATTTCGTACAACTCCTACACCTTTACTGACCAGCACAGCTACAGCCAGACAGACAGACATACAGACAGACAGACAGATAGACAGACAAATATACAGACATACAGACAGACACGCAGACAGACAGACTGAAAGATAGACAGACAGACAGAAACAGAGGGACT
The DNA here is from genome assembly GCA_020284085.1 of Aporrectodea caliginosa. Lineage (NCBI taxonomy): Eukaryota > Metazoa > Annelida > Clitellata > Crassiclitellata > Lumbricidae > Aporrectodea > Aporrectodea caliginosa. The sequence continues at coordinate 871,993 of JACEVL010000010.1, forward strand.
GAGCGGCGTGTAACTTCAAGATCGACAATATGCCACTATATAAGCCAGATTGACGGGTAAATTGTTCTTGGCCAGAACCAAATATTATGGTCGTCAATGTGGAGAGAAGAGAAAAACAGAGCAATTCGTTTGGATGACGTGAGTTTAAGTCAGATTCAATGATTCAAGTGAAGATGAACAACGGTTGACGTAGGTTGACAGTAAAGACGCTCCTCGACCAATAGATAGGACGATGACATATCACATGACCCATCACATGAACTATCACATGACCTATCACATGAACTATCACATGACCTATCACATGAACTATCACATGACGATGACATAGCAAGTGCAACCACTTTTAGAATGATAATCTTTGCAGAGATGATAATGCTGACAAAGCGACGACGACGATAATTATGATGACGACGACGACTATACGATGATGAGTCGACGACCAGAATCATTATCACTGCCACAACATTGACGATCAGACAACATCGACTAAACAGAAGAATGACGACGGCAACGACGACGACTTATGGTGATGATGATGACTGATAACGATGACTATGACTCTGATAATGCAACGACGACGACGTCGTCGTATCAATCGGTCGGATGCCGTCGTTCGCTGAAGATTGAGCGAATGTGTCGCCCTCTGCACAGCCTCCGACCATCGATCTCGATTTGTCGGTTGTCGTTTGGATCGAGGCACGACAGGAGGAGGTAGGGAGGGAGGTAGGAGATAGGGAGGGAGACTGGGAAGGAGGGAGAGAATGAGGGAGAGAGGGATAGAAGGAGAGAGGGAAGGAGGGAGAGAGGAATAGAAGGAGAGAGGGAAGGAGGGAAGGAGGGAGACAGGGAAGGACGGAGGAAGAGATGGAGGGAAGTAGGGAGGGAGAGAGGTAGGGAGGGAATGAGGGGCTAATGATACGGCCTCCTATGAATTCATCTCAAACGATCAGCTCAGCTAAACATCAGATGTCGTCTTGGAGGGAAATCGTGGCACTGTGTCAGCCTCTGCAACTCAGTTCTCCACCTCCCCCTCCTCATCATCATTATCATCATCATCATCAGCTGCTGAATCTTCCCCATTAACACCAGCTTCATTCTCCCTCCTCATCATCATCGCAGTCAGCATCATTTTAACTAGAAGTAAATAAGCCTGTCTCAAAACTAATTGGTTCAAGAATTGGTTATTAATCGTATGTAGGGTGAGGGAGCAATTATCCCTTCCCTTCCAATGATGATGATGATGATGATGATGATGATGATGATGATGATGATGATGATGATGATGATGATGATGATGATGATGATGATGATGATGATGATGATGATGATGATGATGATGATGATGATGATGATGATGATGATGATGATGATGATGATGATGATGATGATGATGATGATAATAATAATAATAATAATAATAATAATAATAATAATAATAATAATAATAATAATAATAAAAAATTCGTTTATTCAATTCAAACTGACAAACCGAAGTATGATTACATGAAATAGTAGTAACACTTGATTACAAGTTAAAGAAAATTCGATTTTATAACTGTATGGCAGCCTGTTAGGCCCCGATCCGTCCTACTGCTGCTCACTTTACCTTCATAGGGAGTGGAAGGCTGAGTCAACCTTATATGTCTAGCGGGTATCGAACCGCTTCCTTCTGGTTCTTCGTGCCTGTGTATTACCTTTCAACCGTTACCCGCATCTACGTTTTTATATCGCTTCTGGGCATGGTCCTCTGCTTCTACGTGAAGCCACACTTTGGTCCAATTATCGGCAATGGATTCTATGCAATTAACTATATTCTGAATGCAGTTGCTGAAATATGATTACTGGAGCAAATAGAAAGAAACGGTTGAACAAAGAGAACGAAGCGGACAAAGAGAACGACAAAACTCATCGATGGTCAAACATCAAGTGGCTGTTTGTCGCTGTGGATACGGCGCTGGCAAGCAGAGGAACGTGGAGCGAAGCCGAAGGCAGTTTGCACTTAGATGGGAAACCATCCGTTAAATGCATCGTCATCTAGGCAGATGATTTAGCTCGCCATCTTTTCGGAGTAATGGTAATGAGTTCCAATGCAAGATGACGGGATAGAGAAGGAAGGCACCATGTCGTTGGGCTGCTGCTGTTGTATTTGCACCGCAACCTCTTCATCGATGTTAAGGAAATTCAACCCTAAGACCACCAGTCAAAAGCCTTCCGAGAGAGGAACGTGGTAAAAGTTGTTTTAACGGTTACAAAATATATAGAAGTAACGACGCCACACACAGACACAGACACACGGACAGACAGACGTACAGGCAGACAGACAAACGGACGGACAGACAGAGGGACAGACAGACAGACGGTCCCTGTAGGCTGTTGTTTATTCATTGGTGCTGTTTGGCCAGTCCTATTAGATTTCATTTTCTTTAGAGCGAGGCAGAATTGATAAAGCGCTTCCAGCATTCTACAGATCTGCTGAAGCAATCTCTTCAAAATGCTTAGCAAAGGTCGTCAATTATTTACTAAAGGCCATCGCTCCTCAGGGGACCACCTCAGTCCACCAATCGATGGAAGCCACGCTCCATTGCCTAAACACTAAACGGCAGAAAACACTCGCACACACACACACACACACACACACAGGTGCATGTACAGGTGGATAGACGATGGATGGATGGATGGATGGATGGATGGATGGATGGATGGATGGATGCATGGATGGATGCATGGATGCATGGATGCATGGATGCATGGATGCATGGATGCATGGATGGGTGGATGGATGGATGGATGGATGGATGGATGGATGGATGGATGGATGGATGGATGGGTGGATGGACGATGGATGGATGGATGGATGGATGGATGGATGGATGGATGGATGGATGGATGGATGGATGGATGGATGGATGGATGGATGGATGGATGGATGGATGGATGGATGGATGGATGCATGGATGCATGGATGCATGGATGCATGGATGGATGGATGGATGGATGGATGGATGGATGGATGGATGGATGGATGGATGGATGGATGGATGGATGGATGGACGATGGTTCTGCTATTATTAATGCAATTTCGATTACTGTCCTCAGTTTCAAGGAGTCCATTATGTCTAAGCATCCGTCATCGATCTTTCTTAGATGAATAGACCAACGCAACGCTTCGAAATGACGGCTCACTTGAGATACGATACGGCAAGATATACTATGACAGGAAACAATAGGACAGGACAGAACACAACAGGACATGACTAGGACACAACAGGACATGAACAGGACACAACAGGACATGAGCAGGACATAGCAGGACATTAACAGGTTGGACAGGACACAACAGAACATGAACAGGACATAACAGGACATGAGCACGTAGGACAGGACACAGCAGGACATGAACAGGACACAATAGGACATGAACAGGTTGGACAGGACACAGCAGGACATGAACAGGACACAACAGAAAATGAACAGGTTGGACATGTGCAGGACACAGCAGGGCAGGACACAACAGAACATGACTAGGTTGGTTGGACAGGACATGACATGATATCGTTAGGGATATGATTCCCATAGATATGGTAAAATATGAACACATCCTTGCCATCGTCACTGTGATCATCAGACAGACAGACAGACAGACAGACAGGCAGACAGAGACAGACATAAGGACATGCACAAAGACATCGGCATGTGACGACTACGATGACCGTGACGGTGACGGTCATCGTAAGTCGTCACATGCCGATGACCGCCATCGTCAATGTCAATGTGTATGTATGTGTCTTCGTTTTTGTCTGTGTGTCTGTTTGTGCGTGTCTATCAGTCTGTCTGTATTTGATTCAATTTCTTTCGGATGTACCTCTTTCCGATTTTGTTGCGTTTGTCTGCATGTATCGGTCTGTCTGTCTGTCTGTCTGTCTGTCTGTCCGTCCGTCCGTCTGTCTATCCTTCCGAACAGATAAAGAGGTTGTTGGCTTTGAGTAGACGGACATCCTCCTCCATCCATGCACAGATCCTCGTCGTCCATCCGCAGATCCTCGTCGTCCTCCGTCAATCTGTTCTGGGGCTCTGGTCGTCGTCGTCTGACCTGACTTCCGAGTTGGATCTGGCCAAACGGTCCAGTCGACCGACCGGACGGACGGACGGACGGACATCCGCCCACTAATCCCGTCTAATCCGGTCGCAATTAATCTCGTCTTCGACGGCAGCAATGCAATCGCTCCACCCCTCCCCTCTCACACCCCCCACTCCCCACGTATCCATGACGACTGACCGGAAGCACCGTGTATACACGAGCGCCATCTGCATTCTCGAATCGACTGTGTCCAGGCATAAATAATCTAGTCACAGAGAACCAGACATTGTGGCCCTGGAACCAGACAACGAACGAGGAGGGTCTTACAAGTGTTTGGTTGTTACAACGCAGCCCTCCGCTGCCAGTAAAAAGACATCGGTAGGGGGAGGGGCAGTCTAAGGATCACAACAATGTGTGCTGTCAGCAGACATTAAACGCATTGTCGCCTGGTAAATGCAGACATAGATTTGTTCGATGGTGTCGCAATGCATTGCGAGGCGACCGCAGATAAGACGGTTGCCGCCAAGAGTTGTTTTACATTAGCAGCCGACAATTAGGGTGGTCGAGAAATCAGACAGAAAGATTACTTGAAAAGGCCACGAACTGCATCCATCTGGATCTCAATGCAGATGGTTTAACTGATCAGTTGAGGAACTGGTCCTTTGTAGACTTTAAAGCGGAGACTGTATAATCATAGAAACGCTATCGTTCAGTTTCGACATCGCCCGGCGACACCTGAGTTATAGTAGCTCATTGAAAGGTTGACAGAGTCTAAGGAAATGTTGCATTAAAATTGCATTAATTATTATAGTAGACGTTTAAATGCAAATTGTTTCGATATGGCAACACCATCTTCAGAGAAGAGATTTGGATGGAAGACCGTAGCAGTTCAGTTGTGCAGCTGGAACGGATGACAGACGATAGAGTCAGATTGGACTGCATTCCATGCAAAGAAGAAGGCAAAGAATATCCGCCACTGTAAGAAAGCGACGGAATGGCTCAACAAGAATCAATTCTCAGATCAGAACTGATCATCGGAACCCCCCCCCCCAGATGAAAATGAATCAATCAATCTGTCGATCGATAACCTCATCCAATGATCCATCTATCGATCATTCGAACAGACCAATCGATTAACCGATCATTCTACTGTTCATTCATTTATCCTGTAATTCATTCAGTTATTTTCATTTAGTCAATATTTCAGTCAAGCAAACTGCTTAGAACCTTGTAAGAGGCAATCGATCTAATCATTCCACTGAAACATTCTTCACACTCCAATTCTTAGTCAGGCCACTTTCAATACATAATCACCGGCATAATGTTGGTGTGAAGAAGATTTCTGCTGGAGCGCAATTAATACGAGATGGTATGCCTGTGTGGAAAAGACGCTTGCAACCCCCTCCATCCCCTTCCCCCTTCGGTTCAGTTGAGTGGAATGTATTAGGATAATAAAATGTGTACCAACGTAAGTTGGGAGATTAGGATAAGTGGTCTGCTGTTTGTTGTTAGGCGGCTTCTTCTGTCGAAGTATCCTTCAGTCGTCGGAGGGCGCATCTGAAGATTGTCCATAGAGCAGTCTATATTATGTCTTACCTTTACCACTTCCACAACAAAAGCAACCCTACATACTGGATAACCTTCCCTCACAAATGGCTGTAAATGGCCAGTTGTCAGTTTCACGCGAACTTCCAGATTGCGTGAAACTAAAGAAGAGAATGGCAAACATGTTAACTGCAACGTCTTATAAGCACTGTATTATCGCTTTCCGATAACAAATGTACGTTTTTATTTGCGTAGATATCTGGCTGTTATACATACATATATATATATATATATATATATATATATATATATATATATATATGCCGCCTTTAGGCAAGTCTGAGGTCTCGCTGTATCTCCTGCGGCTTCCTCTATCTAATTATGCTTGTTATTTCGAGTGGTACTGTTCCGGTCATCCATCTAACTTCTGCAATGTTCCCGACAAAGCTTGTTGTCTCTACCAAATGCCTTCCCAACACAGTAGTAGGCCCCGAGGCAATATACTACACGGATGTGTTGATCTTAGATGTTGGTGTGTTTGACATTTTGCCGTCTTAGCAGTTAGATTATTATTATTTTCTTATCATGACAATTTCATTTTCTGCAGATTCACGTCGAACTCCCTCTACTTCCCGTCATGAGATGTTTTTCTGTTTGTTTCTGTTGCTTCTTTTCGATGGTGACATTGAAATAAATCCTTAACCAGTTAGATTTCAGAATCTGGACATCGGAAATTAAATATTTGTTCCCTTAAAACAAAACTGCGACCCTAAACAATTTTCTTTGTGAGCATTTCTTGCATGCATTTGCTGTTATTGAGTTGTGGCTTCAACTTAGTGGTACTTCGGCAGTCATTTGCGGTGTGCAGTAGCTCTTATCTTCTTAACAACCTAAAACCCTTCTTATTGTGACGAAACCAGAGGCCTACTGATTTCTACCATTGTCACCAGGATGACCGGACCAGAAGGTCTACCTTCGACTATATTGCCGTCCGCGTGTGTTAGGCTTCCATGGTCTGTCAGAAGACTGCAGAGTCAATGCAGCTAAAGTTTCTACCTTTATTTCCTAACAACGTTTTAATCCTAAATCTACGTTAAGTTCATGAGTTCGACAGCGATTCTTCGGCGGGGTGGTCACCCTCGACCCCCAGTGCCCCGTCGTCGAGATAGAGGGAACCGTCCTTGTTCCCTTTCGCCTCTCCTCCTCTTCCGATTCGCACTCAATGTCCTCCTCGAGCTGAGTTCCGAGTAGACCCTATCTGTGTGTTATGTCAAATCACACCCAGTTATATACGCACTTCTTGTATACATCGTTCTCTCCTTTTATAGGCCAAGGCTGAGACTGGTTGCTAAGGAGGCTGGTTGCTAAGGAGACTGGTTGCTAAAGAGGCTGGTTGCTAAGGAGACTGGTTGCTAAGGAGGCGGGTTGCTAAGGAGACTGGTTGCTAAGGAGACTGGTTGCTAAGGAGACTGGTTGCTAAGGAGACTGGTTGCTAAGGAGGCTGGTTGCTAAGGAGACGGGTTGTTGAGGAGGCTGGCTGGTCGCTGGTGTGTCATATTACTACTGATCTGACTCCCCAACCTTGTCAATGCAGAATGAGCTTCTGCAGAGGTGAAGGACTTGCTCTTGTTTTTAGATGGAATATACAACTGCAAAGGTTCACTTTGTTTGGGGGGATAGTATAAAGGATAACACTCTTGCCTGAATTTTTCACGGACCCGGTTCGATTCCCGTAAGGCCCCCTGGGTTTAGCTCATGCCTTCATTCTCTAGGTGGCAGCAAAAATACAATGAGCCTGCGCCTTACATGGCTGCAACTTTGTTGATTTATGTCTTCTGTAATTTGTGTTCTTGTGAATTGTTTAATCGTCAGAACATGTGCATGTACAGTGCAGTGAGTTTGTCAGGCGCTTCATTAAAGAATAAATATTATTATTATTATTATCATTATTATTTCTGCACCTAAGTCATTTGAGGTCCTGGTTGCTCTGTCACTTTTTGGTAACATGCAACAACTGTTTGTGAATAGTTATCGCCCACCATCATTCTATTTGTCTGGGTTTTTGAGTGAATTTCAGCCACTACTTCAATATTTGATACATTCTCCTTCTGAAATATATATTATGGATGACTTTGATATTTATATTGACGTAGCTCAGGGACCCCTGCAGCCGATGAATGGCCCAATATGGAGCAGCATGCAATAGATTCTCCCAGCTCTCGACAGCATGCAGCAGAATACAGCTGAAGACAGACTGCAACAGATTCGTCCACTTCGGTCGGCTGAGCGGGTTTTCGCCGGACCGAATGAGTGTCGTTGGCTCTTTGGTCCTTCGACGCTGCTCCATTAAACGTTCTTTTCAGCGGTGCATATAGGGCGTCTCGGCGCTCTATCAGCGGACCTTTTCCAAGTCCAGTTTGGGTCATGTGACGGCTCTCGACTTTACGATCTCACCAGTTGGAGGATGTGCTCGTGAAGATGCTTGTAACCAAGTCTACGTCTGCGCCTGTGACTATCTTTGTTGGTGTGTCTTTTGGATAGCTATTAAGTGCATTCTGTTGGTAAATTACAATGACCTATGTGTGGTTCTATGATATTGTGCTTCATTTCATCGCTTGCTTGCGATATTGTAATGTGTATGGAGTATGTAAAGAATCCATTTCCTTGAATTGGTGTTGTCTTATGACTCCTTATCATTTGACTGAAATGTTTGTTTAGTTATTTGTCTGTCTGTTGTGACTGTTTTCGGTTCGGTTATTATTTTCTGTGAGATAAAATTCTGCTATTGCCACGTTCAGACTGTGTATGTTATTCTTCTGTCAGCTGCTGTTGTATAGAGTCTGAGGCGGGAAGCGTTCCTTTCTGTAGCTGGTTCTTTTCGTTTCCTCGACGCTTTTTTAGCCATTAGGACCAGAGTGGATCCTTCCGTTTTTGTTAGTCATTATACGGTTGTTTTTTGCCACTCTTTGTCTTTTTATCCACTAGTGCCTAAGGTGCCTTTCAGAAGGGCTCTTGTCTTTGGACCGCATTGTTGCCATTAGGACCAGAGTGGATCCTTTCGTCTTTATGGCAGTCTGTGTACTATTTTGCCAAAGGCTGGCTGTTTATGCACTGGCGCCTTTAATTATTTTGCACCTACTAATAAGGGAGGAGGGATTTTGTATCAGCCAGTGATTTCACTGTTCTCTGTTGCAGTCTGTTTAAGTCTGAGACTTTATTATGGTTGATGTTGACTTTGATTATTCAAGTTGAAGTTGTCTGGTCTCCTTGTGGTTGTCTTTCTACTGGTTGTGGTTATGTTGCAAGGACACAGTAGAGAGTAGGTAAGTGGTTGGTATGGTAGCAATGCGTTCTGCAACACCATGTTGAGCGATAATCTTCTGAATTCTCCTTTCACGGTTAGGATATTTGCTGAGTTGTTTTACTTCAAGAGGTTTTGAATCGGCAAGTATGCAATGCGATGCAATATAATTTGTCCGAAGATGAAGAAGAAAGGCATAACAAAGATATTTTTAAAAGAACGATATTGTTAACTGAATGTTCGTCAGTCAGTTGAAGGACATTTTTTTCCGCCAAGAACCCAAGCAGTGTGGTTTTTTCATTAATCCCAGACACACGAACATCACACATCCTGCAGCAGTGTATACACATATAGGCCTGTCCTGTATATTATGTGCTGGCATCCACTGCATCCAAATGCATATATATACGTAGGAGGAGTGTATGTGGACAGACAGTGGCCATCTTATTTACTGGTCATTTGGGTCAGCGCCTGTAAGTGCGTTTCATCGTCGTTTACACAGTCCGAAGAGGAGGCACCGCTGCTGCTGCTCCTGCTGCTGCTGATGCTGCTACTGATGCTGCTGCTGATGCTGATGCTGTTGCTGCTGCTGCTGCTGCTGATGCTGATGCTGATGCTGCTGCGGATTCTGTTGCTGCTGATGCTGCTGCTGATGCTGATGCTGTTGCTGCTGATGCTGCTGATGCTGCTGCTGCTGCTGATGCTGATGCTGATGCTGCTGATGCTGATGCTGATGCTGATGCTGATGCTGCTGCTGATGCTGATGCTGCTGCTGCTGATGCTGATGCTGATGCTGATGCTGATGCTGATGCTGCTGATGCTGATGCTGATGCTGATGCTGCTGCTGTTGCTGATGCTGATGCTGATGCTGATGCTGATGCTGCTGCTGCTGCTGCTGCTGAGGCTGTTGCTGCTGTTGCTGCTGCTGATGCTGATGCTGATGCTGCTGATGCTGCTGCTGCTGCTGAGGCTGCTGCAAATGGGAAATTGTATTTCACGTGAGATTATTATGCTCAGCGGAGAGGACGGCGAGAACGCGTTCGTAATTAGAACGCACGTTGTTATTCGGAGCAGCAGCGTTGAAGCTGTGGATGCCACTATATATGAGGATGAGGATGAGGAGCCGGCGGTGGCGGTGGCGGCGGCGGTGGCCCATCAAAAGCCCTGCTCAAAGGCCGGGCACCGAGCGGTCGACGCTCAAAGGGCCCGCCGCCAGTGCCTCCTCCTCTGCTCAAAGGCCGTCGGTGGTCTCTATTGGTGCGTTCCGGGCCCCCTCCCTGTCATGTGCCAATTCGGAATTGAATTTATGCGCTGATAGATCGATACTCGACCGACTCCTACCCGAAGGACTCGCACGATTATATGCCGCCGTCCGATATTGGATTTTTATTTGATTAAAGTATGCAGCCAAGTCGTCGAGGACTCGACGTCGTCGTCGTCGACTGTCTCTTCCTTCAATGACTTCGATGACTTGGAGGCCAACAGCAACGAATATTTACATATGGAAAATGGAAGCTAAGCAGCAGAGGGTCGCTCCATTCATTGCCACTCCCTATCGGTCACCAAGACCAAGATCCCAGATACAGCTAGAGTCTGCGGATGAGGCGCAGACACAACAACAGTAATCTAACTACATGTTGCATGGCAAGACAACGCAATGTCAGTGGCCGATGAGATGTATTGCAACACCCAGATGACGAGAGGCAGAGTTTATGACGCACAGTGCTGTATACGACCGCAATAAAAGCACAAACCAAACGCATTCAGAAACAATAACTGATAGAACATGCGAAGGAAACTTCACCTCTCCTTAGTTAATTATTAATAATTATTAATTGTGTTGTGCATGTGTCTGTGCGAGTGTTTGTGTTTGTGGACATACATACTGATGCATGTGCAATTGTGCATGTGTATAGATATAGACCTATACTTTTGTTTCTTGGGTATAGTTAGTTAAATGTTATAATATTATAGGCTAATAGAATTTGTGCGAAAAACATTTATCTTAAGCGTTTTGCATGAAAACGTGTACTGTCGTCGGGTGCTGTTTCGAGCCATGAAAAGAAGTCGTTTTGTAAGATATGTCAATAATAGGTCAAGCTAAAGCTGAGGACAACAGGCGATTTGTCCAGTCTTGAATAAAATAGCCTTTTTGCGCAGGTTCGTAATCGTAATCATAAACTCCAAACTTCTAAAGCGCCACTCAAAAGCCAGGCCCAGGGCACCAGCTTATTAACGTGGGATTGAGAGCCATGCAAATGGGTAAAGGCGTCGTCAGTGATCCAGATGCCCTTGATTCGCACCAAGAACCCTTCCTATACTTTGGGAATAATCCATACTAAAGCACGGCTTCCAACGGTTAAACTGTGCCAGGCAGAAGGACGAACGGTGTTCCACTGACGGCATCATATTCAGGTTTTATGGTGGATTAGCTTCCAGTTATCTTGTTGTCTGTCTCATTAACGAAACAATCACTCTCGTCCGCGCTTTTCCCTGCCTTCAGATCGGCTAATGTAGTGATATAGGAGGATGCGCGGGTGGGGGTGCATCTGCACTGCCAGTTGCTGGTGGTTGCCAGTTGCTGGTGGTTGCCAGTTGCTGGTGGTTGCTAGACGACGCGTCGGTGGAATTTCAGTCACGTCCCTGAATGTATGGATGTTCGTCATTCACTTGACTCGTCCCCTGACGCATTCAGCATTCGCCGCCCAGTGGCTCGAAGGTGCCAGCTGGGTCTGGCCCCTCAATCAATTACGTAAATTTCGTTATTATATGTCCAGCATGAACAGTGTTTATCTTTTGTTCATCTTTATCACGCGTGACACACTTTTTCTTGATGCGATTAGCTGCACTGCGTCTGTATGCAGACTCATCCTCTGGCAATCAGAAGTCACTGGCAACCGAAAGAAGATCAGTGCAGAAGCAGGTTGAGTCAGGTTCGATTTGTAATCTTAGTTCACGCTATAGGATGGACCGTTTGTACTATTTTCATATAATATTCTTGATAATTCTTGTCGTTTTTGACGGGGCGCTTGAAGTCATGGAGCCTAGGGCGAAATCTACTGTATAGTGTCTCTGGACTTCTGCTGAAAATAAGTCTCGGAGTACATGACTCTCAATCCAAATGACAGCCTGTAGAAGTCTTCTTTCTGCCACTCCAATCATCACCTCGATCCCAAACGGTGAAGGCAGTTGTAGATAGTAGTCTCAACTTGCACTTTATACGGTAATTGATTGAAAGCCAATGGAGTTCATTCAGTGATATGTTCGTAATTCTGCTTACGAGGCGTGCAGTGGCATTCAGAATGGACTGCAATTGTTGCAGATGTGATGTGGCGATGCCAGACTGTTACACTGTTACACTGTTACAGTACTTAGACGATTTGTGATAAAGACATGTCTGACATGGACGCGCGCCTTCGCATAGTGCATGTACCCCGAACGTTAGATGCAGCGAATTGACACTTTGTTGGTATGCAGTACGAAACATCAGTTCACGATCAAATATAGAACTCCGAGAGATAAGTTCATCCAACAATTTCATGGTCGAGCCATTGATTTCAATACCGCTATATATAGAAATTTACGAAGCTTTTGGTGTGTATACCAGAACATATAAACTGTATATGCATCAGGTGTAGTCTATATACAGAAAGCGAAATTATTTATACATTTCTGATTTAGGACAGCAGATAACGAGGCTATGACTAAATACTGCATAATTCTAAACGCAGCTTTTAAGGCCCGTATCAATATGCACATTTCCATGTGTTCATATTATTCATAGTAATACCTAGATTTACAATGCGTATAATATACTATTGTGTTGGGCATGTTGTCATTGGTAGAGTGAATTGTTAGTGACCGCATTTCTTCTGCTCCTTTAATTTGTTAGGCTGAACGTTCCGTCAGTCTGCTTAAATTTCACGTGCAGAATATATTTGCACTTGTAAAATATACAAGTATATAATTCATGTGTTTGGCTGTAAGGACGTGGCTTCAAGAGATGCTTTATTTGTAGGATGCGTCGAAGTCTACAGGGAGTGCGCTGTGCCTCCTCGTCTAGAAATGATGAGGCATGCACTCCGTCTCATCAGCCAGGCGTCTCATTCAACAACACTACTCCCCACAGATGCACACGATGCTCAAGGGGAGGAGGAGTGCAGCGTATCTATTCATGTTCACATAAGTCTACATCTCCATTCCACTTTTAAATGTGTCCTTGTACTTGCTGTGTGCGTCTCGGCTATGCTACGAGGCTAAGACTCATGAGGCCCAGGCCAAGGAGCGGACCCACGAGGTTAAGGCCAAGACTCGCGAAGCACAGACCAAAGACCGGACCAACGAGGTTAAGGTCAACAATTGTGAGACCGAGATCATGACTTACTTTCTGGGCATGACATAAACGTCACATACAAACCTTTCTAAATAACATTTACTCATAAGCTTCTTTCTTCTGACTCTATTGTCAAATCCATTCAAATCCATTCTCTCTTGCCAACTCCATTCTACTCTAACCGAATGATTTGACTAAGTACATTTCTCTTACATTTTATAAAGACGTTGTCATTCGTGATTCCAAACATTGGTGTAACTCTGAAATTGCCGAAGTCTGAAGTTGTTGCCAACATAAACGAGTCACTCTCGGCTAAACTTATGGCAGGACGTGCCAACGAATTAAACAAAAATCATCAGTTATATGGTTCCAAAGGCAAATCCTCTTCTCTTTTATGAACCTGATGTATGAAAAATTGAAAACTCATCTTGCCTTAGGTCCAAAAGTGCCTCCAGTTATATCTTCCTCAACATCCACTCTGGCTGATGCTTTCATTAACTTCTGTGGTGACAAGAAATCCTATGTTAGGCTGAAATGCTCTGGTCTTCCGCCATCAAATGGCTTTTCATCTTCTGACTTCCTGTCATCCACTCTCGATTATCTTGCTCATATAGCCTTTGATGAAGTAATATCAATCGATTTCTCTTCTTCTCACAAACAGTGCCTTCTAGATTGAAATCCAATGCACCTTCTCAGAAACAGTTTTGATGTGCCTGGTACTACCACCCTGACGTTAATCGAACTGTCACTGGCTAACAGTTCCTTTCTGTCATGTTTTCCCCATGCCATAGTCCATTTCTTTTTATTGGATATGTCCTCTCTGGATGTTGACAACATGTCAAATAACCAGGTCAATCACCGACCTGAAGTTATTTCTAAATGTTTGAACAAGTAGTCATCTTGTTCCATAGCCTTGCTATCAGACTTCGCGTTAAACTGTTCAAATGCTCACACCCAATCTATGGCCATTGGTGGATCCTCGTCGGCTCAGGCTCTACTCACTTCCGGCGTCCCTAAGAGCTCTGCGTTTGGTTCATTACTTTCTCTCTGTTCACCACTCAAATATTTATTCATCCATTCATTCAGAGCATTTCTATAGAGCCCCTCAAAGAAACCTACTCAGGAGCGCTACAGCCCAGCCATGACTAACGAAAAAAGACTTGAGGGACTTGCAGAACCTTGCCGGATGGCTCACAAAGTAGGCTACGAAGAGGAGCTTAAGCGGGAGGTCATTCCAGATGGAGTGGCCTACAACTGAGAAAGCTCAACGCTGCCTAATAGCCAGGCAAGCCCGTGGAACTATGAGCTCAACCCTCGTCGCAGAGCGAAGCACCCGACGCGCTGCAACGTCGAACACTGGGCGACAAAGATCAAGAACGCAACGAGAAACCAGAGCAGCAATGCGGGATCCGCTGAGATGCAGGCACGCAAAGCAACACATCATGCATGACAGAGGTGAATTTAGGAAACCGTCCAATAAGCCGAGCAGCCGAACGCAGCACTCGATCTAGTCGCCCCAGGACCTCAAGGGGAAGGCCAGCAAGTAAGGAGCAACAGTGGTCAATTCGACCAGAAACGAAGGCATGAACAAGGACCACGACCGCGTCATGAGAGAGAGAGAGACAGACAGACAGACAGACAGACAGAGACAGACAGACAGAGACGAGGGACCACTCGAAGCTGACGAAGCTGATAGTAACAACTCCGTGCAACTAGATTCACATGTTGTGAGAAAGTAAGCTTAGAGTCAAGAGTAACCCCAGATCACGAACTGTGAGGGAAGAGCAGGGTCTGCTGGAGAAAGTGCGATCAACTGAAGTTCTATGTACTTTATTTAGTCAATGCGACCTGAAACAACATCTGTACCCAAATGGTGCCCAAAACTCTATTTCTTCTAACTATTCCTCATCTTCTATCTCTCTTGCTCTATTATCGGAGGTCTTTAACCGAGCGCAGTCTTGAATGGTAAAACATGGACTGTTCTTAAATCCATTAAAAACGGAGTCACTGCTTCTTGGTAACTATTAACGACTGCCTTTCAAACAACAAGCTGTATTGCATGATAAGAAAGTTTAAATTATTTTATGTTGAGTCCCCTAAGGACCTCTTTGGCGCCTTTAGACACTTTAAAGATGGTTGAATTGTTACACGCTAACACGAAGATCAGAAGGACGCGGGTTCAATACCCGCTATCCCCTGAAGTCTGACTCAGCCTTCCACTCCCCAGGGCGACTGTAAAATGAGCACCAGGACAGATGGGCGCCTTGCAGGCTGCCATACAGTTAAATTCGACTCCTGTTACAATTATTATCATCTGTCACAACTATATTATATAATCTTACTGCGTACTTGTCAGTTTGAATTAATAAACAAATATTATTATATTATTATTTTTATACTATACCCCGTTGACGTGTATATTATATATATATATAATATATATAAATAGACGTAAATATATACATTTAAATACTTATGTAGCATGGATTCAAATATATGTAGAGACGTTTATATGCGCGTGTGAGAGTGTATGGCATAGTATATATAGGAGGATGCAAACTGCAAGTGTAGCCTACGTGTAGCTACGTGTGTGCGTGCGTGTGGGACCAACGGGCGGGCGCACCTGCAAGTGAGCAGGAAGCATTGTGCAGTATGATCGTTGGCCAGAAAGCGATATTGGTTTTTTCTGACGCACATTATGATGGTCCATGCTCATACGAAGACAGGGAGAATAGGCAAAGAAGAAAGACGAAGGGAAATAAGAGAAGACTACAAGAGTGGCAAGAGAGAGATGAATAGGAAGACGAAGACAGATACAGAGAGAGAGAGAGAGAGAGAGAGAGAGAGAGAGAGAAAGACGAAGAGGAAGACAAAGAGGAGAAGTGTATACTCAACTCTTCTTTGAAGAAAACTATGACCATGCCTGAGTAAACCTTGCAAAGTCGAAAAAATCAATAAGCGAGAAATCGACTCAGAAGGTCAGCAAAACACAATAGGTCCAAGACAGTTGCAAACATAAGTTTACAGAGATGCGCAACATAATAGGGACCCTGGGCAAGTCCTTCACTCGGAATTGCTCGTGCGCTTCGGCGTGAAACTCCGATTCAGTGTCCGCGCTGTAGTCGGGAGCGCCTCTGAGTATAAATCTTGAAGGGGCGCTATATAAATATCTGAAATGAATGAATGAATGAATAATAATTCTGCTAGGACAGATTCTGTATAAAAAAAATTGTTTCCAAAAACATTTCGCAAGTAACTTTCTTTTATAAATACAATGCATTTAATCAATTGCTTTTTGCAGCGATGGTTTATAAATGGCATACACTGCCAGCCTGCCCGCATGGAGCCTATGTAGGACCTATATTCTGAAATAGTACCCATATAGAGCCCGTAATATGGGTCTCATGGGGATATGTGGGCAGGGTCCGTATTGGATTCGACGCCTCATGACATCCTTCACTTCTCTGCGTCGATGTTATCACGTGATTTGATCACATGACCTCAGCATCGTCATGTGACGTACCCTTTGCGACATTGATCTTCTGTTTTTTCCCAATCGATCATAAAGCTCATAAAAATTGAATGAAATGCAAATGTGGTATTAACTGAGGCTCCAGGAATCCCCAGGACTGTCACAGATTGACAGCATCGGATTATCCAGGAAGACCATTTACGTGAATGAATGCCAGAAGATTCAGAGAAAAATTACAGCAGATCATATTGGATGGCCAGAAAAAAGGATTGAAAGCGAAGGAGGAAGAAAGGAAAAAGAAGGAAGGAAGGAAGAAATGAATGATAGACAGAACAAAAGAAAGAGTGAATTATGAAGGAAGAGATGGTTAAAGAGAGAAAAGAAAGGAGGAAAGACTATGGCAAAAGATAAGGAAATGACTGAGGAAGGGAAATAACTGACTGACTGACTGACTGACTGACTGACTGACTGACTGACTGACTGACTGACTGACTGACTGACTGACTGACTGACTGACTAGCTGACTGGCTAACTATCTAACTGACTGACTGCTGAACACGAAGATAGAGAGAATGAAAGATAAATGCGCTTGATAAGTCAGTAAGTGGCCCGAGGCAAATGCCGCAGGCTACGTGAGATAAGTGCATGTCCATAGAGTCTGCGCAGGTACATTGCCAATTAATGAGTCTATAGACTAAATCCAAAAGGCCCACAATGCACTTCGTTAACCAGGTGCTCGGAAGCACCAACAACGCAACACTTCTCAGAGATTAGATAGCTTTGACTCGACTTAAACACTAACTGCTGCCGTCTTTAATGGCGCCTCGGATCTGTAGACGAGTGTCTCTGGTTCAAATCCATGCCAAGGAAATCAGATGATCTGTTGCTCTTGTCTACTTAGCGTATGATGTGCTTCGTCGGTTCCAACTCTGATAAGAGTGGCACATCAACCATAGAGGAAATAGCAACACAGCCAACAGCAGTTAGCCAGGTCGCAGCTAAGAGAGAGGAGCGAGTGGTGCCAACGATTGGAAAAACAGGGAGAGAAATAAAAATGTTGAAAGACACTTCATCATCTACATAAAAAAATTCAATGCTGATCACATTAAACACAGAATGACAGCTTACCCTGATGTACTGCAATTTCATGATGATGCAATTATTAGTTTTAATTTTTCGATTATTAATCAAGACCTTAGCTCGGCTTTAGCACCAGCGCAGTAGTAGGAAGAAGTGCTTGTTCCGATTGATGGCAAAAGAATAGATCAGGAAACAGGAGTTTTGCTTCGAGTTTTTGGCAAATGTCATCGCTTTATTATCGATACTTGCGGTTTCTCTAAATTGATGTTTTTCGTAAAAATGCAATATTTCTTATGCTATCACTCGCCCCGGGCGTCAGAGTAGGCGTACCTAGCTATGCCACAGGTAGCAAAAGTAACTGTGAGCTTTAGTACCCCCCCCCCTCCAAACACAACATCAAGCCAATTCAGACCAGCTTCCGCCACTAGTGCAACCGAAAGCCATCTACGTATAGTTCAGAAACTGCCGTTGGGAGCCAAAAGATGAATCGCCTTATAATGAGCCCCTCACAAAACGAGGCTATTTTCTATGACTGAAACAATTTAGCCATCCATGTCGTGACCGCGTAATATCGTTATTCCTGTCATATGAAGCGTGCAACAACGAGTCTACAGTGCATACCATGCATAACTATTGTATACATAGAATTTGCGATTGTAAATAGTAACTTCTATAGCGCCTGTGTCTAATGCATAAAGCATCAACCGATGGCGCATCAAAACCAAACAGTAATCTAGATTCTAGAAGATCAGTTCGCTGAGACAGACAGGCAGCCGACGGCGGCGGATACAACATTTTAAGAAGATAAGTCTTAAGCTGAGAATGAAATTTGAAAAGCAAATAACGAACAGAAAGAGAGAAATTCTAGGTCCAGCAGCTGAAAAGTTCACCAAGAACAGTTGAAGTGTCGGGTGTGGCCAGCCAAAGATGATCAGATGACCTCGTTGAAACATGTTAAGTCTGGGGAATAAGCACTGATTCTAATTTCTAAGTATTGCGACTGACCAGAATAATTCAATGTTTTCTAAACAATTGGCCCCAATTTGAAACAAATCCTTCGCTGGATAGGACGCAAACTCAGATTTCAGCTCAGAGGTCATTTCTTCATATTTAACGTACACGAGTTGTTATGGCTCTATCCAAAAAGTTCTGATCTCTGCAATTTCAGCATCTTTGATTTTCTGATACAAACAAGAAACCGATTTACGGTAATCGAGGCGACTTGAAACAAAATGCTTTTGCCAGAGATATCGCTGAATATCGTAATCGTAATCGTAATCGTAATCGTGAACTCCATGCAACCTTATAAAGCACCACTCGAAATTCAAGCGTAGGGCACCAGCTTATTCACGAGCAAATACATAACGCCCAAAAAAGCTTGATTTCGTTAACGCCCGTCTAAAGCAGATACCAAACATCATAAGTTACTAAATATAGCACAACAGAAGAAGGTTAAGCAGTAATAATTTACCGGTACATCACAAGGCATATCTTTCATTTTTTAACATCAACGACAAAACTATTATTTTTTCTCCGAATAATTTAATATATCAGCCCAGACAAGTTTTGTTTTATGCCTGTAAACTTACAGTTGCTCTTTCGCTTCTTGGATCAAGATTCCTCTGTCTCTGTCTCTGTCTCTGTCTCTCTCTGTCTCTCGTTGTCTCTCTGTCTCTGCCTGTCTCTCTCTCGCTTTCTCTATCTCTTTGTATATGCTGACATAAGCAGACATTTCGTTCACCACTTGAGATTTACCTTTTCAAATCATTCATCCACCATATAGGCCACCTCCTCTCTGTCTCTGCAGACTGACCTTCAGCAGAACGACCTCATCACTGATTGGTTTGGTTTTGATGCTTACATATGAACATTAAAGAGACTCCTTTTTCCATTTGATTGATACAGAGCACATATCACACGTTGTTATGAAAGGCTACATAATATTTTGTAATAATTACAATTATGTATGACTGGATTTGCATATGTGTCCATGTGTGTATGTATTTAATCAACTGTGGCTTTCGATATATGGTTTTCCGCCAATACCTGTGTGCGTGTGCTCGACACAGAGAGAAAGAGACAGACAGACAGACTGAGGCAGAGACAGCGACAGACAGACAGACAGACAGACAGACTAAGTGAAAACTTACTTCTGAGAAGGCATATAATTCACGTAGCGCATTTCCTGTGCTCTGCCTTCGTTTCCTTTCTACTTCGTTCGTTTTATGCAGATGAACATTTATATAGCGCTCTCTAGGAACCTATCAAAGCGCATCTGTTGCCCATGCATCACTATCCATCCCCCCTCTCTCTCTCTCTATCTATCTTTCTCTCTCTGTCACCCTCTGTCTCCTTCTGTCTCTTTTCTTCCACGTTTCCTTCCTTTTCCTTTGGATGCGTGTCGTTGTCCCTCTCTGTCGCTTGCCACTCTTCATGCATGCCATTCCACTCTTTGTCTCTGTCTGTCTCTGTCTCTCTGTCTCTGTTTCTGTCTCTCTCTCTCTCTCTCATGCTTCGTCTGCCTCTCTTTCTGTCTGTCTCTCTATTTTCCCAGTCTTCCACCTTTGTAAAATAGCAAGGTGATTTATATTTACATATATATAATTATATATATATATATTATATATATATATATATGTGTAATACATCTATATGTGAGCGTTTGTGTGTGTGTATGTAAGTGTAATTCCATACCCGCTTAAAAATTGTTCCGTGATGCGAGTGATATGAAAGTCGTAGTGTGGAGGGACGGACAGATGGATGGAAGAACGAATGGAAGAAAAGATGGAAGGGCGAACGGACGGATGGACTGACGGATGGACGGAGACGGGTGGAAGGATGGGTGGAAGGACGGTTAGAGAAGGTGGTTAGCGTCTGAAGCGGTAATAAACAGATGGCGGGAAATCGGATGGTAGCGTGGGAAAGGGTCGATTGCTTCGGAGAGTAAACGCCGATAGTAAGCATCCCACGCCTCCACCTCAGCCACCGCATCTTCCGTCCCTCCGCCTCTTCCACCTCCTTCACCTATTCCAACGCCTCTTCCACTCCTCCGCCTCTTCCACCCCTTCACCTATTCCACCGCCTCTTCCACCTCCTACGCCGCCGCCGGGAAGTCAAGGCCTCGTCTCGTTTCAACAACGCCCATTGGTAACTACCATCTCACCGTCTCCGCGGCACCTCACGCTGTATATATACATACACACACATAATATATATAATATACGTTGTATATTATGTGTGTGTGTCTTACATGCGTACATATACATTCGAATGTATATATATATATATATTTATGCATATATATGTATCTCTGTATAACATTCGAGTATGTATATATATATATATATACTTACTCATAAGAGGTACTATGCATATGTTAAAGGTTGAGAACAAAGAATACAGTACAATGCAACTGTACAGTATTTGATAATGCCTTCCTTCCAAAGTTCATTAGTGCACACGACCATACAACAGAACATCGAAGAGCAATTGTGCGCGAAGGACTTGCTCAAGGGCCCTACACAGCAGACTTCTATGTGAGACTTAAAACTTCGAGATCGAGACAGTGGGGACGAAGACCGAGACCGAGACACAAGGTCCAAGACAGTTCAAGACAGTTCAACACTGAGGCCTTTCGGCATTTTGGTCCACAGGGTAGCACAGATTACAAAATAAACAATAAAACAACTTGGACCCAAATCCCGAAACAATTTTTCATTCAACTATCATCTGATCACCTGAATAGTGTAAAGAAAATTAAAGAAATTAAATACTTCAGGCATCCTGAAATCATCAAAACGATTCTAAAATTTAAACCAACAAAATTCCATAGGTTTATGACATAAGTTACCTTGAGAAATTAGATGTTGTTCCAATCGTTTCGCTTTTGTTTGTACATGACTTCAAATTGCGTGAATGCAAATTTGACTAAGTCTTATTTCATGTTCTTTATTAGACATTTTATGATTTGTGCACTGACAGAAAATCGAAATAAAGTAGAAACTGGACTTTTACTAGTTATCACATCGGCACTGGACAATAATATTGCGCAAGAAGTTCAGAATTAAAGACAATTTGCGCGAGAACTAGAGAGACCTTTTCTACAAGAGAACAAGACTTTCGCTTCAAGACAGTTTCCAAAAAGTCAAGAAATGGCCGCGAGACCAAGACACTAGGATCCGAGACCGAGACATCAAAAAACCAATCGTGAGACCGAGATTGATTCTCGAGGTCACGACACACTGCTACACAGTCACTGCCTTGAACGAGTTTCGAGCCCGTACTCACCGCGTTACAGGCCGAGTGCTCTAACCAATCGGCCACCGTGACCCATATCAGATTATGACTGTATCAAGGCTACTGCACGTGTACATAGCATGACAATTAGGCTGTTATACATTGGCGCCGACTTTTGCTTTTGTCTCTGGGTGCATGGATTCTATCCCGGGAAATTGTTTTACATTTTACATTGCCGTATGTGAGTTTAGCGCATTTTCGGAGACGTTCGGACGTTTCATTGATATTATTCATTATTTATGTAGGGGCTGTGACTCTGTGAGATCATGCAATGTTGGGTATTTGTGTTGTAGGCTACTTGTACTTCTCAAATTGGGAGATTACTGGAATTTGCAGTAAAAAATTTGAATTTTAAGGTACGAATTCTTCTGGGTGCGACGCACCCATTGAACTTTCTCTCTGGGTGCATTCGCACCCAAGGCTCCCTATGCTGTTATATATATTGCGTAAGATGCATGTTCCATTAGCGCTGAGTAATGAGTATGTATGGGTGTGTCGAATGCTGAGTCTGTCTTGTATGCATGTTGTGCGTAGGTGGATGCGTGTGCTGAGAGATTGGGGGTCGATGAGGTGACTTCCTTTAACGGTCGACTGACTGCCATGGATTGATTACGCCGTTCAATTAGTATACCCTACATTCGCCGATACCAACTGTATGCATCCATTGCAAAAGTTATACTCTATAAAGTTTACAAACATGCATGCATAATTGCATATGTACATACATATACACGATTGTGTGTATCTGTGTATATATGTATGTGTGAACTTTGTATGCATGCATGTTTGTGAGCAGACTACAAAATAAAGAATTGTAGAAGCAAATCGAGAAAGGCAAGCAAGAACTCATTCGCATTCATTATGCACTTCACAATCTCTGTCTGTCTGGCTAACTGTCTGTCTTTCAGTCTGTTTGTTTGTCTGTCTGTCACAGGCATGCATACCTTTTTGAGCGATTGAACATTTATTGAACACTAATAACAATCGATATCAGAGTCAGTCAAAGACAGTTACTAACAAATATTTAGTAGGCCTATCATGCAGTGAAAGCCCTATCGATATTGGAATCGGTTTAGGCCTACATAATGGCAGTGTTACCCAATCATTTTAGGCCCTGGAGCCCTTTTGATCAGAAAGTTTTTTGACGGAACCGAAACCTACACAAAAAATATTCTCGTAGAATGCCTTAAAACAGTGATCGGAGTATATACAGGTTTAATCAATAAAACTTAGATTAGAAATTATTTTAAATGACATTTTTCCACAGAACCATTGTCTTCCCCCGGAGTTTCATGATATAACAATACATTAAAACACCACTCATCCAATTTCCTCACGGAACTTTTGTCTTCCGTGAGGGTTCCCCGGAACACATTTTGGGAAACTCTGACCTATGGATCTGTTTACGTCTGGACAGTATATCGTCGTCGACCGTCAATCACTCTAAGAGGTCGACCGATGTCCCACAACAGAGTCTCCTCTAAAAGTCTCCTTTAAAAGTCTTCCTTAAAAGCCTCCCCCAACTGTCGACGGATCTGTTCCACAACAGATTTCTCTCTGTCGAATCTGCTTTATAATAAATTGGCCCTCGGAGACGGACACTATATGCTGAAACAAAGTATCCGGAGGGGAGGAAATAATTCCTTCCCTGTTGAAGTAAACTATCCCCTTGAGACTATTTCTTTGATTGATGTAAGTCACAGGCCTATTTCTCGTAAATGATAATTTTAAGTAGCTTGATTTTGTAGCTTCATTGTATAATTAGTTACGGTATATGTGACAACAGTGGCATTTTTTGGAAAAACCGTAAAAAATTAAATGCAGAAAATCCAAATCAATCAAAGTCAAGTAATTAATTATTTGCAGTTTTTGTCAAATTTTTTTAATGGCAAGTGGCGGCGAAGGTGCCAAAGGAGTCAGAGCAAAATGGTGTAGGAATCTGGGAGGGAGCTCCATTCCCAGAATATTTTTGCAAAACTAAATCTGAAATGGTGCATTTTAGCACACAGACAGTCAAATTAGGCTTTAACATCTTAATTTTGATCTTCACTATCAGTCACGAACATCACATAAAACTCATTAAGCCCTAAAAATGAAATTGTCAAATTATGTAGTCTTTAGGCAAGGCTTCTCGGGCCAGAAAAACCTCGTTGGCGGGCTAAAAATGGTCCGCGGGCCAGCTGTTTGATACTTCTGTTTTAAATGCTCAGCATAAAGTGAAACAGTTTTCTCTCATAGACTTAGTTCTGTTCTTTAGAATATTCTGTCAGAAAGCGTCTGTCTGCATGCACAGGTGTTTTTCTGGGTGTGACAGTAAATGGTGACGGGACGTCAATCTCGTGAGTTTATATGACTTCGCACTTGGTGAAGTCAACGGTTGTGTACATATGACTCTGATGATAGTTTGGACATCAGTGGCACCGGTGGTTACAGTAATCGCCTAAGGTCAAGTCGTCTAGGCCCTAGGTAACCTTTGCGGAGGAGAGAATGGAGGCTGGGCAGAATAAGATGAATTGGACGACAGAAAAGGAGAGGCTGAAGGCCACATTGCAGACATCAGCGTCCCTTCAAGATGTCTACTCAGAGGCGCTTGCTGCCCAGCCCAGGTAAAGAAGTGTAGGTGATATATGCATGCGGCGTCTCGGGCTCAAAGAAAATGCAGATTCAGAGGGTGGCTCTTCCAGGTAGATGGCCAAACCACTGAAAGACACTGTGTTCAAAATGTGCAGCTATTTCAATGTATTTACTACTCTGCAACTCTATGCACTGAAAACACACACACAAAATTATACAGGCCCATACACGCACACACACACACACATACACACACATATATATATATATTCATTAGAATCCCGGGTATTGTTGTCAATGTTGGGTCGCTTCACATGCAATAAAGGAAAGATGGAAAGGCAGATGGCATATATATCGATTTCGTAAACATGGTTAACAGAACTTGCTGCGTAGTTTTATACGTAAGACGTGTATAGGCGCTCGATAGCAACTAATGAAGTCCATTAGTATTCGAATGGATTTCATTAGAAGCTGACTTATTATATATGACAGCAGATCCTCCGCAGTTAATAAGCGAAGAACGTTTTTCTGTGGAAATCTCTGACAGTTGGAGTTGCATCAGGTTACAGGAAGAAGCACCAGTCGACGTTTCTTCTTCCGATCGGATGTTTATACTGAGCAGAGCAGAGCAGATTATTCTGCTGCCTCCTCCTCCTCCTCCTCACGAAGATCGAAAAGCAACATTTGCTGCTATTAGTCGTTTTATCATCTGCTACCTGGCGTATAATCTCCCCTTAGCCAGGAGATGATCGTTGAATCGAAGATTCCTTCATAATTCAGCGCAGCTTCCAACTGAAAAAAGACGATTCAGTCTGGCTCCAGGTTCAGGAAACGCTTGCAACAGAAGAATCGAAACAGGCAAACATGTCTGCATGCCTGCCTGCCTGCCTGTCTGCCTGCCTGCCTGCCTGCCTGCCTGCCTGTCTGCCTGTCTGCCTGCCTGCCTGCCTGCCTGTCTGCCTGCCTGCCTGCCTGCCTGCCTGCCTGTCCTGTCCGTCTGCATGTCTATGCATGCTCGTGTCTCTTTCTCTGCATTATCGCCATCTTTCTGCCAATGTTTGTCTGTCTATGCTCGTGTCTTCATCTCTATATCTATGTCTCTTCCTTCATCTCTCCATCTTCCTTCTTCCTCTGCCTGTGCGTCAGAATCAGTGTCTTTGTCTGTGTCTTTTTTCATCTGTCCTTTCTGCTCGTCTGTCTGTCTATCTGTTTCTCTCTCTTTATCTGCTCATGTTCTTTTTGTATCTTTATAAGCCTCAGGTTCTGCTCGTGTCGTTGGCTCTGTCTATGTCTGTGTATACCGTATCTCTGGCTTGCATTTACCTTTCCATTTCCTTCAATTCAGGTGCTAGTGTCTTATTGTCCGTTAACTTTTCTCATCCACCAAATCCACCTTAAACTCCGCCACTGTCTGTACTCTGATAGTGCCAGTCCCAAGCCTGGATAAAGGAGGAGGGCGACACTATTGATGTTTGTTATCACACAGTGTCGTTAAGCTGAAACTACTACTACCTTACTTGTCTCTCTGGTCTCTGAGAACTCCTTTTTCCGAGGTTATTTAAACCATGTTGTAAGATCCTATACACCGTGACAAATGCAATATGCTACCTAGCTTCTCATCACACTCTCCCCTTGCCAACAGATTCCGACATTCCTTTCTTGACAAGATTTGACACTGCGCCCAATGTCTAGAATCATACTGTGTACCACAAAGTTCTGTACTGGGTCCACTAATGTTAACATTGTATACCACTCTATTTGGTTCCGATAGCTCCCTTGGTTGTCATGTGTACGCCAACGACACCCAACTTTTCTTTCCATTTATAATTTGAAAGATCAACGTCTAATCTTGCTCTCCATCTATTTGCTTCTGTTTTGGCGATGTTCAATGTTGGATGGTTAGTAATAAACTTCTTCAGAATTCTTCCAAAACAGAATTTCTTCTTCTGGGTCAATTAGCCAACAACTCAGCAAATTTGATGGAAGTGCAGGTCTGCTCAGGTGTTTGCTCGTTAACCCAAACTGAATGTGCATTCAGTTTGGTGTGCTGTTCGACTCCAACATGTCATGTTGTAACCATGTTCATTGTTCAGGAGTTTTTGCAGATCAGCTCAATTTCACACAGGATATTTGTAGAATCAAATCTATTTTTTATCCATCTAGTTTAACTTGCGGGAATCTTGCTTGCAATCTTGCAATCTTGCAATCTTGCTTGATTGCTTGCTTGAGCCACAGGCTAAAAAGTCAAATCTTGCGACGACTAGTTCGATCACTTACAATCATTCAATCGTCGTGAAACTTGGCAGACAGACTCGCCCTCGCACACACTTCATTCTATCAAAATTTCAGCTCCCCCAAAAAGGCTAGCTTATAGAATCGGGGACTCAACTTTTCGAATCGGGGAATCCCCTTTTCCGACACGCAGCGTTGTGATTGGCCAGCGTTGCCATTGGCTGCAACAGAAACGGGTGCGGTGCTTGATTAAACGGACGCTATGTTGTAAAATGAACGCGGACTATATATTTGTAGAGGTAACTGCTTAATATGACGGATTATAGGATACTAGATGGATATAGTAACAAACTTTGTTTTTACTATTGGTTCTTTTTATATCCATCTAGTTTAACTTGCGGGAATCTTGCTTGCTTGCAATCTTGCAATCTTGCTTGATTGCTTGCTTGAGCCACAGGCTAAAAAGTCAAATCTTGCGACGACTAGTTCGATCACTTACAATCATTCAACCGTCGTGAAACTTGGCAGACAGACTCGCCCTCGCACACACTTCATTCTATCAAAATTTCAGCTCCCCAAAAAGGCTAGCTTATAGAATCGGGGACTCAACTTTTCGAATCGGGGAATCCCCTTTTCCGACACGCAGCGTTGTGATTGGCCAGCGTTGCCATTGGCTGCAACAGAAACGGGTGCGGTGCTTGATTAAACGGACGCTATGTTGTAAAATGAACGCGGACTATATATTTGTAGAGGTAACTGCTTAATATGACGGATTATAGGATACTAGATGGATATAGTAAAAAACTTTGTTTTTACTATTGGTTCTTTATTATCCATCTAGTTTAACTTGCGGGAATCTTGCTTGCTTGATTGAGCCACAGGCTAAAAAGTCAAATCTTGCGACGACTAGTTCGATCACTTACAATCATTCAATCGTCGTGAAACTTGGCAGATAGACTCACCCTCGCACACACTTCATTCTATCAAAATTTCAGCTCCCCCAAAAAGGCTAGCTTATAGAATCGGGGACTCAACTTTTCGAATCGGGGAATCCCCTTTTCCGATATGCCAGCGTTGTGATTGGCCGCAGTCGTAAAATGAACGCGGACTATATATTTGTAGAGGTAACTGCTTCATAAGACGCATTATAGGATACTAGATGGATATAGTAAAAAACTTTGTTTTTACGGGCTGTATTTTATTATCCATCTAGTTTAACTTGCGGAAATCTTGCTTGCTTGAATGTTTGCTTGCTTGAGCCACAGGCTAAAAAGTCAAATCTTGTGACGACTAATTCGATCACTTACAATCATTCAATCGTGCTAAAACTTGGCAGATAGACTCGTCCTCGCAGACACTTCATTCTATCAAAATTTCAGCTCCCCAAAAAGGCTAGCTTATAGAATCGGGGACTCAACTTTTCGAATCGGGGAATCCCCTTTTCCGATACGCAGCGTTGCCATTGGCCAGCGTTGCCATTGGCCGCAACAGAAACGGGTGCGCTGCCTCATTAAACGCATGCTATGTTGTAAAATGAACGCGGACTATATATTTGTAGAGGTAACTGCTTCGTAAGACGCATTATAGGATACTAGATGGATATAGTAAAAAACTTTGTTTTTACGGGCTGTATTTTTTACCTCATATGTACTGTCTCTATTCCACTGGCTAATGCTTTGGTTTCCAGTAGTCTTGTAATTCACTTCTCAACGGTGTCATTAAGGGAAATCTGCACAAACAGCAACTGGTCTAGAACCTTCTTACCAGAGCCATAACAATAACCCTAAAACACAGCATAGTAGTCTACATTGCATTCATTGCACTGTCCGTCCATTGCGAAAATAATCCATTTCGAAATCTGCCTAACTGTTCACAAGTACTACGTACTTTTAGCCAACCAACCACATCTCTATCCATGCTCAGCCCTCGAACACATAGACCTTGCACTCAATCAATGGATGCAGTGACTCTTGAATCTTGATATGTCCCACACTCGAACAGTGTTCGGCTCTCGGTCGCTGGTCCGATGCTTTGGTCTTCGCTGCCCAATTCAGTTCGTTTATCAATTCTTTTTTTTAGGCCATTCGGGTCTTAAGCTTGCGACTGATCTCTTGCAACTGGTGCTGACCTTTGTAGCCGGGCTTCTCGTTTCCATCATCGAAATTTCAACCTGGCTTCTTCAATGAATATTTGATTGCGATCTCACTTGAAGAGACCATCAACCGATGTCTTAGGCATCATGATAATGGAACTCTAACAGTAAACAGATTAGATTAGATTAGATAGATTAGATTAGATAGATTAGATAGATTAGATTAGATTAGATTAGATTAGATTAGATTAGATTAGATTAGATTAGATAGATAAGATAGATAGTGTCTGTGTCTGTGATCCCTCAAGGCGGATGACTTTTTATATAGTAGTTTAAATCACATTGCTTAACAGTTTCTCTGTCTGTCTCTTTGTCTCTGTCTTCCTCTCTCTCTCTCTCCCTCCCTTTCTCTCTCCCTTCCTCCATCCCTCCCTCTCTCTCTCTCGGCGTGCTTACACCTGCACTTCTATCCGTTTGCCTGCGTCTTCTTCTTCGTGTGTGTGATTGTCTGGTCTGGTTGTGTCTGTCTCTTTTCTTCGTTTATTTATTTAAATATCTGCCTCCATTGTTTTTTCAACTTCATGTATGCATTTTTTTATCCTCGATCTTTCGTGTGTTTTTTTCATGCTTAATCGTGTCGAAATGAAAAGTAAAGAGTAAAGATGTGTCTGTTTATCGACGTCGGATTCTTGTTTTTCTCTGTTCATCGATTTCTCTGCTGGTAATTGCAGTTCGCACAAAATGGACAACTACAAGGGGCAAGGACAAATTACGGGAGACGCAGGATCAATAGTCGCGATAAGTCAAGAAACATCCTGTGAAATATTGCGCCTTCGAAGCCACGATAATCAGATCGACATAAACAACGAATAAGGCAACGATTGAGGACGTAAAGTGCAAACGAGAATCTCTCCCTTGTCATACTCTTATCTCATCAGCATTGGCCGTGCTCTCAACGGCCGGGATCTCCAGATCTGACTGTGGTACCTCTCCAAGTGCCAATTGCAATTCTTGACGGATCACTTTGCTGATAGTTTGGAATCTTGTTCATTTTCCAAGTGTCTTTCTTACTTCAATCTTACTCATATGCAACAAGTTCGTCAATAAATCTGCTCAAATAAATAAAATTTCCATGCAGAATTAATTACTTCTGATTAAACTGATTACATTCGTAAAGAATAATAGCACTTTCTGAATTATATAAAGTTTACTTTTCTCTGTGACAGCATTTGCAGACATTCGATGTCACTGTATACTAGTGCAAAGTCTTGATCAGGCTCTTCTGTATTGTCAAGGTTACAAACGAGTAGCGGCTCAGGCAAAATCACGTGATATTACTACCGTTACTTCTCTAAACCATGGTATGTGTTGCTAGTACGATTTTCCATACGTAAGTTCGTTTTCTTAATAAATCTTCCACAGCGACGCAACTCAGATATATTAGATTCGGCGCAAGTACTAGTGTTCGTTGCGCTCATCGTTGATCATCCCGCTGACAAGAATTCGGCATTCGTGCAATCATTCATCAGATGCCAGACAACCCGGTTTATTTGTCTGGCTATATGACTGTTTGTTTGTCTGCCCGAATGTTTGTGTCTGACTGCGTGAATAGGTCGTTTTTTCCATGTTCAGTTTTTCATGCCACAACTTCTTTCCTTCGACGCATTCCGGGTTTCTTTGAGTTTCGTTGCATCACTGGTGAGAAATTACGGCCGAGACCTTTCCTTGACTGGCCAGGGTTTCCATCGCCTCGAGCCTCCTGGGGTCGTATTACTAGGATGCGAATGCCGTACGCCGACTGCTGTTACCTTTAGAGCTGCATACGCTATACTGTAGCCGTCGGGAGGGGCAACCGTGTCTACAGAGTGTCCTGCCACGGACTATTGGAACTGTCCTCAGTCGAAAGGACAGCCACTTCTTCGCTAGAGACAGTTTGTTTTAGCTAATTTTTAAATTAACACCTTAGACTATCAAAATGAAGTTCGAAGCTATCGGACATAGCGGTGCTATACAAATGGAAGGAAGTGCTGCCCCATAGTGCTGCCCCATAAAGGTTTATAAGAACCTTCTACAATATACAGACGTACGGCGTACGTCCACACCCAGAAAACGATAAATATATTGATACACAGACTTAACTGAGTTTATTTTCATTTTCGAATTAAGTATCAGACATCGTTGCATGTGAGAGATGGACGATCATTAGTCCTTGAGTCCTCACAAGATTGTCTAGGACGACCATTAGTCCTTAAAGCATTGCAGATTGTCTAGGACGACCATTTGTCCTTGACCATGAGCCATCACAGATTGTCTAGGACGACCATTTGTCCTTGACCATAAGCCCTCACAGATTGTCTAGGACGACCATTTGTCCTTGACCCTAGCATATTGTCTAGGCAACCATGATGGGTCGTGCAAATGTGCGTCCGCCAATTAATGGACAGGATATTTGGACCATTCAAATGGACTGCGCATGCGCCCAAGCCCTAGCAAGCGCCAGCTTCTAAGTAGACTTGGGGCAAGCGAGTAATTGCCCTTCTGTCATAAAACTGTCGTAAAAGTGACCATAGAGCAACTATAGTAATATATCGGACATCATGCGGATTGAATTCGACGTTCTACAGACCGTAGGATTCGTTGCGCACACCCCAGAGATTCATATTGAATTAATACCCGACAGAAGGAAGTTGAACGGAGAAAGCGATCGTCAAATGCCTCTCCCACGAGAACCAGACGCCATCTTAAACTGTGTGCCAACATTGCAGCACACTGATCCGCCTGGCTTTCAGATCGCCACTGTTTATCATGTCCTGTGGATTACGTCTATTGGAACGCAGTTTCACTTAGAAACGAATAGCGTACATTACGATAGCGACGGCATAGAAGTCTTCAGACTTCATTATGTCACATAATACATTGTATTCATATTTTATATTATAAATATTCCCACAATACACACGGCATATGAGGCATCAGACCAAAGTAACAGCTGCAGGATGAAGAGGGTCTGTCGTGGTTGTCCCAGAAAAAGACCGGACTGGATCAATCGATGAACAGGGAGGACAGACGGGACAGAGGAGGACAGGGAGGACAGGAAGGACAGGGTCAGCAGCTGATTAACGTCAAAACAAGCAGTTGCGTTGAATACGTACACAGCTCTGGACATTCGATCATATCAGTCTGTTTTCAACCGATGACGAGACTTCTCGTTCAATTCGAATCAATCTTTAACGTGTTATCTATGCCCTACTGTCCAAGCCTACTAAAAATCTTTAGATCCTGGCTTCATATAATGTCACTAAGCGCCGGTGACTGAGTCGAAAGTAGTAAGTGGCATAAACAAAATTAATATAAGGACGTTCGTATTGACCTGCAGGTATCTTAGTAAACTACTTTTACGTTTGCTTACAATAATAGGGCGTTCGCCTCTGTAAGTGAATCGGTCCTCAGGTAAAGCCTACACAAGCACGTTACATACATTTAAGATATACGAATATAAATGTTATTTGTACGCGTGTATGGCGTTTAATTTATGTGTCTGGTGAATGACTAAGAACAGCTGTTTGTGTGCGAAGAAATGACTCAGCTCCTCTATGGCAATGTTTGCTGCTTCATCTATCAACTGGGCAATGATCAGCAGCAGGAGCTTGCAACAGACTCGTTCACCTGGTTACCGAGTTCTTGGCACCGACGCTAATCGTCGTCTGTTAATTACTGCGACCGTAGGGTTAACGTAGGTCAAAGGTTAACTCGATTAGCTGAAAAGCAGAGCAGTCATTGTTCTAGGAAAAAGAGATTAGTGCCGAGCCCTGAACCTTTCAACGACAGCGGAGAATGCCAGATGTATCGGGGTGCCAGCCAAGTATCCGGGTTGTCAGAAAGTGCCCGGGGTGCCAGCCAAGTGCTCATGGTGCCAGCCAAATGCTCATGGCGCCAGTCAAGTGTCCGAGGTGCCAGATAAGTGCCCAGGGTGCCAGGCAAGTGCCCGGGATGCCAGCCAAGTATCCGGGTTGTCAGAAAAGTGCCCGGGTGCCAGCCAAGTGCTCATGGTGCCAGCCAAATGCTCATGGTGCCAGCCAAGTGCCCGGGGTGCAAGCCAGAAGCCAAGACCATCAAATCAAATGAATGAAAATGAACTAAATGCGTTGACACTTAGGACGCCTCCCCCATATTCGTTGGTCGGACGAAACAAAAGAAAGTCGACTGAATGTCGAAGAAATCAGATAATTATTCAGAGAAGCTTCACTCGATTGTTTGGTATTTGCACTATTCAGTTTCAGTTAATATCACGCAAACGAATGAAATGCAGCAATTAGCATTGCATTAGTAGTAGGCCTATGTCTAGGTCGATGGCTCCATTTCCATATTCCCCACATAAGGCCTAATTGTAATTGTAACCGAACATTTATATAGCGACGCTAAGAAATCAGCACCTGCAAAGATGATACTTAAGGCGCAACAGTTGCTTATTTCTATGTTAACGAATCTTCATTTGTGCTTTCGGGGTTCGAATCTCTCCTATGAAATCTCAGACTGGTTGTCGTCTAACCCTCTGAGCCTCCTGCTGCAGACGACGAAGGTTGACATCTAAGGATTCTTCTGATGTCCTTTATGCGCTTCAGTCGATAGATCTACGGTCGTCGTCTGGTCTGCCTCCTCTGAGACCATGGCAGCTGATGATGGAATTATCTCTAGGTCTAAATGGATTATTATTCCCTTACATTACTTCATATCACCCCATCGCATAGCCACCCCAATCCCTGAACAGCGGAATGCCACACCTGCTGCTGCTGCTGCTGCTGCTGCTGCTGCTGCTGCTGCTGCTGCTGCTGCTGCTGCTGCTGCTGCTGCTGCTGATGCTGTTCTATGAGTGAATAATTTAATAGAAACCCGACAACAGCAAAAACTAATAATTCCTCCTCCGTCGTCGTCGTCGTCGTCGTCGTCGTTCTGAGATGGGTTCGAACTCAGTCGCCTTCGTTCTCTGACGAACTATTATCTAATTAATCAGGCATTTATATAGCGCATTTCCACGGCCTCGTCCGTTAACAGGATTACGAGTATGGACTGCCGTGCGCTCCTATAATAATGCAGACCTCGCATCTCGCTTAAAATGGTGCACTCGGTAATTTCTGGCAGAGATTTTCAAACAATCCGCCTTCCTTTATCAAATAAATCTCGTGCCGTGTATATATCAAGAGTTTGCTTTATTGAACCATTGACTTACACAAACTGTATTAGTAGGCTACTAGTATTAGTAGGCTATCGAAAGATAAGATTCCCACTTAGCCTATCCATCTCAGATACGAACTACAACTACTTAGCGGAGGCGACAGTGGACCCTTTGCTATAAACATATATCGTCTATGTCGACGGTGGCTCCATCTGCTCCAGTGGCAGCCTTTCCAAATAGCATCGTTCGCTTGCAACGTGGCCACCATCATTCCACGCCAGTTTCTACCTCTCACGGTTATGACCGACTTGATTAAATTTACAATATGAATACTCGGTAGAATTATAAAGACTGGCGAATAAACTTGAAAGGTACAAGTACGGTGGCGGGTGCGGTGGCGGTGGCAGAGGCGGCGGTGGTGGTTGTGGTGGCGACTATTCCCTAACTGGAACGGTGCGCGCGCGGCTGGCGATTGTGACATGATCAGAATACGAAATCCATTCCACGGAGACTCACTCCTTGTTTTCGATCGATCCCTCCGGCGGCGGCAACGAATAACAGCATTATGTGTTAGGAGAGCTACTGCTGCTGCTGCTGCTGCTGCTTCTGGTGCAAGTGATGCTGACGATGCCGCTGCTGCTGCTGCTGAGGCTAGTGATGGTGGCATCATCCGGCGGCGGCGCTCAGCTGCTCGAACGATGGATGAGCGCCGCTGCCGATGCCACTATGGCTGCCAGCTGCGCAGCTGTCTGCATCCTGTCGTATTTGCAAGGAAGAGAGAGAGAGAGAGCGACAGGCAGACACACACATAGAGAAAGAGAGGGACAGAGACAGACAGAAAGTGAGAGAAGAAAGCCCTTCTCAAGGTCGAGTTCCACTGTATCCACTTGACGAAGTTTCACTTGCATAGCACCAGGCGAGAAGATGTCTCTTCATTATGAGCCCTATGTATATATATATATATATATGTGTGTATATATATATACCGGTAGAATGAGTATATAATATATACGCATGGTGCAGTTGTTTGGCTACACAGTGTTCTAATAGATACATAGGTCTATACGCTCTACTGTAGCACTCTGTTGTACTCAAAGGTGCCACTATATTTTTAAGTGCAATATCACTTTTCTCCAGATTATAGATACAATACGAATCCAATTATACGATGAATAATTGGATATACACATATAATATATTGATCTGCTTTATAAATGTTGACATATATATTTCAAGCATGATGTAAGTATAAGGAAACAGCGTAAACTAATTGTATCAACGAGCAGGGAGGGTGCATATATATATTGTATATCTGGAGACTAGATTGTCAGTCAAACAAAGGAGCCTGTATCAGATTGCCAGTGTGTCATGTCTCTGTATAAAGAGTATTTGCATGGAGTACATGCGATGGTAGAACGATCTTTCGGCTGAAGCACAAAGAAGCTAGACAGCAAACTTTCTTAAAACAAGCTGAACAGTGAACAGTCTGACACAGCTTCTACGAAGTCTAATGCAAGTTTTCGTTCATGAAATTGCGACCTTCCAATGTATTGAAATGATCGACTGATTTTCTCAGTCGATGGTCGTCAAATGTCCAAACGTATACCTGACTTTTCCAACAGCTTTTCCAGTGACAGCTGACCGCTTATGAAAAAAACCCAGAGGTTAGCTACCTGTACCTTCCAATCTGGCCGACCAACTTCCTAACCGTATTTGTGGGGCCTTAGATTCACCAGTTGCAAATTGCAATACTGTGAGCAAGACAGACAAGACAAGACAGAGAGAGACTAACAGGAACATACATACATGAAGTACAACATACAGATATACAGACAAACAGACGGACAGAAGTACCTCTCAGGGTGGTCGGTCTTCTTTTGCCCGGCATCTGGAAAGAATGTTAAACAGTTGCCTTAAAGTCTACCTTTTCGTGTCTGTCTCTGTCAGATTGACGGCAAGCAAAGAGAGACATGGCATCAATTTTGGATATAGCTCTGTTTAGAAGTGTAGTTGAGACAGAGCTATCCCAGGAAAGTTAGGTGAATCAGACATTCCTTTGAAAATGAAGAGCATCTATTGCGGAGTATTGCGTGGTAAGAGTCTCGAAGAGCCATCGACTGAGATAAACCTCGACTATTCTGAAACTCTGAAGTCTGTGTTAAAGAAGCAATAAAGAAGACTCCATCTGTATTTGACGAAATTAAGTTCCATAATAAATACAGTCATCCTAAGAGTAGCGACACGACGTTCCGAAAAAGAAGATCCCTGCAATAATATTGTCATCTCCACCATTGTGTGACTAAGGGTGGGGATGGGATTCGAGCCCCGGGCGAAGTTGACGTTGGAGGTCGAGCGCTAGCACACAGTAACCCCACCAGGTTTACTTCCATGAAAACATGATCAAATATTATGTGATGAGAGTAATAGGGAAATGGAGCGTTGAGGCAATTCCATCCACCATTTATTAGGTGCCTCGCTTTGTACCAACTCCGCCTCAAATGCAATTACAAATTTTGCAGCACAACAAAAGACTGTCACTGCGAAATCAAATCATTCGCCATCCACTTCCGGTCCAATAGATCTACCGCCAATTGGACGACGACGATCAACGACGACTGAAGCAGAGCAGCAATTGCAATCAAACAACCGACGAACGAACCGACGACGTAATACAGTGTAATGTAGGCAAATGTATGTAGAGTGATTGTTGTCACTTGGAGAATGAAGGATAAAAAGCTTTGTAAAATGCGGCACTGATATCTCTCTGCCACCAATCCGGACAAGATACTCAACGCCAGCCAGATAGTGAGAGAGATAAGGAGAGAGAGAGAGAGGGAGAGAGAGAGAGAGAGAGAGAGAGAGAGAGAGAGAGAGAGAGAGAGAGAGAGAGAGAGAGAGAGAGAGAAACCAGGAGGTTTGAAGAGGACGAAAAAGCAGCGTAAGTAAGTAAGTTGGTGTCCTGTGGTTGGCTTTGGAGTAGCGCTTTAGAAATTATTTCGAAGTTTACGATTACGATTAGATAAATCAATAGTATAAGAGATATAACGGATAGGCCTAATGGGCAGAAGATAGAAGACGACTTCCAATCGGCGACAGACAACAGTTTATTCTGAAAGGAAACAGATCGGAGAGATTTATGAATGTCTTCGTCGAAAGATTATATTAATATAACATTGTGTTGTGTGGTTGACGAAGACCAGTTGCTGCTATGCATCGTCGTCGTCGTCTTTGTTGGTCGTGCCTCACTCCAACGCAGTTTCTCAAAGGAGACGAAACAATCTCGCTGTCTGCCGCTGTTAGGCCGTCAAAACTGACTCTAAACGATCCATTTTCGCAGTCTGTGCGTTTGATTTTATGTTTATTCAGATTTGTGCATGTATGTTTTGTTTCTGCCTTCGGGCGTAATAAAGTACTGATTGTAGTTTGGGGATTATACTGTTACTATGTGCATGCATTATTCTGTGATACCACGGGAGAAGCTGCTGCGTTAACAAGCAATAATATTATGACGTATCGTTTGCCTGAGTGACGTAGCAATGCTACTACAAACTTACACCGTTGCTACATCTCAAATTGCTAATGTGAAAAGGCGCTATATAAATAATCAAATACAGCATACTATTATGACGCATCTATTGCTGTTACTACGTGTTTACTTGTCAAACATACAGGGTAACATACAACTATGACGTAGGTCTATTATGCCATGACATACAGCGCTTGTTGCTAAGACGCATATCGAATATGATATGCAATAAAAAAGACAGAAAGATAGGTTATCATAGCAGCGAAAGATGGTCGCGTTTTATTCTAGAGTGTTACATTTATCAATTAGTTCAACTACATTCGGAATTTGCTGGATAATCTTCGCTCATTCGGATTTCCAGTGTAACCTAGTATGCGTTTTTGGAGTTATTTCTGCTTTTGCCTTTGTTTCTGAGTGATTTGGATTCGTAGTTTTCTGTGTTTTCTTTGTAACTACTGTGTATTTGAATGCGTGCTTACTTGCTTACATACCTTCAACTATGACGTCGCGTCATAGCATGATGGAACATTTAATTTAAGTAGAGCAGAAAATGATGTCATTAAACATAGAGCGAACCGTTGAGCAATAATAGTTGCCTCCTGCTTGTGAATGTGTAGCTTCTGTCGCAAGGAGTCCTATTCCTGCGCCTCTTGCAATTTCTGTGCAGGTCTTTCGTTCAAACCTGATATCTTCTTCCGCGAATCCTTTCCAGATTCCCCTCTTCCTTCTTCCTTTCTCGCCGCTCCATTTGTAAACAACATTCATCATCGTCGTTCGGCTGTCTACCTGCCTCACCCTTGCCATCGAAATCTCACCTTACCTACCTTCATGGATCGATTTTGTTTGGACTGCACATCTGTGAATTGCTCGTTCCCACGGTTTTGCTTTCTTTAACGCTGTAGATATCTCGAGATTCCGATTACGATATATATTCTGTGCGAGTAGTAGAAGGATGGGATGAAGACTTCCCTTCACTTGTTCAGTCCGTCCCCTATCGGAGATTATTTCCCCGCTGGAGATAGATTTTGGTCGACAATCTCGCTTCTGCCAATAGGTCTATGAAGCCCGCTGCTTCCAATCACAATAGCAACACTGATCATGAATGAGACCACGTGCTGTCAAATGCTCCAACAGAAAGGCTAATTAAAAATTATCGGCTGTTAATGTTCTCTGTTTCTGTGTCATTTGTATTGTAATGTGGTCCGTTGTCTCGGCAGAAGGAGGCTCTAAGGTTTGTTATTAGGCATTGGTATTTGGTTTTACATCTGTCTAATATGCATTTCATTTGTTGCTGTCAATTCTTAAAATGTGCACATTTCTCATCTATAGATGTTTATTGTTTTATTGCATGAGTAGGCGCTGTATCAATTACTCCAATGCTCGTATACGCTGCGGTAGCAATAATCGTTATTCTTGGAGATATTTCCGCATATCACTATGTTTAAGACAATAAACAACAGCAATGGCATCGCTTGGTGCTATAAAATGTTTCCATCTATTAAGACGTGATGCAGCATCTATATAAGTAGGAAGGTAAGTAAGTAAGTATATTATTTACTAAACCAATTGCAAATCGCACTTTGATGCACAAACATCTAATAAACACAGTTAAAGAGTATATAGCATCCCAACAATAAACGTTTTGCGCATCAGGCTGTCTGCTGGGGGGGATTATGCGGTCATGGGCACGGTAGCTAAAAGTAGCTACTTGTAATCTTATGGAAGGACGCTATCCTTTTCAGCCAACGGATCACTCAGGCTCCATGGCTGATGACGCGAGAAAGTTATAGCGTATACATATGGGACGATGTTCTAGCTGAGCCTTGAAGAAGTAGTAGGTAGAGTTTAAGGAGATTTTGTCTGCAGTTAATTGCAACTGTCGCTTGTTAAGACATTTTGTTGCTCGATACCTTCTTCTTTTTATGTCGACCGTTTGGATTGAACCAGCGAGAAGAATTGAAGACACACTGAAAAGCGATCGTTCTCGTTAGCTTCGTTTGTGTTACAAAGAAGGCGAAGACCATTTTTATAGGGTCTGGTATAATACTGGTATAACGCGGCCACGCTTTAAGAGAACGATACCAAGTATGATATGCTGTCTGCACACACAGGGTTTTTATTTGATGGCAGTGGATTTATCGAATTTACCATAGCCACGATGAACCAGCGTAGGCCTACAGTCATCGCAGCAAAGCAGCTCCTATATACGCTGGTTCTTTGATTTGGCTGGTTCTTTGACTGGTTAATTCTTTGGCTTCGTCACCTGATGTCGAGATCTGATGTCGACATCGAA
Source organism: Aporrectodea caliginosa (assembly GCA_020284085.1). Lineage (NCBI taxonomy): Eukaryota > Metazoa > Annelida > Clitellata > Crassiclitellata > Lumbricidae > Aporrectodea > Aporrectodea caliginosa. Next base: position 911,991 of record JACEVL010000010.1, read on the forward strand.
GATCTAATATTATTCTAATAGCAAGGAAAGAAGAAACGAAGGGATCTGTGAAGTACGCTAGATGGCATAAACGTAAAGCTGCCACGAAGAAGAAGATATCGAGCAAGTCTGAAGTCACGATTTGAAGCTAATTAAGTCTATTGAATTGTGGCTGAATGTTGCAGGGCTGATTATATTTGGTCTGATTACTAATTATCGGCTGAAATACAGAGATAGCGTATTATTGCGTTTATCGGTTGGCCTATATAATTATGATACTGCATATGAAAAGGGACCTCAAGGCGCGTTTTGAGTTATCGGCCTAAAACGAGGAAGACGTTGGAATGAAGAAGTATCGAGACCAAACGAAGAAAAAAGTGAACGAGGCAAAGAGGTTCCTCGGAAGCATCTGGGCCCGCACTGCGTCCCATATAAAACCCGTATTTCCATGGAGGTCCCGTCGGAACCCATTTCGGTCCCATCCAAAAATGCTCATGGAAATGTTGGCAAGAGCTTGTTCGTTTGAAGAGCGAACAAGACGCCAAATATGTACATGCATTTCATAACATCGAATACCACCTGAACGAGACAACATGACGCCTCTTCGCCAAACGCCTTAATTGGCCCTACACTCCTACAGACGGTGAAAATCAATCGACGAGCATCATTTCATACGTATACAGCCGACCGATCGCCCTTAGTCTACTGATGGGTGTAATGAACGCACTTTGTATATTAGATGGATGAGTTCTGATTAGATGGTGAGATGAGTTTTGACAGGCTTACCGGCAATTAGCAGAACGGAGAGCAGCTGCCTGAAACTGTTCACTAGATCCCTTATCAACATGGCTCCTCTGTATTTAGCTGCTCTCGTACAAACATTCCACCACATCGATTGATGAGGATGATGTCATAATTATTTCATCGTTTGAACACCATCGCGCAAGTCTGAGTCAATGATGGAGCAACTGAGCGACGAATGAGTAGGAGTAGGATGAGGAGGATGAGGAGTAGGAGCGGTTAGACGCAGATGGCTTGGATGGCATGGCTGCTCGAATGATGAGGTCAACCGGAAGCAGAGTGGTTCCGTCTGCTGGGGTCGCTTGATGACGCTCAGAAGCGAAGAGTCTGACGCCGCCGCCGCCGCCAGGTGGCTGACAGAGAAGAGTAAGAAGCAGAAGAAGAGCAAGTATGCTGTGTACATCCGGTTGGCGTCGAGAGGAAATGATGTTCCCGTAAGCGGAAGAAGAGAAGCGCCCCGTTGGCCAGGCGATTAGGGTCGTCGTCGTCGTCGTCGTCGTTGCGTTGCGTCGTCGTTGTTGTTGCTTATCGTTATTTATCGTCGTCGTCGGTTGTTACTCGTCTGGCGCTCAACAAAATCCATCGACGGCAGCGGAGGAATCTGAGGAGGAGGAGGAGGAGGAGGAGGAGCGATGAGGGAGGAAGGGATGGAGGGAGGCAGGAGGGGGCTTCAGAGGCAGAGGCAGCAGCAGATGCCCTGGTCCAGCCGCTGGCGCCGCTTCCAACGGCTGCATCGGCTGAACGCCAGCCGATGAACGACAAGACGCATATTCACGGCAGTATACTACGATGATTTCCACCTAGAACTAACTACGGGAGCAGCAGCAGTAGCAGTAGCAGCATCTTCTTCACGAGGCGTCGCAACAGTCGCTCATGCACAGTCGCTGACTGTTTCGTCGATAGTCGGCGCCACTGCTTAGCAGAGATCTAAGATCGAGGCTGTGGCGGCCGGCGCATGCGCACACAGCCAGGCGGTTAGTGCGGCCGACCGTCGGCAGATGGCCGACCAAATGAACGGGTACGATTAACCTGCACGGAGTGCGGTAAGTTGGCAGTTATACCGGGTGAGATAAGAACGAAGATGACGTTACTACCATCACAGCTTGACCTGGCATTATTTCGCATCGTTACGAATACCAATCATGGTCTTCTTAGCACCTAACAACCATTACATAATTTCAATCGCTACGATAATTATAAGCTTAGTTTCTTGGTCAATGAAATGACTTATGATGAGAGATTTGTCTGGCTATGCGTCCAGGCTTTAGATAGAGCAGACCAGGTTCAGTCTCATTTAGGTCTATAACACGACTCTATCAACGTAATGCTTTAGAGGCATGATCCTGGGCTGAAGCAACTTTCAACTGAAGCTTACGCACTGCACTATCAATCCATTAATCGAAATAACCTCCTTACAGGTCACTTGGGGTAAGGTACAATTATGCAATTAGCTACGCATAAGTGGCTTAGGTGGCGCCTCTATCGGCGAACCAAAATCAACCGTCTTGACTGTAGACGGTTAATTTGAAATTGACGTAGAGCTGCGCTGCAAGTTGAGCAAGAGCCTCCTGCTGCAGGCGTTCGCCCTTGGTCACGGTCACCCCAGCCAACAGTCAGCAGCTCCTCCAGATCATGGTCGTCTGCACAATACACTCAACTGAGTCCTGCGTTGCACGAAGAAATCGTAGACGTTTCCTTCACGGAGGGCAGAGTGCTGGAGAGAAATGCCGCCCGAAGTATGACCAAAGTGAGATGAGGAATGGCAGAGCAGACACACACAGGCATCTTAGATAATTACGTAAAACGGAGACAAAGAAAGATTCCATGAAATTAAAATGTTTATAATCTGCTCATTTTATTTTAGACTTCTTTTATTTGAATTAAGGTACTTCGCTTTACCCATTTTCCCGTACTTAGCGCATCTTCCTCGGAATCGTTCGTACTCGTCATTTTCGATTGCGTGATCGTAATCAATGAAGATTCTCATTCTCTGAAAAGGACGATAACGAAAACAAACACGAAATCTGCTACATGTATTTCACGCCATCATACCTTTAGACAAAGGCCATCTATCTGGCTTCTAGCCTTTCCCCGTTGTATTGCTTCGTGCGTCTCCGTCAGACTAATTCATATTTTTTCAATGCATCCTCAACTTCAAAGTCCTTAAATGCATCTTTGTTCTACTTCATGTCCTTTTGTCGCATCTGGTTTTTGTTCTACGTTCGATTCTACTTCTACTGTCATTTATTCTGCATCGTATTCCATTGCTTTCATTTCATCTGGCTTTTGTTCTACCTCACATTCCTTTACTTTTTGGTATTTGCTCTTCGCCATTTTTCGGTGCTGTAGTTTTGTCGCTCTTGGTTCACAACTTAGTTCTTTAACCAGCGCAAGATGGATGAATGTATGCATCTCGTGGCCCCACATTCTCTCGAATTTAGTTCGTTGAATTCTGAATGGTCTTCATGCCCATTAGGATAATTATTGTGAGATTGAGATTGAGACTTTACACAATGTAGACTGTAGAGGCCTAGTATACCTATCAAAGTCGCCAAATCCAACATTGTTTTGTTCTACGAAGAGCTTGTCCATTCTTCTTGTATCATATAGTAGTGTTCGATAAGAGCACTGGCAATCTTTGGTAAAACATGTTTTGGAATGGTGGCATTTAGCGACGACTGCCAGAAGTAAATGTCCATATTTTCTTTCCTATCTTTTCTAATGCCTATATAAGCTTTCAATATGTTCTCATTTTCCACTTTCCACTTAAGAACTTCCTCCTCATTCTTAGTTTCCAGATGCGTCATTCGTTCTTCTTTACGCATTATCGTCTTTTCAAATTTCAACTTAATTTGTTCCTTGTGAAGAGAAAACACGACCTGAGAACTTGAAATTTTGGTATGGGCGCTATATAATGATGCTGTGTCACAGTTACCACTCACGTTCTCTTGGTCTATCTCGCATCCTTCCTCTCTATAAATCTATTTTTTAATCGCACTTCATCTTCTGATTCACTACACTTCATCTTCTAATCTATGGCAATTCTTCTTATAATTTATCGCAATTCATTTTTTCAATTTATTGAACTTCATCCTTTAATTTAAGTAATTTATCCTCTAATTTGTTATACTTCGATTCCAATTTATTGCACTTCATCCTCAAATTTATGTAATTTATCCTCAAATTTATGTCATTTACCCTCAAATTTATGTAATTTATCCTCAAATTTATGTCATTTATCCTCAAATTTATGTCATTTACCCTCAAATTTATGTCATTTACCCTCAAATTTATGTCATTTACCCTCAAATTTAATGCAATCCTCTAATTTATTGAACTTCATCCTCTAATTTATTACATTTTATCTTCTAATTTATTGCACTTCGTTCTTTAATTTATTGCACTTCATCCTCTCATTTAGTACATTTATCCTCTAACTCATTGCAATTCATCCTCTAATTTATTGCACTCCATGTTTTAATTTATGAGGTGGATCAATGTCAAATTGGCGATTCATTAAGTGGTAAAAAAAACCCTCATATTACTTGAGTGTGTAGCTGTATCGACGGAAAGTATTCACGCTTCTCCAGAAGAAGACACAACGCACATGGTTAAACCATGGTTCATCTGTGACTCAATTGACAGAACAGGACAACACAATCATAAGCTCAGCTACATGCAGCTCAGTTGTGACAGTACTTTCAAGAAAAAAGATCAAATGATTTGGAGGGGCTGTTTGGAAATGAATTAGTTTTCTAACTTAAGTTTTCGTTTGACGGAATAGACCAATTAGGCGAATATTTATACAAAGTTAAGTAAATGGTCTGAAATTCAAACAATGCACTGCAGCCATTCACCAGTGAAACCTCCTCTAACGTCACACCGAGATTATTAGACATGGTTGCACCAAGCAGAGTGTGTCAGTGGATGGACGCCTTTGGACGGCTACCAGAGGACGTTTAAGAAAACAAAGTATAGACAGTTGGGAGACGGACGGACGGACGGTCGCAGAAACCCTATGGAAGTCTTCATCCGGTGCAACTGTCCCATGTACGGTCAACACGATTCTCTGTGCCGTAGATAAATTGACTTAGGAAGAATGAGCAAGAGGAGGAGGAGCAGCAGCAGCAGTAGCAGCAGCAGGGAAGGAGGAGGACGACGACGACGAGGAGGAGGAAGGGAAGAGAAAGAATAAGAAAAGGAGGAGGAGGAGGAAGGGAAAAGGAAGAGAAGGAGGAAGGAGGGGAGGAGGAGAAAGGGAAGAGAACGAGGAAGAAGAGGAGAGGAAGGAGGAATGGAAGAGGAGGATGTAGGAAAAGACATGAACAGGTAGGAAGAGGTATGAGCAGGTAGGATGAGGTATAAGCAGGTAGGAAGAGGTATGAGCAGGTGGGAAGAGGTATGAGCAGGTAGGAAGAGGTATGAGCAGGTAGGATGAGGCATGAGCAGGTAGGAAGAGGTGTGAGCAGGTGGGAAGAGGTATGAGCAGGTAGGAAGAGGTATGAGCAGGTAGGATGTAGAAAAAGACATGAACAGGTAGGAAGAGGTATGAGCAGGTAGGATGAGGTATAAGCAGGTAGGAAGAGGTATGAGCAGGTGGGAAGAGGTACGAGCAGGTAGGAAGAGGTATGAGCAGGTAAGATGTAGGAAAAGACATGAACAGGTAGGAAGAGGTATAAGCAGGTAGGATGAGGTATAAGCAGGTAGGAAGAGGTATGAGAAGGTGGGATGTAGGAAAAGGCATGAACAGGTAGAAAGATCTATGAGCAGGTAGGAAAAGGTATGAGCAGGCGGGAAGAGGTATGAGCAGGTAGGATGAGGTATAAGCAGGTAGGATGTAGGAAAATACATGAACAGGTAGGAAGAGGTATGAGCAGGTAGGAAGAGGTATGAGCAGGTGGGAAGAGGTATGAGCAGGTAGGAAGAGGTATAAGCAGGTAGGATGTAGGAAAAGACATGAACAGGTAGGAAGAGGTATGAGCAGGTAGGAAGAGGTATGAGCAGGTGGGAAGAGGTATGAGCAGGTAGGAAGAGGTATAAGCAGGTAGGAAGAGGTATGAGCAGGTAGGAAGAGGTATGAGCAGGTAGGATGTAGAAAAAGACATGAACAGGTAGGAAGAGGTATGAGCAGGTAGGATGAGGTATAAGCAGGTAGGAAGAGGTATGAGCAGGTGGGAAGAGGTACGAGCAGGTAGGAAGAGGTATGAGCAGGTAAGATGTAGGAAAAGACATGAACAGGTAGGAAGAGGTATAAGCAGGTAGGATGAGGTATAAGCAGGTAGGAAGAGGTATGAGAAGGTGGGATGTAGGAAAAGGCATGAACAGGTAGAAAGATCTATGAGCAGGTAGGAAAAGGTATGAGCAGGCGGGAAGAGGTATGAGCAGGTAGGATGAGGTATAAGCAGGTAGGATGTAGGAAAATACATGAACAGGTAGGAAGAGGTATGAGCAGGTAGGAAGAGGTATGAGCAGGTGGGAAGAGGTATGAGCAGGTAGGAAGAGGTATAAGCAGGTAGGATGTAGGAAAAGACATGAACAGGTAGGAAGAGGTATGAGCAGGTAGGAAGAGGTATGAGCAGGTGGGAAGAGGTATGAGCAGGTAGGAAGAGGTATAAGCAGGTAGGAAGAGGTATGAGCAGGTAGGAAGAGGTATGAGCAGGTGGGATGTAGGAAAAGACATGAACAGGTAGGAAGAGGTATGAGCAGGTAGGAAGAGGTATGAGCAGGCGGGAAGAGGTATGAGCAGGTAGGATGAGGTATAAGCAGGTAGGATGTAGGAAAAGACATGAACAGGTAGGAAGAGGTATGAGCAGGTAGGAAGAGGTATGAGCAGGTGGGAAGAGGTATGAGCAGGTAGGAAGAGGTATAAGCAGGTAGGAAGAGGTATGAGCAGGTAGGATGAGGTATGAGCAGGTAGGATGAGGCATAAGCAGGTAGGAAGAGGTATGAGCAGCCAGAGCAGGTAGGAAGAGGTATGAGCAGGTGGGAAGAGGTATAAGCAGGTAGGAAGAGGTATGAGCAGGTAGGATGAGGTATGAGCAGGTAGGATGAGGCATAAGCAGGTAGGAAGAGGTATGAGCAGCCAGAGCAGGTAGGAAGAGGTATGAGCAGGTGGGAAGAGGTATGAGCCGGTAGTAAGAGCGAAAGACGAGCGAGCGTTGGAGGAAGGGAGAGAGGGAGGGTGGGATGGAGTAAGGGAGGGAGTGATGGAGGCTAATTAGGTATGCAGATTGCACCTGACCTGTGCGCCAATGCGGTTAAGACTAGGAAGAGGAGTTGGACATCGACCGTCGACGATCTACACAGAAAAACCATCGCCCGTCAAAGGCAGCACCAGCACCAGCAGAGGCAGCAGAGGCAGAGGCAGCAGCAGTGGCAGCAGCAGCATTGGCAGTGGCAACAGCAGAGGCAGAGGCAGAGGCAGAGGCAGAGGCAGAGGCAGAGGCAGAGGCAGAGGCAGAGGCAGAGGAAGAGGCAGAGACAGAGGCAGAGGCAGAGGAAGAGGCAGAGACAGAGTCAGAGGCAGAGGCAGAGGCAGAGGCAGAGGCAGAGGCAGAGACAGAGGCAGAGGCAGCACCGACGCACACAGACACTTGAACGTTCGGACGAACGGACGAAAGGAAAGACAAACGGACACGCAAACATACAACTGAGCAGACAAACGAACACAGAGACGGACAAACCGACTGACTAATGAAACGCATGGAAGAAAGGATAAACTGGTGGACTGAAGGACACGCACACAGACAAGCAGACGGACATACAGACGGTCAAAGAAGAAAAGAAATCATCCGAATTAATATTGATTGAACGGCAGCTGCATAAAACAGAAGAACGCCGACAACGACACCGACATCGAGAGAGGCATACACACATTCAGACAGAGACACAGCCAAACCAACAGAGGCAGGCAAACGAGAGGAGTGAGAGAGAGAGAGACAGACAGACAGACAGACAGACAGACAGACAGACAGACAGACAGACAGACAGACAGACATACAGAGATAGAGACAGAGACAGAGAGACAGAGAGAGGGGCATAGACAGTGCGACACCTGCTAAAGATGGCTCTGTGTCCAACTGTCGTCGTCTCTGAGCCAGACACTGTTGTGAAAGAAGCGTCAAACATCACCACCACCACCTATACCATCATCACCACCACCATCAATACCCCACCACCATCAATACCCCACCACCACCATCCTTCACCACCACCACCAATACCCCACCACCATCAATACCCCACCACCACCATCCTTCACCACCACCATCAATACCCCACCACCACCATCCTTCACCACCATCAATACCCGACCACCACCATCTGTCACCACCACCATCAATACCCCACCACCACCATCTGTCACCACCATCAATACCCCACCACCACCATCCATCACCACCACCATCAATACCCCACCACCACCATCCATCACCACCACCATCAATACCCCACCACCATCAATACCCTCACCACCACCATCCTTCACCACCATCAATACCCCACCACCACCATCCTTCACCACCACCACCAATACCCCACCACCATCAATACCCCACCACCACCATCCTTCACCACCACCATCAATACCCCACCACCACCATCCTTCACCACCATCAATACCCGACCACCACCATCTGTCACCACCACCATCAATACCCCACCACCACCATCTGTCACCACCATCAATACCCCACCACCACCATCCATCACCACCACCATCAATACCCCACCACCACCATCCATCACCACCACCATCAATACCCCACCACCACCATCTGTCACCACCACCATCAATACCCCACCACCACCATCTGTCACCACCATCAATACCCCACCACCACCATCCTTCACCACCATCAATACCCCACCACCACCATCCTTCACCACCACCATCAATACCCCACCACCACCATCTGTCACCACCCATCAATACCCCACCACCACCATCTGTCACCACCATCAATACCCCACCACCACCATCCATCACCACCACCATCAATACCCCACCACCACCATCACCACCACCATCACCCCATCACCACCATCTGTCACCACCACCATCACCACCACCATCTGTCACCACCACCATCAATACCCCACCATCACCATCCTTCACCACCACCATCAATACCCCACCACCACCATCTGTCACCACCCATCAATACCCCACCACCACCATCCTTCACCACCATCAATACCCCACCATCACCATCCTTCACCACCACCATCAATACCCCACCACCACCATCCTTCACCACCATCATCAATACCCCACCACCACCATCCTTCACCACCATCAATACCCCACCACCACCATCTGTCACCACCACCGCCATGCAGCCAAATCGAGCGACTCACTGCAGCAGTCAACCCATAAGACACATTAGCCACTGTCACTGTCGTCTCCTCGTTTATAATAGGAGGCGAATATCTCCATATTAGGCACGTTTTTATGAATGGCCATATTTATACACGTCTCCCTATCTATACAGGCGTATAAATATACTGTTGTTTGTAATATGTAAGTGCATATTTATATAGCGCCTCCTCAGGAAAACCAATCAGAAGTGCTTCCGGTCTGACAATACATTACCACGATCGAGTAGAATGGCCTTCGATCGCTTGCGAAACAGAGTTATAGGAGGAGGAGGAGGAGGAGGAGGAGGAGGAGGAGGAGGAGGAGGAGGAGGAGGAGGAGGAGGAGGAGGAGGAGGAGGAGGAAGAGGAGGAGGAGGAGGAGGAGGAGGAGGAGGAAGAAGGGAGGAGGAGGAAGAGAGGAAGAAGGAGGAGGAGGAAGAGGAGGAAGAGGAGGAGGAGGAAGAGGAGGAGGAGGAGGAGGAGGAAGAGGAGGAGGAGGAGGACGACGACGACGACGACGAAGAGGAGGAGGAGGACGACGACGACGAAGAGGAGGAGGAGGAAGAGGAGGAGGAGGAGGAGGAGGAGGAAGAGGAGGAGGAAGAGGAAGAGGAGGAGGAGGAGGAAGAGGAGGAGGAGGAGGAAGAGGAGGAGGAAGAGGAGGAGGAGGAGGAGGAGGAAGAGGAGGAGGAGGAGGAGGAAGAAGAGGAGGAGGAGAACCTCATGGCGCAGATTGCATAGATCCCTTTTCCAGAATGAGGAGGAGGAGGAGAAGGACGAGGACGAGGACGAGGAGATGGTTAAAACATGTGCCACATATTGTCTTCACAGTTTCCGGTCTCGTGTCACATTCAAGTCAGGCACCGAAATAAAGAAAAGGAGGCATTTGGAAATTAAAACTGCAAGTTATGCAAGTCCTTCTTTTGGAGCTGTCGACGGTTTCCAAGTCAGATCAATTGAGTTTAAGCAGTAAGAGGTTGGATGACATCCACGCACAAAGAGCCTCAGATGTATCGAATAGTTTCTCAGCTAAAGAAAAGCTCACAGGAAGGAAAGAACGTGGCTTAGAGGATATAAAGCAAACGACCTAGAATGGAACATGTAGTAGCTAAAGTGCGACCGGGGCAAGGTCGAACGGGTGGAACCGAAACCACCAACTGGATGGGGTCAGAGGGAAGGGACGAGCACTGCAGAGGACAACCCAAGATATCAAATGACTTTTATGAGAATACCTTGGTCGACACTGTATAAAAGGCGGCGCTCATGTCAAAGAGAGTGACCCAACAGAGGCCTCAAAGAAATCAGCACCATTCTTGGCTGTCACAGACTCTGTGTTAGGAAACCTCCGGAAACCAGAACGTTGTCTAGGTAACAGGGAATTCGCCTCCAGTTGACATCGGTGCAGTGGTAAAAGTAGGGCACTTGCTTTCCTTCTCAGATCATGTTTCCCATTGCATAAGGTCATGTTACCTATTCCACCTCTCAAGTCATTTGAGGTCCTGGTTATAACTCACATTTCTGGTATAAAGCAGGTAGGCCTATTACTTGTAAATATTTATCGTCCATCGTCCTGACTGATTTTCTGAGCGAATTTCAGTCAGCGGTGGAGCTACATCTCTCTCAAATAATTATTTAGTTTGTCGGACAAACTAATATTTTTAGAATGTTTTCATTTATTTTTCTAAAAACAGTAGCGTCAGGAAATGAAAACAATATTTGTCAGGGAGTAGATTTAAAGCAGATGGCTGGACACGACCGTTAAATGAAAACATAATTATGCTGATCACTCGAAAACGGTGTCAAATATTTTGATGGCATGCAAACAGTGTAACGACTTTTGCGTGTTGTCATCAAATTTTTCATCAAAAGATTTGCCAGCATTTTGAAAGTCTTTTTTAATAAAATATACCGTCAAAATGTTTCCATCAGAATTATGTACGGCCTTCTTTAAGCAACGACTAGAAGTTAAGCAGATGATGATCCTCACAGCCACAAGAGACAAGAGTCCACGGGAAATTGAAAGAGAAACTGGTATATCACGGATATTCGAGCGAGATGTAAATGTCAAAGCTGGACACTGCAACAGGACGGAATTCCTTCGCACACGGCAAGAAACACGATCAACTCTCTTCTTCGGGAGAATATCACCTTCATCGAACCAGAGTACCAGACATGTGGACCCAAATAGCCCTGACCTAAACCCGGTACTAGATAATGCTATTTGGGGTGCCCTCCAACTTCGTCGTAAATTTACTACAATAAATCAATTGAAACTGGCCATTGTTGAAGAGTGGCAAAGATTCTCTCAGCGGTTTATAAACAGCAGCATTGGCCAGTGGCGCAGACGTTTAGAAAAAACTGCTGAGTACCGAGGAGGACACATTGAATTTGATTTCTGATTTGGTATAAATTAGCATTTGACAACAATTTACTTGTTTTTCTTGGAAGAAAAACTTACAAACAAATTTATTATTTAAAATTATACTAGGCGGTCCCACTTTCTTTGCGCCACCCTGTATATGTATTTATGCAGGCATGCATGTGTCAATGTATGTATCTGTGCTGGAATGAATATGTGTATATTTTGAATGCCTGTACCTTTGTGTTTATGTGTGCGTATATGTATTTGCGTAATTTTTCCATTATCACCTGCTCCAGGTCTAGACGACAATGTCGCTTCTTTCCCTTCCTATTCCATTGCCACCTTTTCCTTTTCCCGTCTCTCTACTGTCTACTCTCCTGTCTCTGTCTCGCTGACCTCCACTTTTCTCTGTAATGTTGTCCTTCTCTTAACCTGTGGGAGTCTCTGTATGTTCTCGTGTGTCTGTCCGTGTGTCTGTTCCTGTGTCTCGCTGCCTTTCCTTTCGTCTGTCTGCCAGTTGTTCTGTCTACGTGTGAAATAATTGTCCAGATGGTTGGACTGTGTGCGTCGTGTTTGGTCGTTCGTCGGCGGCGGCTCTTCGTTCTTCATATCTCATTAATTATCTGTCCATGCGACGACGGCCACGGCCAAGGCAGCGGTCATCAGCAGGCGCTGGCAGACTGAAGCCCCTGCTCCCACCGCCGCCGCCGCCACCGCCTCCGCTGCCACCCTCGCCTCCGCCGCCGACCGGTGTCGGCTGCTGCCCGATGCGTCGTCCGTCGACTAAGCGAAGGCCTTAAGGCCGCCATCAACTATGCATACTTAGACAAACAAAGTCCAACATTCGCTTGTTGCCAGACATAACAATTCTATTTGCCGTGCACTCAACCGTCCGTCCCTTACCTTAGATAATAGCACACAAATTCATATAACGCCTGCGTCCACTCATTCCTACCATAAATATTTCACTATATTATCAGCCTTACAGCGGACTGACTTCACCTCAAGACAAATGTAGGCTTAATATTACAGATCAGGACTTAACAGTTGATTCGGTGACTTCTTCAACTTTAAACAGACAAGAGGACGGCATGAACCTATGTTAAATTGGACACTTCCTAATGAAGAATTATATTGTTTTGCTGAGAACGTGGTCGTATGCATGAACATATATACATAATATGGGACTGCACATGACTGCAATATGAAGGCGAATACCTTAAGAGCTCGTAAACGAGTGCAATTTCCTATTCCAGATGTCGGCATGAACCTACGCTATTTTAATAAACAACGAAATTGACAGAACATTGGCGTTGTTCAAAGCTTACTATCGATGAACTGTTAAGATTTCAGAACCTATGTAAGCACTTTTGCGTGTTGATTGGGGCGACTCATTAAACATTAAACTAAAAAATTATGCCAAAAAAGATAAAGTTAACTGAAAGATCGCCCATGATGAAATAGTTGAGGCGATAATCGTCGACCGATAATCAAGGCATAGAATATTATCATCGAAAACTGGCTTCATTCTTCGAGGAAATACTTTCAAAGCAAATTACTTCCCACGTGAATAACTTTACGAAAATTATGAAGAGTGCTTATCGCAAAACATTATAGAATCCTAACGAAAGGAACATGTAATTACAACTGCAAAAGAACACTTTTAGAGCGTCGCTCAAACAGTAAAATGAATCAGATCAAGGAGCCCTCTGTCTGTCTGTCTCTCGTACTGTCTCTCTCTGTCTCTTTCTCTGCCTGTTTGTCTGTCTCTCTCAGCTAATTTATATGATGAGGTTAAATGCCATTGAGAACTAGAATATTACATCAATTTGCAAAACAATGCACAGTAAACTAGAAACAGAGGCCCCAGTATCTTGTCCATGCAGGCGCATAGGTGTAGCCAACCAACGGATTTCGGTCGACAGTTGAAAGATGTCATGAAAGTTCAGAGTGTCTGAGCCAAGTTGCGTCGATAGAATAGAGGAGCCACAGGTGACATCGTTCGCAACACAAGATTACGTTGCTGCTGCCTCATTGTGGTAGAAGATGATTCAAGTCCGGCTGATTCGTCGATGCGCCAAGAGTGGGCAACGTATTCGGTGCTAATGAGATGGTACAATGAAGCGCCACCTGCAGTGACTGCATGCAGACGGCGAAGACCAATCCAATGACCTGCTAAGACGAAAGAACCCATGTGTAGGGCCTACACGGTCCGTATATTCCAGACTCGATCGCACATCAGGAGCGATGGGCCTATCCAGTGGCGTAGCCAGACCTCTTTTCAAGAGGAGGCACAAGAGGAGGCAAAATGTACCCATGGAGCAAACAAGAGGAGGCAAAATTTATCCATGGAGCAATAGACGAAAAACGTGACGTAAAATTACAATGCTCAGTAATTTTAAAGACACCAGTTAAAAGAAGATTTTGTACAAATTAGTTTTACACTGTGGCAATATATTATTTATGAGCTCTATGAGAATGAAGTAAAATTACGACAGTAATTTAAAAACACCAGTTGATAAAGGAACCATAATCAGGGGCTTCTATCCCTATACACGGTGGGCTCAAGTTGAGCCCAGTGAAAAACAGGGGGGAGTGTTTCTTTTACAAGTTACAGATCTCTTCACTCACAGTAGGGGGGAAGGAGAGGGATTGAGCCCGGTTGTTTAGGGGGGATAGAAGCCCCTTACAAAGTTACCATAATTACTATTTACTAATCCTAACGGTATAACGGTTAAACCCTAGTTTACGTTGCTAAATTATTTTACATTGTTGCTTTAAAATGGAAGCTGCAGGGATTGATGAGAATGATTTCTTGCCTAAATGGAAGTTTGATTAAATAGAAGCTGGATGATGGAAATAATTGTTTCCGTAAGTATATAAAGTTGGATTGATGAAACTAGGTCTTTTCTTCAAGAGAAGCTTCGTTACTAATTATAACTAATAACCATAGGCGTTATTACTAATAACCTGTCGTTACCTGTGTATTTCTTCGCTGGCTTTTGGCTGGCAAAAGATAGCACAATCTGTCGAAGTTTCTTATTTGGCGGCCCCGCAGACATAATAATGACTATTGACGAATTGACGAATGAGTCGGAATGACGATAATACACAATAATTCGATTAGTACAATTTACTTGAAAAATACTGAAGTTAGGCGTTTGTTACCGGAAACGAAAACTGTGTCTGTGTGTCAGGAAATAGTATACGCCGTACGGTACAACATTCGCTTGAACAGTGCAGTAAGTAAGTAAATTGCATGCAGATTTGTATGGCGATGGAGTTCGGGCAAGAGGAGGCAAATACGGGAAAATCCAAGAGGAGGCAACTGCCTCCTCCTGCCTTCATGTGGCTACGCCTATGGGCCTATCTGACCCAAGGGCACATCGGCCAAGTTCACTTGCGAACGAAATGCCTTCGAAGCGTACACAATCTTTAGCAGAGACTACGAATAATTCCGGTATATACGTAAACCAAACATTGCGCCACTACACTCCACCAAGTTGTAAATATTACTGAGCAAAATAATCCGTCGAAATGACGCAGAAGTCGATCAACGACCGACATGAAGGAGTTGACATGAGCAGAATATGTAGGACGTATACGAGGAGAGGATAAGCCAACTGACTCAGGGCCTAAACAGGGCCTTGACTGCAGCGAGAAACTTGGCTTCGATCTGTCGAAATAAACGTGTAGCACATATAGGAAGCCTACATTCAACTGTCATTCAGTCCTCTCAAGACAAACGATGTGTGAACTTGACCCAATGCCAACCAAATTACTCAAAGACTGCTCAACTCTTCTCGTTCCTGTTACAACCTTGATCATCAACCTGTGTCAGCGCGGAAATTTTATCCAGGAGTGCCAATTGATGTGCCGTGCGGAGAGCTTTAATTGTGATGATACAAATATACGCAAATACACTCACATATGTATACAACATATATAAAAACCTATATGTATATTTATATATATAATATATATATATATATAGCTGAACCCAGCGAAAAACAGGGGAAAGTGTTTCTTTTCAATTTTTCACACTTTCAACAAGTTACGGAGTCTTCGCTCACAGTCCTGTAACAGACACACTTTTCTTGTATAAATTAGTGTGAACCGGTGACAGTTACTGTACTGTCCGATTAAGTCGCTCGATTTTGTTAACACATTAACTGTACTTAATGTGTTATGGAGTTCTCTCACTTTATCTCGCGACATTATATCTGCATAGTTGTGACCAAAATAAACATTTACATATGGGATCTTGGAGAAAGGGGAGGCCCGGCCCGGGAGGGGGAAGGGAAGGAGAGGGATTGAGCCCAGTTGTTTATTGGGGATATAGAAGCCACTATCATTTGGTGTTTAACAGTAAACGTCAAGTTAATTAATTTTAAAACAGTTCCAGTCCAAATGATCTCATTTGTGCGCAGATACAGCACGTACTTCTCACTTAATATCTGTCGAGCTGTGTCTAATCTACACTGTAAGCTTCTGTAGCGCCAGCATACATGTCGTTGGCAAGAATCTGCTAAAGAAGAGTAATTATCAACAAGTCACATTTCAGACAAATGATTTATCATTCAGCAATCTGAGTCTTCATCCGATAAATCGATTCTCTCCTCTCCCATCCATCCCTTTCCCTTTCCCAATCCTCTCTTTTCCCTTCTCTCCCTTTCTTCTTTTGGCCTTTCTTTCCGTCTTTCCTTCTCCTCATTGATCATCTTCTCTGTTTTCTCTGTCTTTTGTCTGTCTCTCATTTTTACACTCTCTTCGCTCTCTCCCTTCTCTTTAATTTTCATGTCATCTCCAGCTCTTCCCTCTCCCTTCTGTTCTCTGTCCTGCCGCTGTATTTCGCTCTCTGCTACTGTTCCTTACTCTTTCTCTCTCCTCTGCTCTTGCTCCTCTGGCTTCGACTCCCTTCTCTCTCCTTTCTTTTCCTCTCAACCTCCTCTCTCACACTTTTCAAGTATTTTATAGCTATCTGTCTGCTTGCATGTTTGCCTGTCTGCTACTCTCGTACTATCTGCCTGCTTTTGATATCCTGACTGCCTTCATGCTTCCGTTTATTTCATGAGAATGTAAGCGCACAGAACATGGAAATATTCAACAGAGGGTTTAGCAACATGAGATCAATATATCATTCTAAAGCTTCATATTCTGTAGGTGACACGTTTTTAACGTTCCAGTTCCTCTGTTGGCTCTGAGGCGACATATTGTTGACAGCCGAAGCCCCAGACACACACGATGTAACAGACGAAGATAGGCAGACGGACAGAGAAGGATAATGTAATAGTGGCAGACAGCAAAGCAGGCAAAGAACCACGAAGGCTGGTAATCACGATGGCATGCAGACAGATGGCAAGGGGAAGGGAGGATGCGGGTGAGAGAACCTCGGGGTTGCATAGAAGCAGAGCGACAGAGGACGGCAGATGATGACAGAGGCCAGAGGAGAAGGTGGAGGTCAAGGGGAGGATGGAAGGCAGAGAGGAAGGGTGACAGAAGAGAAGAGAAGAGGCAATGGACAACTGGGAAACGACGATATGGATTGAAATACGTCCCTTGAGGTCTTCACATCAACATTCCATTTCCACCTCCTCCTCCTCCTTCTCCTCCTTCTCCTCCTTCTCTTCCTCCTCTTCCTAAACTGTTCGTCGTTTATCCTCCGTCTCCTCCCTGCCCTCCTACTTCTAGTTCTCCTCCTCTCTGCTCTTTCTCCCACTCAAAATACTTCATTGTTGCCGTGAAATACATATATACGTTTGAACGATGTTAAGTTAAAGAATTTAGAATTGGACCAACGCTCACATAATTATGCAGACAGACATATAGGCAGACATGCACGCAGATAGGCAGACATAGATACAGATAGGCAGACAATTAGGCAGACATACATACAGATAGGCAGACATAGATACAGATAGGCAGACATAGATACAGATAGGCAGACATAGATACAGATAGGCAGACATCGATACAGATAGGCAGACATACATACAGATAGGCAGACATCGATACAGATAGGCAGACATACATACAGATAGGCAGACATAGATACAGATAGGCAGACATAGATACAGATAGGCAGACATAGATACAGATAGGCAGACATACATACAGATAGGCAGACATCGATACAGATAGGCAGAGTAGCCTTGTTGACCAACTCATCAACTGACAGCTTCGCCTTTATGGAAGACGTGCCTCCACACCTCCTCCTCCTTCTCCTTCTCCTCCTTCTCCTCCTTCTCCTTCTCCTCCTTCTCCTCCTCCTCCTCCTTCTCCTTCTCCTCCTTCTCCTCCTCCTTCTTCTTCTCCTTCTCCTTCTCCTCCTCCTTCTTCTTCTTCTCCTCCTTCTTCTTCTTCTCCTCCTCCTTCTTCTTCTTCTCCTCCTCCTTCTTCTTCTCCTCCTCCTTCTTCTTCTCCTCCTTCTTCTTCTTCTCCTCCTCCTTCTTCTTCTTCTCCTCCTTCTTCTTCTTCTCCTCCTCCTTCTTCTTCTTCTTCTCCTCCTCCTTCTTCTTTCTTCTCCTCCTCCTTCTTCTTCTTCTCCTCCTTCTTCTTCTTCTCCTTATCCTCTTCATCGTCACTTCATCATAATCTTCCTCCTCTTCGCTATTCTTCCTCTTCTGCTCCTCACCACCTCGTCTTCAGTTCTTCCTCCTGTCGTCCTTGTCCTACAATGTCCGTCTGTTCTAAGGACGGGCTCAGATGCGACTAAACGACGACGAAATCAAGAAGCAGGGGCTGTTGCTCTGGACAGACCGGCCATCGGTCGGTCGGTCGGACGGTCGGTCTGTCGGTCTGTCGGTCTGTCGGTCGGTCGGTCTGTCGGTCGGTCTGTCGGTCTGTCGGTCTGTCGGTCTGTCGGTCGGTCTGTCGGTCTGTCGGTCTGTCGGTCTGTCGGTCGGTCGGTCTGTCGGTCTGTCGGTCTGTCGGTCTGTCGGTCTGTCGGTCTGTCGGTCGGTCGGTCTGTCGGTCTGTCGGTCGGTCGGTCGGTCTGTCGGTCTGTCGGTCTGTCGGTCTGTCGGTCGGTCGGTCGGTCGGTCTGTCGGTCTGTCGGTCGGTCGGTCGGTCGGTCGGTCTGTCGGTCTGTCGGTCTGTCGGTCTGTCGGTCTGTCGGTCTGTCGGTCTGTCGGTCTGTCGGTCTGTCGGTCTGTCGGTCTGTCGGTCGGTCGGTCTGTCGGTCTGTCGGTCTGTCGGTCTGTCGGTCTGTCGGTCGGTCGGTCGGTCTGTCGGTCTGTCGGTCGGTCGGTCGGTCGGTCGGTCTGTCGGTCTGTCGGTCGGTCGGTCGGTCGGTCGGTCTGTCGGTCTGTCGGTCGGTCGGTCGGTCGGTCGGTCGATCGGTCGGTCGGTCGATCGGTCGTTCGGTCGGTCGGTCGGTCGGTAGGTCGATCGGTCGCTCGGTCGGTCGGTCGGTCGGTCTGTCGGTCTGTCGGTCGGTCGGTCGGTCGGTCGGTCGGTCGGTCGATCGGTCGGTCGGTCAGTCGATCGGTCGGTCGGTCTGTCTGTCGGTCGGTCGGTAGGTCGATCGGTAGGTCGATCGGTCGGTCGGTCGGTCGGTAGGTCGATCGGTAGGTCGATCGGTCGGTCGGTCGGTCTGTCGGTAGGTCGATCGGTAGGTCGATCGGTCGGTCGGTCGGTCGATCGGTCGGTCGATCGGTCGGTAGGTCGATCGGTCGGTCGGTCGGTCGGTCGGTAGGTCGATCGGTAGGTCGATCGGTCGGTCGGTCGGTCGATCGGTCGGTCGATCGGTCGGTCGGTCGGTCGATCGGTCGATCGGTCGTTCGGTCGATCGGTCGGTCGCTCGGTCGGTCGGTCGGTCTGTCGGTCTGTCGGTCGGTCGGTCGGTCGGTCGGTCGATCGGTCGATCGGTCGTTCGGTCGATCGGTCGGTCGCTCGGTCGGTCGGTCGGTCTGTCGGTCGGTCGGTCGGTCGGTCGGTCGGTCGGTCGGTCGGTCTGTCGGTCGGTCGGTCGGTCGGTCTGTCGGTCGATCGATCGGTCGGTCGGTAGGTCGGTCGGGCGGTCGGTCGGTCGGTCGGTCTGTCGGTCGGTCGGTCGGTCTGTCGGTCGGTCTGTCGGTCTGTCGGTCGGTCGGTCGGTCGGGCGATCGGTCGGTCTGTCGGTCGGTCTGTCGGTCGGTCGGTCTGTCGGTCGGTCTGTCGGTCGGTCGGTCGGTCGGTCGGTCGGGTCGGTCGGTCGGTCGGTCGGTCGGTCGGTCTGTCGGTCGGTCGGTCGGTCGGTCTGTCGGTCGGTCGGTCGGTAGGTCGATCGGTCGGTCGGTCGGTCGATCGGTCGGTCGGTCGGTCGGTCGGTCGGATCGGTCGATCGGTCGGTCGGTCGGTCGGTCGATCGATCGGTCGCTCGGTCGGTCGGTCGGTCTGTCGGTCGGTCGGTCGGTCGGTCGGTCGGTCGGTCGTCGATCGGTCGGTCGGTCGGTCGGTCGATCGGTCGGTCGGTCGGTCGGTCGGTCGGTAGGTCGATCGGTAGGTCGATCGGTCGGTCGGTCGGTCGGTAGGTCGATCGGTAGGTCGATCGGTCGGTCGGTCGGTCTGTCGGTAGGTCGATCGGTAGGTCGATCGGTCGGTCGGTCGGTCGATCGGTCGGTCGATCGGTCGGTCGGTCGATCGGTCGGTCGGTCTGTCGGTAGGTCGATCGGTAGGTCGATCGGTCGATCGGTCGGTCGATCGGTCGGTCGGTCGGTCGGTCGGTCGGTCGGTCGGTCGGTCGGTCGATCGGTCGGTCGGTCGCTCGGTCGGTCGGTCGGTCTGTCGGTCGGTCGGGCGATCGGTCGGTCGGTCGGTCGGTCGGTCGGTCGATCGGTCGGTCGGTCGGTCGGTCGATCGGTCGGTCGGTCGGTCGATCGGTCGTTCGGTCGGTCGGTCGGTCGGTCGGTAGGTCGATCGGTAGGTCGATCGGTCGGTCGGTCGGTCTGTCGGTAGGTCGATCGGTAGGTCGATCGGTCGGTCGGTCGGTCGATCGGTCGGTCGATCGGTCGGTCGGTCGGTCGATCGGTCGATCGGTCGTTCGGTCGATCGGTCGGTCGCTCGGTCGGTCGGTCGGTCGGTCTGTCGGTCGGTCGGTCGGTCGGTCTGTCGGTCGGTCGGTCGGTCGGTCTGTCGGTCGGTCGGTCGGTCGGTCTGTCGGTCGATCGATCGGTCGGTCGGTAGGTCGGTCGGGCGATCGGTCGGTCGGTCGGTCGGTCTGTCGGTCGGTCGGTCGGTCGGTCGGTCTGTCGGTCGGTCTGTCGGTCTGTCGGTCGGTCGATCGATCGGTCGCTCGGTCGGTCGGTCGGTCGGGCGATCGGTCGGTCTGTCGGTCGGTCGGTCTGTCGGTCGGTCTGTCGGTCGGTCGGTCGGTCGGTCGGTCGGTCGGTCGGTCGGTCTGTCGGTCGGTCGGTCTGTCGGTCGGTCGGTCTGTCGGTCGGTCGGTCGGTCGGTCGGTCTGTCGGTCGGTCGGTCGGTAGGTCGATCGGTCGGTCGGTCGGTCGGTCGGTTGATCGGTCGGTCGGTCGGTCGGTCGATCGGTCGGTCGGTCGGTCGATCGGTCGTTCGGTCGGTCGGTCGGTCGATCGGTCGGTCGGTCTGTCGGTCGGTCGGTCGATCGATCGATCGGTCGGTCGGTCGGTCGGTCTGTCGGTCGGGCGATCGGTCGGTCTGTCGGTCGGTCTGTCGGTCGGTCGGTCTGTCGGTAGGTCTGTCGGTCGGTCGGTCGGTCGGTCGGTCGGTCGGTCGGTCGGTCTGTCGGTCGGTCGGTCGGTCGGTCGGTCGGTCGGTAGGTCGATCGGTAGGTCGATCGGTCGGTCGGTCGGTCTGTCGGTAGGTCGGTCGGTAGGTCGATCGGTCGGTCGGTCGGTCTGTCGGTAGGTCGATCGGTAGGTCGATCGGTCGGTCGGTCGGTCGATCGGTCGGTCGATCGGTCGGTCGGTCGGTCGGTCGATCGGTCGATCAGTCGTTCGGTCGATCGGTCGGTCGCTCGGTCGGTCGGTCGGTCGGTCTGTCGGTCGGTCGGGCGATCGGTCGGTCGGTCGGTCGGTCGATCGGTCGGTCGGTCGGTCGGTCGGTAGGTCGATCGGTAGGTCGATCGGTCGGTCGGTCGGTCTGTCGGTAGGTCGATCGGTCGGTCGGTCGGTCGATCGTTCGGTCGATCGGTCGGTCGGTCGGTCGGTCGATCGGTCGATCGGTCGTTCGGTCGGTCGCTCGGTCGGTCGGTCGGTCGGTCGGTCGGTTCGTCGGTCGGTCGGTCGGTCGGTCGGTCGGTCTGTCGGTCGGTCGGTCGGTCGGTTCGTCGGTCGATCGATCGGTCGGTCGGTAGGTCGGTCGGGCGATCGGTCGGTCGGTCGGTCGGTCTGTCGGTCGGTCTGTCGGTCGGTCTGTCGGTCTGTCGGTCTGTCGGTCGGTCGATCGATCGGTCGCTCGGTCGGTCGGTCGGGCGATCGGTCGGTCTGTCGGTCGGTCTGTCGGTCGGTCGGTCTGTCGGTCGGTCTGTCGGTCGGTCGGTCGGTCGGTCGGTCGGTCTGTCGGTCGGTCGGTCGGTCGGTCTGTCGGTCGGTCGGTCGGTCGGTCGGTCTGTCGGTCGGTCGGTCGGTAGGTCGATCGGTCGGTCGGTCGGTCGGTCGATCGGTCGGTCGGTCGGTCGATCGGTCGTTCGGTCGGTCGGTCGGTCGGTCGGTAGGTCGCTCGGTCGGTCGGTCGGTCTGTCGGTCTGTCGGTCGGTCGGTCGGTCGGTCGGTCGGTCGGTCGATCGGTCGTTCGGTCGGTCGGTCGGTCGGTCGGTAGGTCGATCGGTAGGTCGGTCGGTCGGTCGGTCGGTAGGTCGATCGGTAGGTCGATCGGTCGGTCGGTCGGTCTGTCGGTAGGTCAATCGGTAGGTCGATCGGTCGGTCGGTCGGTCGATCGGTCGGTCGATCGGTCGGTAGGTCGATCGGTCGGTCGGTCTGTCGGTAGGTCGATCGGTAGGTCGATCGGTCGGTCGGTCGGTCGATCGGTCGGTCGATCGGTCGGTCGGTCGATCGGTCGATCGGTCGTTCGGTCGATCGGTCGGTCGCTCGGTCGGTCGGTCGGTCGGTCTGTCGGTCGGTCGGGCGATCGGTCGGTCGGTCGGTCGGTCGGTCGATCGGTCGGTCGGTCGGTCGGTCGGTCGGTCGGTCGGTCGGTCGGTCGGTCGGTCGGTCGGTCGATCGGTCGTTCGGTCGGTCGGTCGGTCGGTAGGTCGATCGGTAGGTCGATCGGTCGGTCGGTCGGTCTGTCGGTAGGTCGATCGGTAGGTCGATCGGTCGGTCGGTCGGTCGATCGGTCGGTCGATCGATCGGTCGGTCGGTCGGTCGGTCGATCGGTCGATCGGTCGTTCGGTCGATCGGTCGGTCGCTCGGTCGGTCGGTCGGTCGGTCGGTCTGTCGGTCGGTCGGTCGGTCGGTCGGTCGGTCGGTCTGTCGGTCGGTCGGTCGGTCGGTCGGTCGGTCTGTCGGTCGATCGATCGATCGGTCGGTCGGTAGGTCGGTCGGGCGATCGGTCGGTCGGTCGGTCGGTCTGTCGGTCGGTCGGTCGGTCGGTCGGTCGGTCTGTCGGTCTGTCGGTCGGTCGATCGATCGGTCGCTCGGTCGGTCGGTCGGGCGATCGGTCGGTCTGTCGGTCGGTCTGTCGGTCGGTCGGTCTGTCGGTCGGTCTGTCGGTCGGTCGGTCGGTCGGTCTGTCGGTCGGTCGGTCTGTCGGTCTGTCGGTCGGTCGGACGGTCGGTCGGTCGGTCTGTCGGTCGGTCGGTCGGTAGGTCGATCGGTCGGTCGGTCGGTCGGTCGATCGGTCGGTCGGTCGGTCGGTCGGTCGATCGGTCGGTCGGTCGGTCGATCGGTCGTTCGGTCGGTCGGTCGGTCGATCGGTCGGTCGGTCTGTCGGTCGGTCGATCGATCGATCGGTCGGTCGGTCGGTCGGTCTGTCGGTCTGTCGGTCGGTCGATCGATCGGTCGCTCGGTCGGTCGGTCGGGCGATCGGTCGGTCTGTCGGTCGGTCTGTCGGTCGGTCGGTCTGTCGGTCGGTCTGTCGGTCGGTCGGTCGGTCGGTCGGTCGGTCTGTCGGTCGGTCGGTCTGTCGGTCGGTCGGTCGGTCAGTCGGTCTGTCGGTCGGTCGGTCGGTAGGTCGGTCGGTAGACGGCCGCCCCCCCCCCGATCGGCCAACGCCGCATTTGGTTGAAGACCGACGGCTAAGTGAGGGCTTGTCACCGGCTTAACTGGAATTGGAAGCCAGCGGAGGAGAGGCAACTGAAGGCGTCGGCGGCGGCGTCTGTCTTTCATAATGCTCTCATTAATACGTCAAAGCCCCCCCCTCCACCACCCCCCACCCATTTCATCGGCCAAGACGCAATGCAACAGCCACCACGAGATGATGACATAAATACACTAACCTGATATAGCGCCCGTCTCCTTCATCCATCCGTCGTCCGTCCGTCTCTACCGACCTAGTTCAGTGCCTGATGAAATTTCGTAGGAAACACAGTTCGCCAGGGACATTCGTCGGATTAAGGGGCTTAAATCCTGCGCCACAAACAAATTAATTCTCTCGGACATTTAATACTTCACCGTCCGACAAGTTTAAGGTGTTGTCAGAGAGGATGGAATAAGCGATTGGCAGGAGAGGCGTCGGAATAATCGGCAGAATTACCTCTCCTGCTGACACTCTCAAAAACGACGCCAATGGGAAACAGAGAAAGCACTTTTAATGCCCTCTCATTCCTATAGGCACTGCTATAAACACAGGCGTTGACACATGGGGCTAAAGAATGGTCTGGACCCACTTGAAACCATTTGGCCCAGATAGACTTTTGTCTCCTAAGTTTTCATGCTAACGTTTTAAATTGGTGTGCTCAAACTCGATCACACTACACTTTAAGATTCATTTAAATATTATATCCATCTATCACCCATCCATCCATCCATCCATCCATCCATCCATCCATCCATCCATCCATCTATTCGTCTATCCATTCATCATCGATCCATCCAATTATCTATCCACCCAACCATTCATCTATCCATCCATCCTTGGGTGAATGTTGTATGGCCACGAATCGTGCCTTCTTCTGTAACATCTTTATCTTTCAATAGACCGTCGAATGATTTCGACTCCCTCTCTCGCTCGCTCGCTCGCTCTCTCGGCGACTTTAAATAGCCTCGTGACCTCTATTGACCCTCGTGACTTCTATTGACCTTTGTGGCCTGCGCCAATTCTCACCCTTCTTTCCTGGGTCTAAAAAGCGCCATCGCTCAATTTCTACAGAATGGATAGAGGCAGGAATGAGACCGACCGAATGACCGAATGACCGACCGAACGACCGACCGGTCGGTCGTTCGTTCGGTCGGTTGTTCGGTCGGTCGATTGGTCCGTCGGTCGTTCGTCGGTCGGTCGGTCATTTGGTCGGTCGGTCATTTGGTCGGTCATTCGGTCGGACGGTCATTCGTTCGGGCGGTCTTCCTGTCGGTCGGTCGGCCGGTCATTTAGTCGTTCACTTGGTCGGTCGGTCGGTCTTCCTGTCCGACCGACCGAATGCCCGAGCGACCAACCGACCGACTGCCCGACCGAACGACCAAATGACCAACCAAAAGACCGACCGACCAAAAGACCGACCGACCAAATGACCGACCAAATGACCGGCCGAACAAATGACCGACCGACCAAATGACCGACCGACCAAAAGACCGACCGACCAAATGACCAACCAAATGACCAACCAAATGACCAACCAAATGACCAACCAAATGACCGACCGACCAAATGACCGACCAAATGACCGACCAAGTGACCGACCAAGTGACCGACCAAGTGACCGACCAAAAGACCGACCAAATGACCGACCGACCAAATGACCGACCAAATGACCGACCAAATAACCGACCAAATGACCGACCAAATGACCGACCGAGCAAAAGACCGACCGACCAAAAGACCGACTGACCAAATGACCGACCAAATGCCCGACCAAATGACCAACCAAATGACCGACCGACCAAAAGACCGACCGACCAAATGACCTACCAAATGACCGACCAAATGCCCGACCAAATGACCAACCAAATGACCGACCGACCAAAAGACCGACCGACCAAATGACCTACCAAATGACCGACCAAATGCCCGACCAAATGACCAACCAAATGACCGACCGACCAAAAGACCGACCGACCAAATGACCTACCAAATGACCGACCAAATGCCCGACCAAATGACCAACCAAATGACCGACCGACCAAAAGACCGACCGACCAAAAGACCGACCGACTAAATGATCGACCAAATGAGCGACCGACCAAGTGAACGACTGGCCGACCGGCGATGGATCTGAGCGAAAGAAGATGAACTGATGGATAAACGAATGGGCGGAAGGGAACAGAGTTCTAGACGGAAGGTGGGAAATGTGGAAGCGGGCAAATGGAGAACAATGCAACGGGAGATGAAAACATCCAGACAGACAGGCAGACAGACAGATAGACAGAAAGTGGTGCATAGTATGAAGTGATTGGCGAATGGATGAATGATTGATCGAATAAATGATTGATTGTATGGATTAATGAATGAAGGCAGGAACAAGACAATGGGTGAATGAGAAGAGAGGAGTGAACGTCAGTGGTCGGTCTCTTAAGGGAGGAGGAGGAGGATGGGACGTTGCCTGACCAACATCCGCATCCACAGCACTAGCAGCAGCATCATCCTCTGCCTCAGCAGCAGCAGTAGCAGCAGATGCAGACTAATTTCTCAGAGCCGGTTGCCATGCAGACGACGGCCCATGGCAACCGCAACGACCGCATCAGTCGTCGTCGTTGGCTGCTGAGCCAGAGCATCATCATCACCAGCATCATCAGCAGCAGCATCATCATCCGAATAAACACCGACCTCAGCCGCAGTGCACCGGAAGCGCAGAATGGCAGTGAGCCGCGCCATGTCGTTTATGATCCTATATAGACTGTAAGCACGCCATCACTAACCTCACCGCATTCAGATATAATCAGAGGACGATTTGCTGCGAAAGAAAAGCGAAAACTTTCCCTTCAGTGGCTGCTGCTGCTGCTGCTGTTCCCTCTTAATCTCTACACTGCATTTCGCTCATTCTGTCCAATGAACCTTCGTTCACACCTTGGCGATAATCTAATCTAACCGGTCTATTAACTTCTGTGACTCCCTTATAGTAATTTATCATCCATCCATCATGGTTATTTCTCAAAGAAAATGCATAAAGGAAAGTGTGGCTGGCAAGGAAGGACATGTCCTACTTGATATAATCGAGATCTTTTGTGGCACTTTAAGACAGGACTTGATCAGCGGTCACTGCCAATGCATTAGGGCAGAACAGTTGATGTTGTGTTGAACAAAGGAGGAGGAGTAGGAGATTCCTTGTGTTTTGTGAATAGCTTGTATAGCCTACGTAACGTAATTTTACCCTCGTCTTACTTTGCAGTTTAAGATAAATTTCCCATCACATAAAGTGAAGACATATTAACCAAGACATTTGTCACTTCAGACTCAGAGTATATTGTAAAATGTATTAGTGAATCAACGATACAACTTAATAACCATTGTTCGAGCTAGGCACCACTGGGTAGGAATTTTCTCCACCAGGATTTATCCCCCCCAGGGCCGGTTTAACCAATAGGCGAACTAGGCGGCCGCCTAGGGCGGCACGCTTCTGGGGGGGGGCAGAAAAGCTAAATAAAAATATTTTTTTAAAACATTTCCGGCGTTTTGCCACCATTCATTTGCTGGAGACATTGAACTGATATAACTCTTTTCTACATGTACATATGCTAAAGTGAAAGCGCGAAAAATAAAATTTTGAAATTACATTATAATTGTAATGTAATTTCAAAATTTTGAAATTACATTATAATTATTAATTAATTGATAATTATAATGTAATTTCAAATTTTATTTTTCGCGCTTTCATTATTATTATTTCTATAGACTTCGTAGAAAGTTCGTACGTAGGTAGGATTATGACTTAGTACACGTAGCCGTAGGATTTCTTACAAAATGTTCAAACGAAAATATGCACTGTCTCATTATTTAATAGGCCTGCATGTATTTACATTTTAAATTCCCATTAAAAGTGTAATACCATGATACAGCATAGGCTGCATAGCTAATACAGTTTCCAGACTGTTACTGTAATTATGGATAACTTTTAAATTAACTTAGTTAATTTAATATTAATTAGTTATCGCGCTTACCCGGGGCGCAGCGCGACAGGTTCGCCTAGGGCGCCAAATACTCTGGCGCCGGTGACACCGGCCCTGATCCCCCCCTAGAGAAATATAACCAAGTAAATAATAATAGTTTTGAGTTGTTGTTGACATAATAATATTATATGAACTGTTAAAATGTATAATGATATTATTCACTTGTACATGATACAATGATATTTTTTACTATTATAATATATTGTAATAATAATGATACTATCATATTATTATGAGTATAAACTACTGTTATATAATATTTGTACAAATATTATATTTGTGCAACTGAATGGCTTCTCTCCAGTGTTATCTTTCAAATTTCAAAATATCAAATTTCAGAATGCTTTGTTCCTTGAACATTTAGTAAAACTACATCATTACTAAATGGCTTCCAGATTCGGTAGCTGAATCTTTTCTGCTTGGTTTGTATACCACTTGTAAACTATTTCTGCTAATTGTGTCCTGGTGAGCAATTTCTAAACCTTAGGGCGTTCTTGGAAATGTAACGTATTTTCTAGTTTTTTAAATATTAATTTAAATAAATGTCTAGTTTGCTAGTAGGCCTATCGTCTGCAGTCAAACTCAGACACGACTCAAACTGCATCTTAGTTACAAGTGACGGTTGGTTCTGATCCGATTATTTTATGCAATGTCACGATACACTCGTTACGAGTAGGCCTATTATCCTCACATTGCATCGGAGCAGCAGAACTGAGTTGATGAATAAAGAAATTATCATTATTACTCGAGTTTATTTTATTGAAGTCTTAAGCCCGGAAATAATAGAGCACTTTTGTTAAGATGATAGCCTTAAAATGTTAGCAGTACAGCATGGAAATTTTAAAAAATTCGAAAAATTTGAGTGGGGTACATCCCTCTCCTTAAACCCTCCCCTCTATTCGACCCTGCGCTCCTCGGCGATCGTCCTTCGGGCGCTCATTCATCACCCCCCACACACACATGGCTTGATTCCCCAGAGGCGAACGACTAGATTAAACACTGCTCCATAGGACATCACTTCTATTATTATAGTAGCCTTACCTGGGTTGCGTCAGTTTTCTGTAGCTGGCGTATGCATGAGAAGTCTTTGGAACCAGATACTAGAGATTTCCTTAGGGTGTTCCTTTTGTAGAGAAGACCTTAACGCTCGATAGCATACATTCATTGCTATGCTGTTTCATTGATTCGACTTTGCTAGCGGAGCATTGTTATATAGAACTACTATCTCTATTATTCTATGTACGTGAACCATCAAAGGATTTCGTGATAGTGTTAAATTTCGGCTTTTTTCTAAACAGTCCTTTGCAATAGACATGAATGGCAGGCCTAAGAAATAGTCTTTTCAAATGCACTCGTTGTTTCATAGTACGGCGCACTAAAAAGTAACGTCTTATGTTGCCATTTAAAACTAGCAAGAATCTTTTGACGATTCTCTTCTTGAAAAACAAGGTATACCCATTGTATAATGGAGAGAAAGGCAAGAGAATGGAGGATAAATGAAGGTAAGTGCATTTGAAAAGAGAATGATTCCGCACTATAATATATTCTCAAACTCAATGATGGAATTAAATTAACATAAGACAACGAAATACGCAGATGTTAACTTGTAGTCGACCACAGTTTGTTGCTACGTTTGCGCTTTCTCTTTTCTCTAGGCGCTGATTACCGTCTATTTCAGGTTCTTTAATTTTATTTCTTATCGCGTCTTCGTTACTACGGAAACCATTGGTATCAACGTCCATCAGTATTCCAATTACTAGTGGGCTATTTTGCCTCCCATGTAAAATATTAACTTTTTTCCTTACGGCGCCGTAAAAGGCTATCTGCATTAGAACATCTATTAGGCCTACACTGTATTGTTCAAATTCACTGTCATCAACAGTTTCTACAGTTTGTACTCGTAACACTTTTCTCTCTTGCCATTTGCTTTGAATTCTTCTGCCTCCCATTGTCCCTCCTCCGTTCATTGCCCTTCCCTGCCTTTATTTAT
This sequence comes from Aporrectodea caliginosa, assembly GCA_020284085.1. Lineage (NCBI taxonomy): Eukaryota > Metazoa > Annelida > Clitellata > Crassiclitellata > Lumbricidae > Aporrectodea > Aporrectodea caliginosa. The sequence goes on from JACEVL010000010.1 coordinate 941,698, forward strand.
CTTTCCTGCCCACACTATCTTAGTCAAATGGGTCGTTTAATTTACTGGCTTATTCTAATATTACCTTAAATTAATATATCTAGAAATTTTGATAATAACAGGCAAGATAACTGATAACAGAATGAACGTTACAATGCATACATAATCTGTCAGTCAGCCTCCACTTCGTTATTGCTTAATGTAATCGTCTTCCGTCACATAGAAGTCTCTCTTATTCTACCAAATGCGTTTTGACAAATAAATTCCTACTGCGTGACAGATACTAGTAACACAGGATACAAAAACATCATCATCATCATCATCATCATCATCATCATCATTATCATCATCATCATCTTCTTCTTCATCATCATCATCATCATCATCATCATCATCATCATCATCATCATCATCATCATCATCATCATCATCATCAGTAGCAACAGAGCCATTTGACCAGCATCGTAGGGCGTAATCAGAGACAGAGAAAATAAGGTCATCTAGAATCGTCCCATCTCTGATGGCCAACACGGCAGCCCTGCCTTCTCTTCTCTTCTCTTGCATTACCTTCATTTATCTTCCATTCTCTTGCCTTTCTCTCCAGTATATTGTGTCCAGTTTATTTCTTAGACTGCCTTGCTCTGTTGTACTATTTACTCTTTTCTTTCTTTCCATTTGCTTTGAATTCTTCTGCCTCCCATTGCCCCTCCATTCATTTCCCTTCCCTGCCTTTACTTCTCTTGCCCTCCCTTCTTGCATTCTTTGTCTTGACAAGCGACGGTCTCTCGCTTTTTCTGTCCGTGCCTTCCCATTCCTTGAGGAAAGCCAGCGGTCACGGTTGATCCTTTTCTCCAGAGACACTCTTATATGGTTCAAGGTACACCGCTTCTTTCCATCGGTCAGCCTCTCCTCCTTGACTCCTCCGTCTGTCTGTCGCGTTGATCAATCTATCGGCGCTACCCCAGAGTCCAACAACCCTTCCCCTCTCTCCACAATACATCCACAACCCATCTCCCTCGCTGTCCACTCCACACCCGCTGCTGATGCTGCATGCAGCTGCTGCTGATGCTGATGCTGCTGCCACTAAAAGAGCGCTACCAAAGACGAATGAAGCATTCGCATAAAATCCAGTGGCATTCCCCAGAGAAACATACATCCATACGCAACTGTATATCTATCCATATATAAATCTACTTTCACATGCATATAAAAATCTACTTTCAGGCATGCATGTAAATGCATTATGCTAGCTTATGTGTGTATACATTTAAGTATGCAGTATTTACGTAGGCCTATCTATGCATAAATGATGTATGCATGTATGCATGTATGTATTAAGAAGCATGTAGGCCCTATGTATGGATATCGTCAAGCGTAACCGTATGCTTCGAGCGCTTCATTCGACTCTGCGTCATTCTTCACTTCAATCCAGCTGTCTTCCATAGGCGTAGCTACATTGAGGCACGACGAGGCAGTTGCCTCTCTTGCTTTCTTTATATACTGGAACTTCGATTGACTAATGACCCCAATGACCAGGATTTTGCCAATGGTCTGTGACGTTGCCTCCTCTTGAATTTAAGTCTCGCTACGTGCCTGCAGCTGTCTTCCTCTGTTCTTCTTTCTGCTCCTCCTACTCTTTCTCTGTTCGTTCTGCTTCTTCACTTTCTCTGTTCTTTCTGATCAGTCGTTTATATCATTTGGTTCTCAATTACTTGAAACTTACTCTTTTAAAAGAGTATCTCTCTATCACAACAGACTCTGGATGTTGACCTGGGTATAATCTGGATTGGGTGCGCTATCGGTTGATGAGTTTGCATTAGACAGAAGTTGCTAATTTATAATAAGCATCCAGACCACACGTTGACTGTCATCCGCCAATTGGAATCTGTGTCTGCGAAAGACTGCCAATGAAGATCTCCCCAGGCAAAGGAACATCACTCTTAAGCAACACTAGTGCAGTAGCTCTCCATAAAAGCCGTCACTGAGACAGTGTCACCTCTGCTTACTTAGCAGTCTCCTACCCTCTCAATGGACGATATAGAAGCCATGTTCCTGTGTCAATCAATCAATCAATCAACATGTTTATTTTGCAACCAAATTAACAAAATCATCAGGTTTACATATAAATTTCAACACGGCTACAAAAAAGGAGGCCCTAAAGGGATAAAGAATCCCGCTAAGTAGGGACACCAAATTACAGATTACATTAGAAAATTAATGGTGGCCTTTAAAGAAAGATTATAATTGAAAACATACTTGCAGTGACCAAGTGAATGTTAAAGTAAAAAAACAGAAAAGAAACTAAATGAACCAAAAACAGGAAAACAAGAAAAGGAAAGCGAAACTGAAGCAGTTGCTCAACACTGTTGAGTCAATATACAATACAAAACAAAAATACTTAACTAGCTTACAAGTAGAGATTAGGTAGGTCTACTACCATGCACAAGAATCGGGCGAAAGGTCAGACAAGGTCGTTTGTAATACAGTACATTGTATAAGGTAGGTGCTTAATTTCTTTTTGAATACCCAGATGCTGGGGGATAAGCGAATTTCCATAGGAATTTTTTCCCAGATCACTACTCCAATTGATTTAATAGAGAAGAGACGTGTATTCGTGCGGGCATAGGTGCGGCGATAAGAGCTAGAGTTTCTAGTAAAATACGGATGGATCTGAGATGAGAGTTGAAAGTAATGTTTGTAAATAGAAGGCAGAAGGTTTCGGTCAAAACGATACATAAATTCCCCAATTTGAAAAATACCAATTTGGTCAATTTTTAAAATTTTAAGGGTTGTGAAGATGTGAGCAGTGTGAGAGCCATATGGAACCCCTGCAACCAGACGGAGAGCTCTCTTTTGCAAAACATTTATTCTGTGTAATCTAGTAGCATACGTGGAAGCCCATACTATATTACAATACGAGATGTATGGAAATACTAACGAGTAGTAGAGTTTAATTCTAATATTAGAGGGCAAAATGTATGCAGTCCGTGCTATCACTCCAATATTTTTTGCTATTTTTGATGCAATGTAGGCTATGTGTTCTTTCCATGTCAAATGACAATCAACGTAGACACCTAAGAATTTAGTAGAGTCAACAGCTGTAAGAGAATTATTATTAATTTTTAACTCGAATTGACCCAGAGGGATTTTTTTCCTATGCGATTTAAACAAGATATAATTAGTTTTCTCCAAGTTTAACGACAATCTATTGGCTCTAAACCATTCGGCAACGAGTGCAAGTTCCACGTTTACGATTTGAAACAGGGTGTTTATGCAAGTGTGGGAATAAAAAACGTTCGTATCATCGGCAAACAAAATGAAGAACAGACGATTGGAAACGTTCGGGAGGTCATTAATATAGAGGAGGAACAACAGGGGCCCTAGATTAGAACCTTGAGGAACTCCATATAGAATATTTTTTTAAAGTGGAGCGTTTGCCGTTATTTTCGACACATTGTCTGTTGATAAGACGCAGAAGCAACCGCTTTTCAGTCTCTGTCTTTCATCAGATGCTTGGTGGACTTGAACAATTCGTTGACGATCGTGAAGAGCTTAACATTTGCTAAATTGGGTCTGCATTGAATTAAGTTCTACTATTGCTAAAAATCGTTCTTAGTGATGTCACTGGTTTTCTAATTATATATCAATCTTTAATTCACCAAAAACCGTTGGTAGCACAACACAAAAACAAATATGAAAGGCAACAAAAAACTAAATAACTTACGGTGTCTGAGAAAAAACACCTAGAAAGCTGACAACCTCATATGGCAGCGCCAGCAACAAGGAGATCGATGACGTCCTTGTTAGCACCAGAGGGCTGCTGTTATTACCAGATGCAAAATTTCATGCATATTAGATTGTGATTCAGAGGATCACTGAACAGTTGTCGCTATTTAAGCCAGGCTGAATGCAATCACACAAAGGCTCCTCCCATGAGATCCCACAATATGGAGCTTATAGGGGATTCATTTGTGAGGAGACGGTCCAGACTGCAGCCCTAAGGATCGTTCTAATGAGGTAAATATGGAAATCGCCCTAAGTCGAATGTCTTTAGAGAATGATGTCTTAGAGAGGCAGCTGATGTGTTGCTGGGGTCAGGAAGTCTGTCAACAAAGGAGGAATACATCGTTTAAAGAAAACGGCATCTGGTTTCTACAGGCATCTAATCTAAATTTAGTCAGTTTATGCCTTTATCATGATATCAGTCAACAATGTAACGGAATGCTCATTGAACGAAAACTAGGATCATTAGCAGACATTTGATATAAGAAATCTGTGCGTATCGACTTCTGAGAAATTTCGGTTGGTCTTCGTGGATCGTTTTCCGCTTTTTAAATAGTCCTACTGCTTTGAGTATGGAGTTCGGTATCTCTGAATATGTTGCGATGTGGATTTGGTTCTGGTTACCAACACGACCCTGCAGATTTAAACTGTTGCAGTAGGCCTAAATTTACGGACTTGGTAATACGAACACAGTGACACTGGCATGTGTCACTAAACAATCACGTAGTATAGTCTTAGCAAACAGTTAACTTATATAATGAAATATAAGCTTATGTGAAATTTCATGCCAATGGTGCTTTATGGTGTCTTAAGCTGAACAATCATTTCCTTTAGCAATAGGTCTTAGTCTTTAATTCATGCCTTCATTTTTTAGCCATTTGACTATTTTTTTAATCCATATCTAAACTGTAGCTTTTGTACCTTGTTGCGTTTGCATCAACGAGTTTGTGCAATAAAGGAAAATAGTAGTGGTGTATTAAGATCATTGTTTTGGAAGTCTTCTGATGTTAACGTCGAACACAGATGCACTTACAATCAGGAACATTACTGCTGAATGCCTTCCCCCTCCCCCAGGTGAAGATAAATGAAAACTTACAAGTTGCGTGAGCAATGGCAGCAAAGGTGGTAAAAAAAGTAGTTTAAACGAAGCTAACTATGTTTGCGATTGTTTTGTTATTTTATGCGATTGTTTAGTTATATTGTTTCTAAGGCTTATTATAAACGTGCGCAACGTCAATAAATCTGGACCAGAGGCGCCGCCAATATATGTTCGCTTGGGACCAAGATGGAGCCATGCAAAAGCTAGAGTAAAAAATAAGTCTTAAATGATGATATCGAGAGGGTAAGTCGGATCTGTTGTGGTCTATAAACGATTACAGAGACGAGAAGCACAGTAGCTGAAAGCACGCCATCCTGCAATTGTCCTGAACCTAGTTCTAGCAACAAGCCAGTATCAAAAGAATACAGCAGTCTTGATGTGCATTGAGAAACCAAGTTCCTCATCCAGTGTAACACCCAAATCCCGGACTGAATCATAAAAGGTAAGGTGGGAAAATGCTTCAGCCACCGCACAACGGTCGTCCATTTGGAATATTTGCATTCGCATTCGTGTAAAATGACAAACTCGGAGATGTTTAAAGTGAACCGCGAATCCATTTTACACAAATTATTGTGTAAATTGAACCATAAATTGTAGGTATTTATGGGCAATAAGTTACACGGATATGATTATTATTCTCTCGATCGAAATGTTCTTGTTATGAAATTATGGTTCATAAATCTCCATACAATAAAACAGTTGGTTTACTTCGTATAAACAGGGACACGGGTTTCCAGACGAAATACCAAACAGGTCAGATCGATTACCCAAAGGAAACAATTGAAAGTGGGCGGAAAGCTCCAGGGCAACGGTTATTGCTGCTGAGAAATACTAAGGATATGAGTTGAATAAAATTGCACAGGCTCGATGATATGGAATAAAATGGTTTTACTGCTGTTCATAGACCTTGGAAAATCTTAGTAGAGAGATGAAAATGTCTGGTAGATAGTAATAATAAAAAACTTCGTTTAATTTCAAACTGACACAATGCAGGATGATTACAAATCAGTATGAACGGATGATCACAAGTTATTACAGGAGTCGAATTTAACTGTATACGGCAGCCATGCAAGGCGCCCATCACGTCATACATCTCATTTTACCAACGCGCCATCTCGCGAATGATAGGCTGAGTGGACCTTTTGGGAGGGTACGGGAAGCGATCCCGCTAATTACTGCTCCACGCCAGTGATGTTGCCACTAAACTATGGACCCTATAACAGCATTTGAAATAGCGAAGAATGTCACATCTGTATGTTGTGCCAGTGTTGCAGGCAGGGCTTAAAGTGTGCATGGACGGTCATGGACGGCGTCCAGGCACTTATTTTCAAGGCTGGACGCCGTCCTGCCACTTATTTGGCAGCACTGGACGCCGTCCATGCAGCGTCCATGCAACAGTGTAATTCCTCTACGTCACTTTCAACAGCATTTAATTTTTTAAAGATTCCAATGAAATTTCATGTTGTCATTTTGATTTCTGAATGTCTTCTACCGTGTAAGTGTAACTTGTTTCTCCACCTCATTCCTGACTTGTACATTGAACTACATTCTAGTTAACTTTTCATCAAATCGCACGTCATATACGCGCTTCCGGTTATCGTCTGAGTTTTCGTAGGCCCTAACAACTAGGGCCTAGTTTACGATCTACCTGACTGTCACATGACTCACATCCACTGTGAGTCTTGTCTTGACTGTTTCATAACTGAATGAACTTATCAAGTTAAATGACTTCAATACAACGCATTGATACAATACGATACGATTCACCTAGACCTATAAAACACCCACTGTCCCAGTTTTACGTAATTCACCAGCAAGACCCAGAAACTGTTGAGAGACAACATACGACTTCATGATCATATATTCGTTTATTGAGTTAACAACAGACAAAACGCTGTAGGTATACAAAGAAAAACAAAGGCAAGAAAAACAGGTCAGAAGGAAGTAATGGCTTAATAAGAGTTGAAAATTGTCAATTGGAATTAAATGAATTGTTTCGTTATACAAAACTCAGCCAGCTCCGCATGACGATGCCCTTGCCCTACCAGTCACATTTTGTTCCGGAGAGCATTTTCTAGGCTTCGTCTCACAATAAGTCACCTGAGGAAAACTATGTGTGCCACAGGATTGCAAAGCCTACTGAGAATATCTGCTAACAAGGTAGCGGCATCGATCGGCTATACAACTGGACAAAATGCATAGCCAATTTACAAAAACAGAAAAAAATTATTTTTGAAATGGATTTTGACTGCAAAAATTAACTAGACACTTCTGAAAGAGCCGAAGGCGAAAGGTAAAGACGAAACCTGTTTCTTTTAAAATAAAACTTTGAAATTGTTGTGGTATTAGTGTCGTGGTCTACGCTGACACGTGCGGCTGGGGAAAATACCCGCTGTGCGTCAACAACATTGTTTACAGCTAAGGGAAAATTCCGCCACGGACTGTCAACAGCGGACCAATGCATGTATCAATAATCTACGCGTTCTACAGGACTTTCCAGGGAAAAGTACGATGACGTCATAGAACTTTCTAGAATCCATCAGAACCCTATATATAAGGTGCAGCGTCTGTACAAAGAAGCCAGTTGACGAAGATTTATGCACGTTGATAAAGTGCTCTTGTAACGATATTTGATTGAAGTTCAATCGAGACCAGCCAACCTGGGTGCTGTCTGCGATTGTGATATTTGACGGGCTGACTTAAATTTAACTTATTTGATTCTTTCTGTTAATAAAGATCTTTTAAGTTTCCTTCGTTTGTTCGTCGTCGTGTTCGAGAGGCTCGACCGCGACATTTCTGGTGTCAGAAGCGGGATCATCGGTGTTGGATCCGGTGAAGAAGAAGAAGCGAACCGGAGGAGGAAGGAGTCAACCCGAAGAGACGGTCTGCTCAGGCAACGGGCGGATCGAGAGACGGTCTGTTCAGACAGTGAACGGATCGAGACGCCTTTCTACCGTGAAGGACGGGTGATCGGCAGACGACAGCTGACGGACGAAGCGCGTCGTTCGGCTGAGACGGCAGAAGACAGCAGTCAACATACGGGTAAGATCCTGGGTGTTGTCGGGGCTGGGAAGGAGAGAAGAGAGTGGAGTTGCAACCGAGTTGGGGGCGGCTATTGTCTTTCTTTCCTATTTTCTGCTGATTGTTTCTTTGTAGTTTGATCCATCGTAAGGATCGAGGCCAGGCTTGCGCGAGCTTGTGTAGCTTTTGCGTACTTGGCGAGTGCACTTCTTTGGCTACTGCGTAGTTAGCGTGGTGTGGAATTACTGCGTAGTCACACTTTGTTTTGTGTGGAATTTTCCTTTTGTGTGGCGTGTCTCCTGCGTGGTGTCTGTTTCCTGGTTGTCTACTGTTGATTGACTGTTTGTAAAAATGGAAGCGTTGACAGCAGAGATGCAGGCGAATATTCATAAAAGGTCGTCTGAGCGCCTTAGGATGTATCTTATAAAGGCAGGAAGGGACGAAGATGAGGTTATGACTTGGGATAGGAATACATTGATGGAAGAATGGGCCTTGGAGATAGGAAAGAAGGAAGAAGAATTCAAGGCTAGTCTAGCATCTCCAGAAGAGACCGCTTACGAACTACAGAAGCGCCGTCTGGAGTTCGAAATCCGTAAATATGAGGAACAGAAGGAGAAGGAAGAAAGGGAGGAAAGGAGGAGAGAGGAAGAAAAGAAAGAACAGAAGGAGAAGGAAGAAAGAGAAAGGAAGGAACAGAAGGAGAAGGAAGAAAGGGAGGAAAGGAGGAGAGAGGAAGAAAAGAAAGAACAGAAGGAGAAGGAAGAAAGAGAAAGGAAGGAACAGAAGGAGAAGGATGAAAGAGAAAAGAAGGAACGGAAAGAGAAGGAAGAAAGGGAGAAGAAGGAAAAGATGGAAGAACAAACTATTAGAAATTCTTTAGCAAGCCGCACTAAGCGTTATAGTGATGCACTTAAGAATGTTCTTTGGAAATTCCCCTCCGACCCTATAGAAATTCCAGGTTTCTTTGATCACTTGGATGGTTTGTTTAATGTGTATGAGGTGGATGAAGATGTTAGAGCAAAATTATTGTTGGCTAATTTGAGTGAAAGAGCTAAGGCATTAACTATGCGCCTAACTAAGGAACAGCTCAATGATTACAAATTCTTGAAGGAGTTTTTGCTAAGGGAATTTAAGATAAGCCCTTCAACCCTTAGAACCCGATTTTGGACGATGCATAAAGCATCGGACGAATCTTTTACGATCTATTCATCCAAATTGCGTGTTGCTCTTATGTATTATCTGAAAAGCAGAAAGATAACTGACGAGTTTGATAAACTTGTAAGTTTACTGGTGGCGGATCGGCTCAAGGAGTCCTTGTCGAAGGCTTGCTTGGATTATATCTTGGCCCAAGAAAAAGAGGAGTGGTTGAACTGTGAAGATATAGCTAATGCAGCTGACATTTATGTAGCGTCGCATGATGGTGGGAGTGACTTGGTGTACCGTAGTCATCCGACACCGAAGTATAACAATTGGACGAGAAGTCAACCACAAGTCCAAGTCAATAACCAGACAGCTCAACCCAAGTCTTTCAAACCGGAAGTAAGGGGTGAAGCCAAGATAGGTGCGAAGATGTCTCAGGAGGAGGCCAAGGTGAAGGGTCTCTGTTTCTTGTGTCATCAGAAGGGTCATAGGGCAAAGGAGTGCCCGACCAATCGAAGTTATAAAAAGGTGGGTGCTTGTATGGTTGGGAACCCAACTAAGGAGGTGATCGACTCATTGGTGGAGAAGGTCAACGTGGCACATGAGGTATCTGAACAGGTAAGGCAAGGGAATTTATTGGACAACCTCGAACCAGTAAAATCGGAAATTGCTGTAAGAGTATACGATAATAGTATTGATGGACTACACGAGAGGTCGTATATCCATGTACAGATTGAAGATCTCCCTTCTCAACCAGCGTTATCTGATTCAGGAGCAGAAATTTGTTGTATTGATAAGAAGTTAATTGAGTCACTAAACTTGCCTGTGATTAAACGGATTAACATAATTGGTTTTCAGGGAGAAGGATGTAAGGCAGATGTGGTATACCTACAATTGAAATTAGCTAATCCATCGGAAGGAACGACGAATATTGCGCCATCTTTGTGCGTCATGTTTGCTGTAGTCCCTGAACTAAATGAACGGGTTATTCTAACACCCCATATTGTAGACCTATTAATGGAGAGTTCGGAATATGTAGTGATGGCGGTTGGTGTAGATCGATCAGTACAGGTAAATGAAGAGGTAAAGGAAGATAAAATTGAGAAGGATAACAACAACGAATCCCTGCAGTCAGACGTTAAGGATGAGGAAGTGAATGAATCTTCCCAGGAGCAACCAGTTGATGATTCAGATAATTTCCTCGATGTTGAGTCGACAGAGTTTAAATCTGGTGAGGAAAAAGCGGATAATGATACTTTGTTGCGAGAGCAACAAAATTGTCACAATCTTAGGCCTTGCTGGCAACAAGCGAACCAGAATAAAAATAATTTCTTCACAGACAATAATCTCCTGTACCATAAAGGGGAGATTATGGGACATAAGGTAAATCAATTGTGTCTACCGGAGGATAGAATTGGGGTTGTCTTGCGAGTAGCACACGATGCCCCATGTGCTGGGCATATGGCTTTTAAGGCAACGAGAGCCCGGATCAAATTAAACTTTTGGTTTCCGAGAATGGATGAGAGAATTCGCGAGTATTGTGCATCTTGTCAAATTTGTCAACTTAGAACTCCAGTTAAAGTTGCAGATCGAGTCCCGATTACTCCTATTCCGAGGGCAGATGAACTTTGTTTTAACCATTTAAATATGGATTGTATTGGCCCTATGGTAGTGACTGGAGAATCTAATAAATCGAAACCTAAGTACAATTATGCTTTAGTTCTGGTGGACAAATTTTCTCGTTGGCCGATGGCCTATCCCCTTAGATCGTTGAACGCAAAGGGAGTCTGTGAAGCTCTGTTGCAAGTTTTCACAACTTTTTCTATTCCAAGAATCATTAGTTCGGATTGTGGCACCAACTTTACTAGCCGTTTGACGAAGGAATTCTTGCAGCGAATGGGTTGTAGTCCCAGATTCAATACCCCTGGACATCCCGAGGCAGCCGGATTGGTTGAAAGATGCAACCAGAGCTTGAAAACCATGATCTTTAAACTCGCTCAATCTGATCCTCGTGGATGGCACCAATTGCTACCCTTCGTTCTCTGGAGCCTTAGAGAAAAACCCTCAGGCACGACTCATATCTCGCCTTTCACTATGGTTTATGGAACTCTTCCTCGTGGTCCACTTAGTGTATTGAAGGAATCATGGGCGGGCGAACGGAAATTACCTCTTAACTTAGGTAAATCACCTGAAGAGTACCTCCAATCACTGAAAGAAAACCTCGAATTTGCGAAAGCTTATGCGGATTACTATAGTGATATAGAATTGAAACGGTATGCAGATTATTATAACTTGCGCAGTACTGACAGAAAATACGAAGTTGGAGATAAAGTAGCAGTATTAGCACCAGATTTTGGTAGTTCTAAATTTTATAGTCGATGGCAAGGACCTGCAACCGTGGTCAGAGTTAAATCCCCGTATTCCTATATAGTAGAAATAGAGGGAAAACAAAGACATTTACACGCTAATAAGATCAAGCGGTACCATGAACGACTTGAACAAGCAATGATTAATAGCTGTTCAATAATTGTTGATCAAGATGAGGAATTTGGTGTAGTAGAGGTTGTAGATCAGGAAGAACGTGAACAAGTGAGCCCGAGTAAGCGTATTGATCCTTTGATCATGGCGCATCTGTCAGAAGAGGAACAAAAGCAACTCTTTGAGGTTTTGGATCGACATTCGGCAGTATTCGTGGATAAACCTGGGTACTGTCCAGTATTAGAACATGAAATCAAAATAACTCCTGATTTCACTCCTAAGCGTTTAAAGGCATATAAGGTCCCGGAGCTACTTAAACCTGAAGTGCAACGCCAGATAGAAGAAATGTTGTCCTTAGGCATAATTCGACCATCGAAAAGTGAAATGGCCAGTCCGGTAGTTTGTGTTTTAAAGGGACCCAAGGGTCAAAATGGCGTTCGTTTAGCAATCGATTATCGCCATGTTAACAAGTATTCTCTAGGTGATTGTTATCCGACCCCAGACATTGCTGACGTCTTACAGAAGGTGGGACGGGCAAAGTTCATTAGTGTTTTCGATGCAAAATCAGGATATTGGCAAATCCCGGTTCGGAAGGAACATCAATGGCTTACAGCATTCGTATGTGATGCAGGACTTTTTGAGTTCACAAGAATGCCGTTTGGACTCAAATCCGCTAGCAATACTTTTATTCGTGCTATGACCCAAGTTTTACATCCAGTCCGAAGTTTTACCGAACCATTCGTTGATGACATGGCAGTGGTTTCAATGAATTGGAATGACCATTTGGAACATCTAGAGAAATTCTTGCAAACTGTTGAGGAGACAGGACTTACTTTGAATTTAAGGAAATGTAATTTTGCACAGAACAAAATAAAGTTTGTTGGCCATATAGTAGGGTCAGGTTGTATCGAACCTGATCCAGGCAAGATCGCTACGATCAATGATATCCAACCTCCGACGACAAAAAAGGACGTTAGAAGGATTATGGGTTTTTTCAGTTACTTTAGAAATTTTATACCTGCTCTCGCTGAGAAAGCACGAGTAATAACTGACTTGACACGAGATAACGTGCCTACGAAAGTGCCTTGGGAGCAAAAGCATCAAGAGGCACTAGATAAGTTAAAGGATGATCTCAGTAAAGCTACACAATTACATACCATTGATTTCACTAAGGAATTTGGTTTAAGTGTAGATGCAAGTGCCACCGCGGTCGGGTGTTGCTTGTTTCAGTGGACCGAAGAAGGTCACGAGAAACCAATTGCTTTTGCTAGTCTTAAACTCACGGACACACAGATGCATTGGTCTACAATTGAGAGAGAAGCTTTTGCAGTAATTTGGGCACTTAAACGATTCCGGTCGTGGATATTCTTATCAAGGATAATCATTTATTCGGATCATAATCCTTTGTCTTATCTTACGGATGCAAGCCCCAAGAGCGCGAAACTGACTCGTTGGGCCTTAGCATTGCAGGAATTTAACGTAGACTTCCGTTATCGTCCTGGGCGTCAGAACACGGTAGCTGATTTCCTTTCTCGGTTGTGACTCGGGACATGAGGGAAAGGGGAATAGCCCGGCACCCGAGGATCGAGCCCGAAAACTGTGTAGATAAGTTGATTTAATGATGTGTTTTGTTTTGTTTGTACATGTTGTGACGAGATGGGATCCGACGGCTCAGCTTGATCGTGATGACCCGTTCGAGATGGTGCTGAAGACGTGTCATCATCTGAGGGCGGAGGGAATGTCGTGGTCTACGCTGACACGTGCGGCTGGGGAAAATACCCGCTGTGCGTCAACAACATTGTTTACAGCTAAGGGAAAATTCCGCCACGGACTGTCAACAGCGGACCAATGCATGTATCAATAATCTACGCGTTCTACAGGACTTTCCAGGGAAAAGTACGATGACGTCATAGAACTTTCTAGAATCCATCAGAACCCTATATATAAGGTGCAGCGTCTGTACAAAGAAGCCAGTTGACGAAGATTTATGCACGTTGATAAAGTGCTCTTGTAACGATATTTGATTGAAGTTCAATCGAGACCAGCCAACCTGGGTGCTGTCTGCGATTGTGATATTTGACGGGCTGACTTAAATTTAACTTATTTGATTCTTTCTGTTAATAAAGATCTTTTAAGTTTCCTTCGTTTGTTCGTCGTCGTGTTCGAGAGGCTCGACCGCGACAATTAGTCTGGATAAACCATGAAGTTTTCATAACTTTATCGTTCAGAAACTGCTGGAAAACACGAGCCTAGCACGACTTCCATTTGATAACAATTGCTACAAAATGCGTTGGCCCCAGACCCCGCGGAGGGAGCTCACGACGCTCCCTCAGACACCCTAGTCGTTAGGCCTATGCGCATGGGAACTCAGCACTCACGGCTTCGTGCCATCGTGCCGTCGGCGCTTGCAATTTGAGCACCTCGGGAAACATTTTATAGTTGCACCTCGGATTGGAGAAAAAGGGGTTGAGGAGAGGGACGGGGGAGGGGATGGGAGTAAGGAGGGGAAGTTGGGGAGAGGGGTTGGGGAAAGGGTATTGGTGGGAGAAGGGGAGGGAAAGGTAAGGGACGTCCAGGCACTTCTTATTTTACACTTTAAGCACTGGTTGCAGGTCGACATATTCCACCACTTTTCATATTTGCAGAAAGCTATAGTGAAAGGATAAGCGATAGAAATCGTCCAGGGTCAATATTTTTAATTAAAGAACATGGATGGATTACAACTGCATCATAATTGGGCCAGTTTATTTCTAATAGGAGCCAACTCTTTACTATCCTTCCCGATAATATATTAGGCTGCGTCTTGCTAAACATTTAAAATGAACCAGAGGATCTCTCTATATGACACTCGTGTGAATTGGACCAGTGCTAAGCAAATTCAGCTTTCACATTTTTGCATTTTCTATTAAGCCTACATCTATTGCTTCGTTACGTGTTACTCCATGGCTTGCAGATATGTTTGCGTAAATTTTTCTTGGCTTTCCACGAATTATTTTCACCTCGTTTAGAGATGTAAATCACACATTTCCTCTGTATATGCATGCATACAATATGTATGCATGCATTATGCACACTGTTGTATCTGTCTATATATACACGGTCTGGTTCTGTCTCCGTCTGTCTCCTATTCCTGGCCGTGTTTTCGTGCCACAATCTCATACCCGTCTGCAAATGTCTGTCTACGTGAAAAATTCGTTTGCTTTTCCTGCCTTCTCCGTCTGGCGACGAAGCGAATAGATTTCCACGATCCATAGCTTTTATTGTGCTTTTGTGCTTTTTTGGGAATCCAGTATCGAATTCCACACACGGAGCATTTTTTACGATGCAGCGCTACATAAATATTGGACTGCGCGCTTGAAAGTAGTGCGACGAGTAACCGAGTCACTCATTGTCTCCTTGAGCCATCGGACTATTTCGTCTGTGGATTTGTTAACCCTCCATTATCCGAAACGTCGAAACCGATTGACTTAGAATTAGCCACAGCTGATCAAGGTTGCTAGACCTTCATCCAGAATGAGATGCTAAAAGAAAGGATCGTTGGCGGCATGATTTGGAGCTTTCAACGTTTTCGAGGAAGGGAGTATCTCCGAGTATGTAGCACAACGACGGCTACATCTGCAGGATGCACAATCAGACAGACAGACATACAGACAGACATACAGACAGACATACAGACAGACATACAGAAAGACAGACAGACAGACATACACACATACAGACATACAGACAGACAGACAGACATACACACATACAGACATACAGACAGACATACAGACAGAGACTGTGAAGCATAGAAACAGAGAGTGAGACAACGAGAGGGGAGAAATTCCTTTACACCGCCAGGGTTGAGGTTACGGAGAAGCGCGTAGAAACCGCATACATTAGTAAAGGAAGCAAGCAGCGTGACCGAATGGAAGCAGCGTGCGTTCCGGCTTCGATTCCTCTTCGACCAAGTTGCAGTTGGCGCTTCACTTCTACGCCGTCGTTTTTTGCTGAAACATTTATGGGCGCTATATCATCCGTCACAGCCCGCCAACCGCGTCTTTGCTAGACCAACGAACCGCCAATGAACCGCTGTATATGCCCCGTCGATGTCTCCCGTGGGATTCGACGGACGATGGTCTTACGTCTTTGCCAACTGCGCACCTGCTATCTAAAGGATTATCCTCAAAATGCCCTACATCGGCCGAATGAGACCCAGCCAAGTGACGACGCTTGAGATTCACTCCTCGTTCTACTCCGGCCTCTCCTCCTCAGTTTCCATTTCCTCTTCCCACTCTTTCTCCTCTTCTTCCTATCTCTCACTTCGTCACCTAGATTCAACTCTGTCCGTGTCTTAGGTCCCACTCTTTCCAATCTTGATTTCCTTATTTTTATTCCGTATTCCCTCTCTTCTTCCTCTTCCTTCCTTCCTTCCCTTCCAACTCTTCCGCTACACATTTCTCTTTCCTTGATCATTTTCATCTCTTTAGCTTCGCTATTGTTTCTCTCTGCTTCATTGTCTTATCTCGTCTAAGTTCTGTTGCTGAAAATTGCAAACTGTAGGGAGGGCAGAATGGACAGTTCCTCCTCGAACGTATTCCTCCTCATTGAACTTATCAATTGTCTCCTGGCAGAATTAAACTGATGATTATAAGACAACAATTGGCAAATGACAGGATATGACTGGCAATTGCAAAATGGCAGAATGAACAGACTGGGCAATAGTCAGTTGACTATTAAATTACTATTACAACTGGCTGTAAATGGCAATTGTAAAATATCGGGTTAGAGTACTGTAGGCAATTGACAAATGACATTGTGAGATTGGCAATTGCTAACTGGCTTGATGATCGTCAAGTGGCGCTTGTCAATTGAGAAGGCGAGACGCGAAAGACCTTCAGCTGACCTTCATCGCATCCAACCGCTGTTTGTTTCAGTGGATCGGAGTTCTGCTTTATACCTTGCACGTCTATCTCTTGACACCAGAGAGGAATAATCCCACTAGAAGTTGAGGACATCTTAGAAAATGTAATTATATAAAACATAGAAGACTAAACAACACAAACGTGTAGATATATAATTTATGTTTCTATTTCCATAAGACGAAGAAGCTTAGTTAATCAGTTCATCAATACAGACGATCAGTCACCAAAACGTTCACTGCTCTGTCTCTATCCAATCACTACTTGGCCTGCCTTATACTTAGGCAATGGCAGGCCCAGACTCCTGGTCGACTATCTAGATGCTTTTCACCTATAGACCCTGTAGCTTGTCCTATTCTCTACGCCTATGCACCGGTTTATGGTGTTCCTAGGAGGACTACCTGCTCGACTAAGCCCACCCTGCCGTTGACTTCTAGGACGGAACCGGTCGATCCGCTTCACTGACATTGAACAATTGCAGCAAATTTGCCAACAGTAGTAGTTTCAGTTTAACCACAAAGATCATTAGCGTCGCCATCCTCCTTTTCCCAGGCTTGGGACTGGCACTGCCAGAAAGCAAGCAGTGGCGGAGTTAATTGCCAACAGTCTCGACGTGATGCACTTATAGCTTGTCGCATGTTTCTCGGCCTCCTCTCTTCGAGGTTGACTGGATGGCGGATTGGACCAGGCGAGTTGCCAACTAAGTTTGATCACTATAGGAGGAAGATCATTCGCTTTCGTGATGTACTTTCTGATTCGTTGTAGTCAGCAAACAGATTTCACTAAGGGACACAGGCAAAGACTCTTCCCATAACTACGACCTTACATTTCCTCTGTATACAAGAGATCAATACCAAAGGAGGCAAAGGATGAACCATGGCATTAGAATCAGTCACCTACTTACCTTAATACCTTAATATTTGTTGTAAGCAGTCAGACAATGAGTCAGTGAGAGCAGAGTATCTAGTGACAGTGACCTTATAAGGTTATGACTCGTAGCCAGCTGTCGTATCCTACTCAGCGTTACCGTCGCTATCATCGGACTTATTCTGCTCTGAGTTATTTATTACTTATTCTACCTCATGAGTTCTGAACGAACTCATGAGGTATATAATGTACATGTACGTCAAACAGACATTCGTGAAAAATCACAATAAATGTTAATAAAACATTCATGTCCAAAATAGTCCATTTGCGGTCCATTTGGTGCCCTCCTAAGCAGCACTGTGATATAGGCCTACAGGTCATTCCACATTGTTTCTCAAGTTCATAGCTAAGCAAAGCATCGAGTCTGCATTCGTTTTTCCGAGATGAAATGAGGACTCTGTTTCTTCACAGTACGAAGGCGGATGAAGAACGCCGTGGGGATTAAATAAATCGCTGGAATTCAATGATGGCTTCCATTTACGAGTAGTGATGGCTGGAGACATTGGCTTCAACTTATATCAATTATTGGATGGACCATGCATGGTAAACGTTCCGCTCTTATTTCTTCTTCGTTGTCCTCTACTTCTCCCTTCTTCTTCTTCTTCTTCTTTTATTAACGTCCTCTTGCTTCGTCTTCTTTCGTTCTTAAATTTTTCTTGTTCTGTTTAAAACTTCGTTTCTTTCTTCTTTTGCTTATTCTTCTTGTTCTTGCTGTTTTTCGACCTTCTTCTGTTTCCTCCTCTTCTTCTTCCTCCTCTTCTTCTTGTTTTTCTTCTTGTTCTTGTTCTTGTTCTTCGTCATCCTCCTTCTCTTTCTCCTCCACCTCTTTTTATTATTATTATTATTATTATTATTATTATTATTATTATTATTATTATTATTATTATTATTATTATTATTATTATTATTATTATTATTATTATTATTGTCATTGTCATTGTCATTGTCATTATCATTATCATTATTATTATTATTATTATTATTATTATTATTATTATTATTATTATTATTATTATTATTATTATCATTACCATCATCATCATCATCATCATCATCATCATCATCATCATCATCATCATCATCATCATCATCATCATCATCATCATTATCATTATCATTATCATTATCATTATTATTATTATTATTATTATTATTATTATTATTATTATTATTATTATTATTATTATTATTATTATTATTCCTTCTCCTCCTCCTCTTTTTTTATTATTATTATTCTATTCTATTCAGTTCTTACTTCTTTATAAATATCTATATTGGCGCTAAACCATGAGTTCACGAAGCCACAGTATAAGGTCAAGGGTTCCAAAAAGGACGTTCTTACTTACGCATAGTCGCTGGTCATTTCATAATTCATTAGGCCGTCAGCTATAATCAGAGGTTGGCTGGTATCTAGGAGCATCTCCATTGTCTGATCCAGCGATGACAAATGGCTTGTCATTGTTTTACCCAACCACGGAATAGCGGAGCGGGGAGTCACGTGACCTAGGACTCCTAGGGAAAGTTTAACTTAGATCCACAGGCCACTAAATTATTCGGTATTCAACAGCACTTTTCCTGCAAACCCTGAAGACGAGGCCTGACCAACCAGACATCATATTCATCTGTCTTCCTTCTTCTTCTTCTTCCAGGTCTAGCCAGGTTCCCCCATAGCTAGTTAGTATCAATTGTATTGTATTGTATTGTATTGTATTGTATCTATCAATTTCTATAGCGCCTCTCACAGTGCACACCAATCAGAGGCGCTCCCAGTGCGAAAGACCCAGAGAAAAGAAAGAAGTCTTGAGACAACGAAAAGAGGCACTTGGCCCACCAGTTAATAAACAAGAACGAGTGAAAGGAGGAAGCTGGTTCCATAGTGCAGGGCCAATGAAGGCAAAGGCTCGCGTTTTAGCCATAGAAGTTCTCGCTCGCAGGACAAAGAGATCATGCCGGTTTAATGAGCGTAGCGGGCGAAGAGAAGTAGCCGAGGCCGGCAGCCGGATAAGGTCACACAGATACTTGGGAGCTTGGCCAGTACACGACCGGTAGATTAAAGAAAGTATCTTGAGCTGAGCACGAGCAATAAGAGGGAGCCAATGAAGGTGGTCAAACATGAAAGCAGATATGTGGGATGAGCGAGGAAGTCGAGCTATTAGTCTGGCCGCAGAATTTAGAACAGACTGAAGAGGAGAGAGACGAACCTTTGGGAGACCAACCAAGAGAGAATTACAGTAATCAATCCGAGAGCAGACGAAGGCATGGACAATAGAGGTAAAGACAGAGGAGGAGACAGAGCGTCGAATTGCTCTAAGTCGCCTCAGGTGGAAGTAAGAAGAACGTGTAAGATTAGCAATATGTTCAGAAAAGGTAAGGGTGCTGTCCAGGACTACGCCAAGATCTCGTACACTGGAGTTAAAAGTGAAGGACGGGAATCTCTCTGCAAGAAGAGGGAGATCTAGCTTAAGAAGCTGTTGGCGAGTGCCGAACCAGATGAGCTGCATCTTATTTGGATTAAGTGCGAGCCGATTCGAGGACATCCAGAGGTGCAAGTCTCGAGAGAGAGCATCAATGCAGCCAGTAAGAGAAAGCTGTGCCGAGGGTGGACCATGAATAAGCGCCTGTACATCGTCAGCATAGAGGTGACCAGTTAACGAGTGTTTAGAGAATATGGCTGGAATGTCAGCCGTATATAAGAGGTAGAGGAGAGGACCCAGGACAGAGCCCTGAGGAACACCATATTTAATCAAGACCCAAGGAGTTCTAGAGTCACCACAAATAACCTTTTGAGTACGACCAGTAAGGTAAGAACGGAGCCAGAGAAGAGGAAGGCCTCTGATGCCAAAAGAGGTATCGAGGCGTTGCAGCAGAATGTCATGGTCAACCATGTCAAAGGCAGCAGAGACATCAAAGAGAGCCAGCAGTGTAAGTTTAGATCTATCAACAGCAGAGTAGATGTCAGAGAGCAGGGACAAGAGAACAGTTTCAGTTGAATGATTAGCCCTGAAGCCTGATTGACAACGAGGGAGAAGTCCTGACTGTTCAAGATAGGGGAGAAGTTGTAGAGAGACCAGGCGTTCAAGAGTCTTGGAAAGGAAGGAAAGGTTGGAAATCTTTAGTATCATCCTATTTAGATGAGATATAGTCCCATCATAATTGTATCTACATATGGAGCCTACGAGGCGTGAAGATCACGAATCGTTAGAGCAAGAATTCGATGTGTCAAAGTGCAGAGTCTAAATTTTAAAATAAACTATTAATTTTGACAGTTTTATTATTATTAGCCTATTATTAATTTAGTATTATTGTTAACAAACTTTGCTTATAATGAAAACCAGCATCCAGATGCAAAAAATAAATTATTCGGAGTTCATTAATGTCAAATAAAGTGGACATCAATGTCGTTTGAAAAGCTTAATTATGACCATTCAAACGATCGCTATTGAATGTGTCTTGAACTGTCTTCGCTCTAAACTAAACTTTCCAGGCCACTCAATTGTTCGACTAAAATTCTCTCAGAGCAGCAACGAACAAATTCTTAGGACGAAATGAAAAAATGCGCCAGGGTGAAAATGGTCTTTGTTACATTTTAGCACATGTCTGGAAAGCTATAAAGGCCGACCTTCGACCTTGACATCTGCTTCAATGCAGAAGCATTTTCCAGATAGCATAAAACTACGCAAATAGATGCAAACTAATTCTAATCTAGGCGGCCGCCGCCGCCGACTAACCAATTCAAAGCTCCGATCGAATGGACGATATGAAGAAAATAGCCTCGCGGCGGCGGCGGCGGCGGCGGCGGCGGCGGGCGGCGGCGGCGGCGGCGGCGGCGGCGGGCGGCGGCGGTGCACACAGCCCTGCAGCAGCGTTGTCACGCCAGCCGTTTACGAGGGTCATACAGTATTAACCACTCGCTTGGGTGTGTTCCGTCAATCCTCCCGTTTTCCCCCATGTGACCTCCTATCGTTTATCTGCCGCTCGTCCTTTCTTCTGTTCGTCTGCTCATCCATCTGTTTGTCCGTCTGCCCATCCGTCTTTCTCTGCTCGTATAAGTTCGTTCGTTTACCGACCGCCTGTCATTCACCAAACCTCCAGCCTTCCCTGGCAGCAGTTCGTTTCCCATAGTTTCTCTACTGACCCTCTAACTTAGAGGCTACGACTGTGACAGACATCTAGGGGCCGTCCATAAATGACGTCACGCACCTAGGGGAGGGGGTCAGAAATTTCTGACTATGTGTGACATGGGTGTGGGGTTTGAAAAGTGTGACGTCACATCAGGTCTATGTACTGAAATTTAACAATTAGCAACAATTTAATTTTAAAATAACAGCAGTAATTTTGAGTATTGAATTTTCATTATTTTTTTTATTATTTTAATGTATACGGGCACCATTATTAATAATTTTCTAACTATTTAAATATTTGGTTACCGTCAGATTTTTAAATATTCATGCTCTCCCTCTTTGTTCCATGAGGAGCTTAGCCACGGGAGAATGGAGAAGCGTAAATTCTGTAAATTTTTGATGAATTGTCTATATTAAACATTTTAATTCTAATGATTCTACCAGAGCTTTTCATTATGTGCATGTCATTGTGATAATTCAACTCTTTCCATTTGGCTTTGTTCTACTACAAAATATTCTGAACATCTATAGTAGGCCTAATTGGTTAGACGATGAATATTCAAGTTAATTTTATGCTAATAATTATCAGCTTTCCAATGACTCCTTTTTTAATACCTGACTTTCTCCTTTAAAACATCAGAGTGCAGTGCCACAGTAAAAACTTATTACAATGACAATAAATGTGATTTGAAACATGTTTTATTATCAGATGGAAATTGGGTTTTAGGGGGGAGGGGTCAGAGCTTTGTGACGTCATTTTTCAGGGTGTTACTTTTTGTGACGACGTGTGACGAGGGGAGGGATGGGTCAAAATCGGTCAAAATCGCGTGACATCATTTATGGACGGCCCCTAGGACACACAACCTGAACTATACGCACACGACTGCCGCCATGTTGGTCGCTCGTTATTTTGTCATGTTTCGTCTAAATGCCGAACTTGCTTGATAGTTATTCTTGAATGATACCACTCCTGGTGTGATTCGTTTGGTCTTTCGGAGTGATTTGTAAGTCGAAGTTGGGCTTCTTTTGGGACGGAATGCGATTTAGCCGCAGACCTCATCGCCCGTCGTTCTTCCTCATCTATGAGCAAGAGCACTAATTGCCAAAACTATGAACCTATATGATGTTGTCTACTGTTGACTCTGGTTGGGCTGTGCATGTGTGTGGAGCACGTACGTCGTCGTAACTCTTCTAGTTGTTATCTGTTTGCTTACTCATAGACATTTTGTTCTACGTTATCTGAAACACCATTTAGGCTAATGTATGCGCAGAGTTTTTGTGAGGTACTGAAAGAGCGCTATATTAAGTGTCTAGATAACAAACAAACTAACTAATTAACTAACTAAATAGCTAACTAATTCAACAAGTAGCTGTGTTAAGTGCAGTCTACCCGGCTTAATCGTCCTCCGCCGACGTCACTCCAGCCTGGTCCATTGGACCGCATTCGTATAAGCGGTTCCGGATCATACTATCGACTGATCCAGTCCAATACAGACAGAAGTGGCAGCTGGACTACACAGACTGAAAAGTGACAAAGCACTGGGAATCTGTGGCATTAAAGCTGAGATGTTCAAGACAGAGGGTTAGGGTCAGGCATCTCATGGCTCACTAACCTATTATAAAGCCGCAGAAAAATCGTTTCGGCGCATCATCCTTCCGTTGCAAAATGGTAAAGGAAGCCACTTGTGTTATACGAACTGAACTTTCAATGATGTATGGGTTCCATTTATGGGTAATGATCGCTGGAGACATTGGCTTCAACTTATATCAATTATTGGATGGGCCCTGGCACACATTCCGCTAGATATTACACTCTCCCACGAATCCATTCACAAACACTGAGGAATGGGTTCTGCTACTATTTTTCACCTGAAGTGGCATTAAAGACACTGTATGTTTGCATGTGTGTATTTGACCAGCGCATTTTAGGAACTTCGTAGAGACGCTGAAGATTGGAGACATAACTCGATCGAGCTGCAAGTCTAACTAATGGTGCATCCTCGACTGAGGACCTGCTGCAAGTAAGGTCAATGTTGTGAACAAATGTTTTGCATATATAATGAGCACAGGTGTTCTTTAGGTTGATATATATATAATGTGTATCGATTGTTAAGCGGTTTTAGTCTTAGGCCTTAGTTGCGCTGTCGGCTCGTGGGCGCTTGGCCTAAAGTAGCCTAAACATTGGCTGACGGTAGATTCTCTTTACACGTGCAGTTAGCGCGCCAAACTTAGAAAAACTGCTGATGACAGTGAAATTTGAACAATACAGTGTAGTAGTTGGTTTAATGCAGTAGAGAGCTGTATGTTAGAAGTTGCAGTTGAGCTGTATTGATAAGAACTTTGATTGTACGTTTGAAATAACTGTGTTTGAAGAAAGGAGAAATATTCAAAGAACTGTGTCAATTTAATTCTGAAACAGTTAGAAGACGTTGAGCAATTTATATGTAGAGATAAGGAAAGTTCTTGAGGTAGGTCACAACTAAGAAAGAAAAGAGTTGGTGACATATTTGGTGGCAGCGGCGGTGGAATTCGAAACAACGTCTGGAATTCGAAACAACGTCTGGGATTCGAAACAACGTCTGAGATTCGAAACAACGTAGACTGGTGAATACGCATTCAAATCATTGGTAAATCTACGACAACGAAAGCCTCAACGACAAAGGTATACAAGTTTGTTGTTTTCAAACAAAGAACAATCCCCAATACTTCAAACACAAAAGAAAATTCGTGTTTTCCAGAAAGGACAGCACTGAAGTAAAGAAGTAAGATGGAGAAATTAAGTGTCAAGAAACAAGTTAAGCAATTGCTGGGATTTTTTGGTTACTATAGACAGTTTATCAAAGATTTTGCACAGATTGCGAAGCCTCTATCTGATTTGACAAGCAAACATGTTTCAGATAAGATTGATTGGACTGATAGACATCAACAGGCATTTAATTTACTTAAAGATGCTGTACGCTCTAAAGTTGTTTTATATGTTTTTGATGTTGGAAAACCTTTTAATTTGTACTGTGATAGCAGTGATTTTGCAGTAGGAGCTGTTTTAACACAGATGGATGATAAGGGAATAGAACGCCCTGTATCATTTATAAGTCAGAAATTGACTGACACCCAGAAGAGATGGGCAACTGTGGAGAAAGAAGCCTATGCTATTGTTTGGGCTCTAAATAAGTTGAAAGAGATAATAATTGGATCTAAAGTTCACATCTTTACCGATCACAATCCTTTAACTTATCTGACTGAATCTATGTCTAAGTCTGCTAAACTGGTGCGTTGGGCTTTAGCACTGCAAACTTTTGATGTAGAGGTTAATTATAAGAAAGGACGATTAAATGTTGTAGCAGATTGTTTATCTAGATTATAAGATTGTTTATTTTACTGTATTATATAGTATTAAGTTTATTGCGTAATTTAGTACATGATGATTTTGCAAATTTTTAAGTTTAATTTGCTCAATCCAAAGAAAGGGAAGGAGGTAATGTGAACAAATGTTTTGCATATATAATGAGCACAGGTGTTCTTTAGGTTGATATATATATAATGTGTATCGATTGTTAAGCGGTTTTAGTCTTAGGCCTTAGTTGCGCTGTCGGCTCGTGGGCGCTTGGCCTAAAGTAGCCTAAACATTGGTTGACGGTAGATTCTCTTTACACGTGCAGTTAGCGCGCCAAACTTAGAAAAACTGCTGATGACAGTGAAATTGAACAATACAGTGTAGTAGTTGGTTTAATGCAGTAGAGAGCTGTATGTTAGAAGTTGCAGTTGAGCTGTATTGATAAGAACTTTGATTGTACGTTTGAAATAACTGTGTTTGAAGAAAGGAGAAATATTCAAAGAACTGTGTCAATTTAATTCTGAAACAGTTAGAAGACGTTGAGCAATTTATATGTAGAGATAAGGAAAGTTCTTGAGGTAGGTCACAACTAAGAAAGAAAAGAGTTGGTGACAAATGTGGTCTTAAGTTTGTTCTGGTGGGATTAGGCATCAGTCGAATGTATTTATAGTCAGCAAGGTAGCTTGGTGCTAGACAATGAAATGCTTTGTACACGACGATAGTAACCCTACTAAATCCGAGTTGCAAAAGAAAACCAATGTAAGAAGACACCTAGTAACCAACTGGACACCTTGGACGAAGTCGAAGCACGAGGGCGAAAAGCTGCACGCAGCAACTGTAAGAAGTCGAAGAAGCGACAAGGGAGTGTATTGAATTGCAATAGTCTAGGCGTCATATACGCATGAATGGACAATAGCATGGACAGTATCATGATTTAGGAATCTTCGAATAAGTACACGTTCCCTCAGGTGATGTATACATGTATGTATGTATGTATGTATACATGTATGTATGTATGTATGTATAGTATACATGTATGTATGTATAGTATACATGTATGTATGTATGTATGTTTGTATGTATGTTTGTATATATGCGTCTCTAAATGTATGCGTGTATCCTACCGATGTGTATGCAATATTCACGGAGCGTGGAAACTGGCTTCATTTCCTATGTATAAATGCCGGTCCCGACGCCTAACCACATCACATCCATTTTTGTTACGGCTGCCGCCGGGAGGGACGGAAAGGAGAGCGGAAGGAAGCAAAGGGCAGAGGGGGATCGGAAGGGTAGAAGGACCCGGTGGACTGCCTGTCAGGAGGCAGGCCGACGCCGACGCCGCCGCTCCTCTTCTGTACATACAATAAACCCCTCTCATCCACCTTCTCCTTCTGCGCCTCTCCTTTTCGTCCTCCTTCTCCATCTGCGCCTCCTCCGTCTCTTCCCTCTCGTTCTCTTCCGCCTCCTCCTCCTTCTTTTCGTCTTCCTCCTTCTCCTCTTTTCCCGTCTCTTCCTCCTCATCGCCTTCCTCTTCCTCTTGCTCCTTGTGCATAGATTCTTCGCCTAATGCATGGCTGGCTGAGGGCGACGATGTGCGCCATTTTCATCTGACGACGACGACGTATTTGGCGAATGTGCCTCTGATATGGCGAACGTATTTTATAGTCGTCTAATGTCGCTTCTTTAAACGGATGGCCATGATCACCGTCTTTAAACGGATGGCCATGATCACCGTCTTTAAACGGATGGCCATGATCACCGTCTTTAAACGGATGGCCATGATCTCCTCTTGCGCCTCAATTCCACATTTCTTATTCAGTCAGTTGCCGTATATCCCCACTATAGGAAACAACTGACACCGACTGCCGTACGATTTTTTCACAGACCACGAGGCCACGTGGAGTGTTGCGATGTCCATTGAGAGACTTGAGGTCTCCGTTGGCAGATGTCCTTCGGGCAGATCCAAAGGCATCACGTTAAATCAGTGCGGTGTCCCGAGATATTCTATTCCCCTAAAGCATATCCCCCGGATGGAATAAACCGGTTTAGAGTATCCGGGGGGGGGATAAACCATTCTATCCCCATCGTCATACGCATCACGATAACCTCGACGAAAATCCAGTCAAAATCACCAAAACGAAGTAAATTGATTTCAGGTCGACGTACAAACTAAAGACACGCAACGTAAAAAGTTTATGTGTACAATAAATCCAAAGAGTACGACTGAATACACTTAGCAATGCAAACTAACCCGAATATTCCATTTCGCTAAGGGGGATACTCATGTATGGGGATACTCTATTTCGTAACACCGGCTTTAGGTATAGGCCATAATATTATAGGCGGCTGTGTAGAGCGGCACTTTCAAGGGGCGGCCAATTCCGGAAAAAAGAGAAATAAAAGAAATGTTGTGTTCGTACTTCGTGTAGATTAATTTTTATTATGCTCCTATCGCCCCTTGATATTATCATTTCAGAAGAATAAGTGTGCCCTTACGCATAACATTTATACTCAGAAATGGCGACAACAAATTCAATAATTAATTAGCATTTATAAGCAATGGATAGGCATTTTTGTAGTTGCCTATTGCGGCCTATAATAGCACTAAACTGTCAAAGATCGTCTATGCATGATTAATATGTCTCGTGTTATCCGCTGTTTCACGTGCGACTTCTCTATGTGGGGTCCTTTATCTACGAACTCTGGTCGCTTCGGTTTTCCTGGCCATTGAGGGTGCTTCAGCTTTGACATGGAAAGATTTCCTCTCGTTGATCTGTTATAATTGAGCGCTGTCTCCGTCGATCGCTCGGTGGGTCTCATGTCATAGGCCCTACCCTTATTTAACTAAGCCCGTTGATATTTTAATCGGGCAATTTGGAGTAGGCCTACCGTACGAATACTCCATACAATAACCGGTCTGTTTACACCTTGCATTCTACATGTACCTCTGTGGTGCGTTACGGACGTTCGCAAAGCTGGATGCCTTCCAGGTCTGAGGTCTGAGGAGAATCTTTCGACTTACATATACTGCGAATTTCCAGGCGCACTGGACGGTACTCCGTCAGAACGGCCCAGGACAAATTGGCCCCGGCTAAACGGCCCCGACAAATGGGCTCCAATAAAACGGCCCCGAAGAAACAGCCCCCGTCAAAATTGCCTCGACAAAACAGCCCCGTCAAATCGGCTCCAGTCATATCGGCCCCCGTCATTTCGGCCCCACACAAAGTATCCCATGTTCCAAGTAGGCTACCTTTAAGTTGGATTGATGAACAGAATTCTTTTGTTTTGCTT
This sequence comes from Aporrectodea caliginosa, assembly GCA_020284085.1. Lineage (NCBI taxonomy): Eukaryota > Metazoa > Annelida > Clitellata > Crassiclitellata > Lumbricidae > Aporrectodea > Aporrectodea caliginosa. The sequence goes on from JACEVL010000010.1 coordinate 969,775, forward strand.
TATTAGAATCTGGATTGTGAAAATAAATTTTTTTGTTAAAATTGAATTTGAATTATGAATAGAATTCTTGCGTTAAAATGGAAGTTGGATAGATGAAAAACAATTCTTTCCGTAAATAGAATTTCCTTTTTGACAGTTATCATTCAAAACATTGAAATAATTAAATACGCTAACCAGTTTGCATTAGACGTTATTAAGCTGAACCGTTGATTGAGACATCATTTCAACATAGTTTGTCAGTGTAGGCCTAAAAGTAGGGGAGACCGGGGCTATATGTTACAGGGGTTATATGTTATACGATAATATCTATGGTGTTTACTTATTTGTAGTAAATATCTATGTTCTAGCGCATGCGCACAGTTAGCCTGCAGGTATAATGGCGGAGCTGTTGATATATTTGACAGCGTGATCAATTTAGAGCAAATAAACGTTTTTTGAGCAGATATTTTTTTCAGAGGTAAGTGCGCATTTTTGTTATTTCTGCGGCCAGTTTTAGTACTTCGGTTGTCATATTCTGCGTGTTGGTGGTATGGTGATATGTGTTTATAAACAGAATATTACTAGCGATGTAGCTTGACCGTTTTATGTGTAAAAGCTTGTTGTTTGCGAAGATGTGCCTAGGGGCTATATGTTACATTTGTAACATATAGCCCCGTATTATTAACTTGTGCTATTGGCTTATTGGCCTATGTAGGCCAATAAGTCTTGATTGCTATGTCATTATGATTAGGCTGTAGGCTACCCTGTAACTGCAACGGGCACTAGGTAATTGTTTGTTCAGGAAGTGGTGCTGAGACTGATCCGTGGCGCTTTGGATAACATCTGGCACAGAGACCGAGAGGTACCGAGTTCGAGCCCCCGTTGGGCGGATATGCTTTGTAGGCTGCTATTAGCGCCGTTGTATTACAGGCTGTCTGTTCTGTTAGTAGTTAAGATTTCAATTGCATAACATGTAAATGTACAGCGCAGTGCGTTTGTCAGGCGCTTATTAAAGAAAAAGATATTAGATATTATATCAGTATTGTCACATCACACCACAGATCATTCGATCATTCCCTGTTGCTGAGCCTCGAGTGCAGAAACCAGGTGGTCGAAAGCGTGGTAAATCTTCGATACTGACCGACACTCCAGTGAAAAACGCACTGGCCGAGGCACATCGAAACAAAAAGAAACGAGTCGACCCAGGTGCAAGGAAAACTTAAGCAATAAACTAGCGAAGAATGGATCTACGAGTATGACCAACACCAAAGGAAAAAATCTGCGCCGAAGAAATCTCCTCCGAAAACCCGCAAAAAGAGTTCAGTTACGAAAAACAGCGACACTTATAAAAATCTAAAAAACGGTTTAATAATCTTTTATATTGTTAGTGATGTTCCTGTTTAATAATCACTTTACATTTACTGTAAAATGTCAATTTTACCTGTGTAACATTGCAACCCCGGGGAATGTAACATGTAACCCCTCCATCGGGGTTATTTGTTACATTCCAGTAGCTCGCCTAAAACCAATATTGCACAAAATTCGTTAACTATTAACAAAATCTACTGTGACCAATTTCTGTGTAACATAATGAAGTACTAAACCCCCTTGGTCTTAGGAAAACTCAGATGCTGAGGAACAGCCAATTTACAAAAAAGTGGGAATTGTAACATATAGCCCCGGTCTCCCCTACTTGGAATATGGGATACTTTGTGTGGAGCCGATATGACTGGGTCGATGTGACGGGGGCCGATATGACTGGGGCCGATATGACGGGGGCCGATATGACGGGGGCCGAAATGACTGGGGCCAATATGACGGGGGCCGATATGACTGGGGCCGATATGACGGGGGCCGATATGACTGGGGCCGATATGACGGGGGCCGATATGACGGGGGCCGAAATGACTGGGTCGATATGACGGGGGCCGATATGACTGGGGCCGATATGACTGGGTCGATATGACGGGGGCCGATATGACTGGGGCCGATTTGACGGACTGTTTTGTTGAGGCCATTTTGACGAAGGCTGTTTCGTCGGGGCCATTTTTGTCGAGGCCAATTTGACCTGGGCCGTTTTGACGGGTCACCCACTGGACAGACCTTGGTCTCGCAGGTCATCGAAACAAGAATGTTTGAACACTTATCACGGTGCAATGGAGGCAGCACCACAGAAGGTCGCTCGGAGCCTTGTTTTCAGCTCCAAGAAGATGGAAGAGACCAGTCGGACGGACGACCAATACAAATAATTATGGACACGGACAGTGGAGACCGAACTTTGGAGGACATACCCCCCCCCCCATGATCGGGACGATAGACGAAGAGTCATGGAGACGGTAACGCATCGGAGAGGAACACGCCACTGATAATGATTATGACTATGATTATGATGATGATGATGATGATGATGATGATGATGATGATGATGATGATGATGATGATGATGATGATGATGATGATGATGATGATGATGATGATGATGATGATGATGATGACGGCGGCGGCGGCGACGACGACGACGACGACGACGACGACGACGACGACGATGATGATGATGATGATGATGATGATGATGATGATGATGATGATGATGATGATGATGATGATGATGATGAATGTGATAGATTATGATGATGATAGATGACTATGCTGATGTCTTGTTTGGAATGGTCGTTTCTGTGAGCGCATCCCGTGCGGTTTATTCGTTGTTGGCTGTGGTGATCGGCAGTCATCGCCATCGCTGCGTCGTCGTCCTATCGACATATTTCGGCTGCTGCAGGTTCTGTCGACGGCGGCGGCGGCGCTGGTGGAAGCAGCCGAAGCTTCGCCTTCGTCGTCGTCGACGACACCCGAGGGACCCTCAAAACGGTCTCCTCTTCCAGATAAACTCAACGGCGCCCGACACAGAAATTACCGGCCAACCAGTCAGGATGCTGCTGCTGCTGCTGCTGCTGCTGCTGCTGGTGGTGGACAGGAGAGAGAGAGACAGCGTGCATCGCGTCAGGCAACCGTTGTACGTCAGACCCGGTTGAGTGGATGCGACGACGCTCGACACAGAAGGAGGAGGAGGTGGAGAGGAGGAGGAGGAGGAGGAAGAGGAGGCGCTGACTGGAATATGGCCAACGACCGCCGCATGGTTAGCCTAATCGCGACCTGACCTTCCCTAAACATTAAAGGCCGACGACCAATATAACACACTAGTGGATAATGACCCGCTGGGAAAGGAGGTAACAAAACTGGTCTGTGTATTTACAGAGAAAACCAAGTTTGAATATATATGAGGTCATTTTCACAAATTGTGTTTTTACTGGTTTGGGGATTTACTAGATCTATACAATGCCAGAACATCAAAACGTTCTCAGTATCGAGTATATTAGGCATTATTTGTATGACACAAAATGACAATTAATAAAAGGTACCATAAATCGGGCTCGTTTCTTCTTTTTAAACTGTATTTTAGAAGAGTATCAATTTTAAAAGCACAGAACAAGCTTGCTGATTGGATATATATATTAAATCGATAGACCTATATTGTGCTAATTTTGTGCTGATTTGCTACTTTTGAATTAAAACTATAGTTTAATATTATAAGTCTTAGTGAATAAAGTTAATAAATAAAATAATTTATATGCTTTGCAATTTACATTTAAATTACTGCTCTTTAGTCTTCGTTTTGTGCTATATTTAGCAACTTAATGTTGTTGTAATTAGCTAGGGAACCACTCATGGTAACAAAGATCTTAGAGTCTTAGATTCTAATTTATCTTCGATGGTACTTTGCCAGCGAAGTAGTGTACATCTTGCGGCTCTGCATTGGAAGCGTGTCTGTGTTAATATGAAGTAGGTCTATAATTCAGGCAGAGTTTTCAGACTTCACGAGCACAGAACATGCATGTTAAAGAAAACTTCTAAAATAAGAAAGCCACCATAGTTTTCTAATTTTTTTAAAAGTCAAACACAGAACCTGGCATAACAATGATGCCCAAAGTGGAGGAACAAAGTCAAGTCATGCAAGCGACGAATTTAATTACGTTGCCACTGATTCAGAAAACTGAATGGTTTAGAGTCTACTTACTAGTACTACTAATAATATTGCACATTAAATTGAACACTAAGCTTAATTAATAGCACTGTAACTCTATAGAACTGTTATGCCTGTTTTGATTCTGATACAGTATATTCAGTGAGTTCTAATGACAATAGGCACACTACACTCACTACAGCCTATACTTGTTCATAGCCCAAATATTTTTGGGGACGGCCCTTTAGTCTTCAGCACTTAAGAATTTGACCTTAAGTTAGGCTACACAAATTTCCTGTGACCGTCTAAGTCGTCCCAGGGCCGGCCTTAATTAGCCTCAATCAGAGCTAGGCCTATCTATTACGGGTATAGCTAGATAGATCTGACCTCAATGGCGCATTCTTCGACCTCACATAATTAGAATCGTTTCTTATTATGCCACACAAAACACTGTAATCATTGGGAAAACGATTGAAAACATGAAAACATAATACAATTTTTGTGAAAATGGCGCTTACTACATATAGGATGGCTGCATAAACTTTTTGACCACCCTCCCTTTGTCAGAATTAAACACTAAACCTACCCTTCCCCAATGATTAAATTGCTCACCCAGAGGTGGCGGGTGCCGTGGGTCTCCAAATCTTTACAAATTTAAACTTAGGCTAAGCCTATTCCGTGAATCTATAGGCCTAACCGATATATTCGCTATTTCACTATTTAGTATTTGGATAAGTATAAAATGTCCCTAGCACTGAATATCGTCGATTGTTGCAATAGAAACACGTTTAGGTTCGTAATTGGTGTCAAGCATCAATTCCAGGAGTGCAACTCCCACATTTATAATTTAGGTGCATGGCGGATCACACAGTTCAGGTGGCGGATCTCAAATCCGAGGTGTCGGTCTCAGATCTGGCAGAATTCAACCACTGCCCTTCCTATCCAAGTAGGAACGAAGTACTAGGATTACTAGGTGAACCAATTCATCTTATACGGCTAACTGTGCTACGAGATGGAGTAGGCTACTTCGCTACTGCCATGTCACATTGCTGGACGTGGCAGTAGCGAATGTTCAACACAGTACAGAGTGTCTGCTGTCTGAATTGCCATTTAAGGCACAGGCCGTACTAACTGTATGCATAAGGCCCCCTTGCGCCATTAAGCAAGGAACAAGACCTGACTACCACTGGCGGCCCTTGCGCCATTTAGCAAGGGAAAAGACCCGGTTAACTCTTGCGACTCTTGCGCCATTTAGCAAGGAACAAGACCTGGCTACCACTGGCGGCCCTTGCGCCATTAAGCAAGGGAACAAGACCCGGTTAACTCTTGCGACTCTTGCGCCATTTAGCAAGGAACAAGACCTGGCTACCACTGGCGGCCCTTGCGCCATTTAGCAAGGGAAAAGACCCGGTTAACTCTTGCGACTCTTGCGCCATTTAGCAAGGAACAAGACCTGGCTACCACTGGCGGCCCTTGCGCCATTTAGCAAGGGAAAAGACCCGGTTAACTCTTGCGACTCTTGCGCCATTTAGCAAGGAACAAGACCTGGCTACCACTGGCGGCCCTTGCGCCATTTAGCAAGGGAAAAGACCCGGTTAACTCTTGCGACTCTTGCGCCATTTAGCAAGGAACAAGACCTGGCTACCACTGGCGGCCCTTGCGCCATTTAGCAAGGGAAAAGACCCGGTTAACTCTTGCGACTCTTGCGCCATTTAGCAAGGAACAAGACCTGGCTACCACTGGCGGCCCTTGCGCCATTTAGCAAGGGAAAAGACCCGGTTAACTCTTGCGACTCTTGCGCCATTTAGCAAGGAACAAGACCTGGCTACCACTGGCGGCCCTTGCGACATTAAGTAAGGGAACAAGACCCGGTTAACTCTTGCGACTCTTGCGCCATTTATCAAGGAACAAGACCCGGCTACCACTGGCGGCCCTTGCGCCATTTAGCAAGGAACAAGACCTGGCTACCACTGGCGGCCCTTGCGCCATTTAGCAAGGAACAAGACCTGGCTACCACTGGCGGCCCTTGCGACATTAAGTAAGGGAACAAGACCCGGTTAACTCTTGCGACTCTTGAGCCATTAAGCAAGGGAACAAGACCCGGTTACCACCTCTATGCGGATGTTGTTCCCTTGCTTAATGGCCTCTATGCGGATCCTCGGAGTTACCATCCAGGATAATCTTCGAATGACCCTGCACTGAGCTGCTGATTGCCTGTTCAAGATCTTTATACGCTCTGAGGATACTGCGGTCCCATGGCCTACCACCAGAAGCGCTGCACGAGTTCGCTAGAGCAACATCAGTGGCACGTCTCCTGTACGCTGCACCAGCATGGTGGGGCTACGCCTCGGGTGCGAACAGGGAAAGACTCGAGCGTATGCTGCGCCGGATGCGGAGACTGGGGTTTCTTCCAATGAATTCGCTAACCTTTGAAGAGATGGCGACCATGGCGGATGGCGGATTGCTGCGGGCAGTGATCCAGAACGAGTTCCACGTTCTACGTGGCCTGTTCCCGCCGGTGGCCGAGAGACGCTACAATCTTCGTCCCAGACGGCACCCGTTTGAGCAGCCCTCAAAGACAATAAAAACTTCATACCTAGAGTCCTCTATGCTTGTGTTCAATGACTATGTCCATTCCTCATTTGAACATTATGGTCAACTAACTAGGGTAATGAGTAAAACAAACACCTATTATTTACTAGTAACTCTTTGACATTGTAACTGATTGCGGTGTGCCAATTACAGTTGTCTTTCTCAATAAACGAATATAATTATAACAATCTCAATGCAAAATGCTGCAAACGTTGACTCTAATGTAAATATTATTATCTAACACATACTCATATGTCAAAGGTTACTCATAACACGTAGACTCATAGTCTACATTATTTTACTAAGATGACATAGACAAACACTGTTTAGCGCATTATAACATGAACAATTATGTACCTTGTATCTTATGCACCTTGTATAATTATATGGATTTAGGAAATTTCACTCGACGGAATCAGGTGAGTCTTCTGGCTGATGTATTTCATGCCGTTGATCGTGGCCATGTCACTCTACTTTCCCTTTTTGACATTAGTGCCGCTTTCGACAACATGTTGATCACACCATCCTTCTTGACCGGCTCTCTAACTCATTTGGGATTACTGATTCTGCTCTTCTCTGGTTCAGCTCATTCCTTACTGATCGCTCTGTCTCGGTAGTTTTTTGTTTCACTCGCTCTGCTTGGGTCCCCCCTCTCTTACGGTTCACCTCAAGACTATGTTCTTGCTCCCCTTCTGTTTGTACTGTATACCTCGGATCTGACTGGGGTCCTTGGTCTCCTGGGTGTCCTATCCTACCAATATGCTGATGACACGCAGGCTTACCTTCATGGGGCTGCAGACACAGCTGCTGCTATGGTTGAGCGTATTCTACAGGCTTCAGATGCTCTTGACCGATGGTTATCCTCAAATCGCCTCCGTCTTAACAAGACAAGACTCAGTACATATGGCTCGGTAGTCGTGCCCAGCTTACCAAGATTAATGCTGACACCCTTCGTCTTCAGTTTCCAAATATGCACTTCTCTTCCTCTATCCGTGATCTTGGATTCATTATCGATCCTGTCCTCTCTCTCTGTCTGATCACGTCAATAGTGTCTCTCGTTCCTGCTTATACTACCTACGCCAACTCCGTGCCATCCGCCAATCACTACCACTGCACGCTATCACGACTTTGGTCCATGCATTGATCTGTTCCAGGATTGATTACGGTAATGCGGTGTACATTGGTCGCTCCTCTACAAATACATCTAAACTTCAGTCCATCCTAAACGCTGCCGACCGTCTCATAGGGGCATTGCATAGCTCCTATTTTATCCGTGACTCCCTTCACTGGCTCCCCATCCGCCAGCGCATTCAAATCAAGGTATATAAGTTCCCTCATGCGAAGCTGTCTTGCTCGCCCTGCTCCTCACTATCTTAGGGCTTTTTGTACTCCAGTATCTTCTCTGCACAGTCATTCCTCCCTGCGGTCCTCGGCCTGTGGTTACTTGGCTGTCCCGCGGGTGCGTACTTCTAGTCTTCTACGGCCCAGTCTAGGAGTTTCGCTATTGTTGGTCCCAATAGCTGGAACCAGTTACCTCAGTCTCTCAGGACTGACCTTTTCTCAATTTCTTTTGATCAGTTCCGCCAGCGCCTGAAAACCTCTCTCTTTACCAGTGAAGACACTGGCCCGGGTCGGGAGCGCCTCTATTTCAGTGGCGCTATATAAATGCTCGATTACGATTACGAATATTGTAATATATGTACCGAGTAATGACGCCAGTCGATATGACGGCGTCGTTAAATAAACGTTATTAACCTAACTTCATGTATAGCGTGCGTGGCGCCCTCTAGCGAATGCACGTACTGTTGAGAGAGAGAGAGAGAGAGAGAGAGAGAGAGAGAGACAGACAGACAGACAGACAGACAGACAGACAGACAGACAGACAGACAGACAGACAGAGACAGACAGAGACAGACAGAGACAGACAGAGTAACTGGATGTAACATTTATGTGCAGGATTCAAATCTTGTTCAGGCCTAGCGGGACGACGCTTTGCAATACCAGTTAAGGCATAGCTCTTACGAGGCTGTTGGCTAACCTGGACGCTACGTATCAGCTTAGAAGAAGTTACCAGGCCTTCTGAATATCGACCTACGGGTACCGAAAAGTCAGTCGCTACACAGAATAGCTGCGCTTTATCTATTCTGTGGTCGCTTCAACAGCGTCTCCCAAGTGTATGTCCGTGGCCAGGCCTGGATTTAGGCATGTGCACTATGTGCCAGTGCACAGGGGCCTCCACCACATAGGGGCCTCCACCACAAATTTAAGCATTTTTTCCGTGTGTTTCATAACTATGAAATATTTCAGTAGTGCACAGCGCGCACAGACACAATTAAAAATATCTAAAACTAAGAAACAGTTAATAGTAAGTCTTATTATAGGTTAGAAGGTAGTTTGTCTCGGGCGTGAATTTATGTCAAATTAGTGTTTTCTTCCTCGCAAATTCGGTCACCAGGTCCTCAAAGATGATTTCACGCAGAATGTCAGCTTGTATGCTCATTAGAGCCAGATGGGACAACTGCTCATTGCCCAATGCCCATTGATGTGCGAAGTCTATTCTTTATTAGTTTAATTTTGGAGAAGGAACGTTCCGCACTGCAGTTACTGACCATCAGCACCAGATACATGCTGATCCGAGTGCTAATTCCACATTAGGAAATGAGCCCTGAACTTGTTTCTCGAGTATCAGCTGATACATGAAACATGTAGGCTAACTGAATTACGTAGTTGAATTACAAGTTCCGTAATTGTAGTTGTAATTGAATAACATTACATTTCAAGTCCAGTAATTGTAATTGTATTTCAATTACAATATTGCATATAATTTGTAATTGAATGAAGTGTAAATTACGAATTACTTTCATAAGGTCAGCAACGATGCCAGCCTGCCGGGTTGACCCGGGCCACCCGTTTAATTGAATAAACTGCTCTGCGCTATAATTGCATGGCAGCATAATTGTCAACATTATTCTATCCTTACACCGCTGTTACAATCTTACAGCACACTTTGATACACCCCAAGGGCAAGGGCTGACCATTATTATCAGACTATCCAAGCAGTCATGCACTCATTCTCAGCTAGCTTACTGCGGCTGCGTATACAGATAACACAGCTTCCATCATCAGCTCTGGTTGAGCGTCTCTTTAGCACAGCTGGACAAATGCGCAATCAACTAAGTTCTCTAACAGACTATCATTTTGAAAAACTTCTACGCCTAAAACCAAATAAGCTCTAACTTGTTTTAATGGATCATAATTGTTAATCGTATTTCGGATACTTGACAAACTTACAATACAATTTAATGTATAGATTACAATTTACAGGCCTTAGGCACATTGACTGTTTTAGTTTTAAAATAGAGTAGGCCTACATTAAAAATTATGGGAAAAAATTATAAATCATTTGCCAATTTTAAAGGAACAATTGAACAGTAATTGGTCATTGAATTACAGTCAAAATGTAATTATAATTCAATTACTTTCACAATCAAGTAATTGTAATAATTGTAATTCAATTACATTTATAAGCATGTAATTGCAATAATAATTGAATTACATTTGCAATGTAATTTATACAACACTGGAGACAGGTCGACATAGATCAGACAAGGAGGATGGAGTGCAGCCAAGAAGGTACCGCTTTTTCTGCTGGATATATAACGGCTGATATCAACCTGTGAAATTTAGGAAAGCGACTGTAATTTTACAACGAACAACACAGCAATTCGAATATTGGTTGATATTTTTAGACAAAGAACGTTGATTCGTAGATAGCCTGCACCATGTAGTCGAATTGTTTTGATAATCGAAGTTAAATTTCGAAAATTCCATTCAGGATGATCGTTCCCGAAGCCATATCAAAAGTCCTCTAGTTCAAGAATTACTCAGCAGAATATCGTCTGTTTTCGTTTGCGTCACATCTCGATTGGATGATTGCACTTGTCTGATATTCGTCATCTTCTTTTCGTTGCAGAACTCTGCAAAAAGTTTATAAGTTAGTCGAATGACACATTCCTCTTTGTTACAAACTAACCTACTACGCGCAGAACATTTGCGCCCTAATGTGACAAAGCATGTGCCTTCTGGAGATCTCCCTCTCCCTCACTCCTCTACCGAACAGTATTAAATGGACTGCCGACAAACCGAAAGACCGTCTCGTATAGCCTTGCAAAATGGACCAGTGACCACGGTTACACGTGTCTCAGCCTTACATGTATATTATGTCGAGAGAAAGATCGAGACAGAGACACAGAAGACAGAGACTGGGAGAGACAGTGATAGAGTCAGACAGGGAGACATAGAATAAATGAATGAATGAATGAATGAATAATATTAGATTAGCGTGCTAGACGTCAATACTTTAATTTAGAGGCAATTTGAGAGAGAGATAAAGAGAGACAGACAGACAGAGACAGAGACAGACAGACACACACAGAGAGACAGAGAGACAGAGCATTTCGTATGAGTCCATCTCAAAGTCCATATCAGAATAATAAAATAATTAGCATTTGACCTCATCAGCTCTTGCATACATTAAACTTCCGATATACTGTACCTTCGGGTGATCTTTATCGTCTTTAAGTAGAATTCTGTCGGATTCTACTGTAGTTGCCCCCTGCCTCTGCCTCTTCTTTTTCCTAACCTAGTCCCTCTCATCATCAATCTCATTCCTCTGCCCCTTCTTCCTTCTAACCCAGTCCCTCTCATCCTCATTCTCATCCCTCTGCCCCTTCTTTCTTCTCCTACCCTCTTCCCTCTCATCCTCATTCTCATCCCTAGGCTCATCGACAAGACAATACAAAATTAAGAAAATAAAAAAACAAATTCAAAAGTAATAATACGGGGCTTGCGGGGTTTAATGCCACGCCAGTGGCCCCTCCTGCCATAATGAGCTTACGGGTTTTAACACCACGCCAGCGGCCCGCCAGGACTACAACAAATAAACCCCTAATACATAACAAAACACACGACAGAGCCTAGGGCACCCACCACACCCATCACAATCTCGCCTCAATCTCGTCACACCAATCCCTTCTCGCCTCAATCTCGTCACACCCATCCCTTCTCGCCTCAATCTCGTCACACCCATCCCAGCTCGCCTCCGTCGCCTCACCGGTACCTAAAGAAACACAGGAAACCCACGAAGATTAATATTATTACACGTTATGACAGATTGCAGTATCATTACAGAAAAGAATAAAGTACAAGACTCCCCTGCGATGGAGGCGTCTATCCCCCCTATAATTTATGATAAATTGGCTCAAGTTCCCCCCTATCCTGAGCACTTTCTCAGGCTATCCTTATGTCGAGGTCGTATGGTCAAGCTAGCGACATCGGTAAGGGCGCATGCTCGTGGAGCCTAAAATGCGAGAGGTTCTCAGTTCTGGTTTTGTAAGGGGTTAGGGATTTTTGCAGAACGTATAAGATATGTTCTAAAATAATTGTGAGAAATCATTCCATTAATTCTCACACAACAAAAAAGAATAGCAGAATATCATGTAATATGTCATCATTGCCATGAGTTATGACATATATATATATACATATAAAATATAATCATGAGTATCGTTAATAGCCTTTACCCTTTAGAAATCAGGAGTATTAGTTTTTATACATAGGCGTAATCATGAGTGCTAATTTCTGTTATAACAACCAACTTAAACTTGAACCAAGTTAACACTAAAGAAATCGTACAAAATTACAATCAGAGTACCATTCTGTCAATTATTACTAAATCCATGAATTAGTTCTTTTTGCAGTGGCAAACTGCACATTGCGAAGCGATCAATGATGCCGCAGAAGATTTATCCATATATAATATACGTATACGTTACGTATACGCCATACGGTCCCTTATAATATACATACATTTATGATATTGTATAAAACAGTCAAATGTTAAGGCTAAACACTGGCACACTACTATTAATTACCTGGCATATTTGAAAGCATGTTTATCCTGGCAATGCTGCAGCCATTTATCGCTTCGTATCAGGAAAGAGCACGCTGGCTCCAAACACCGGTACTTGTAAAGTGTTTTCTCACGCGGCATAATTTGTGGTCAAAACGTCAACGTAATATCCATCGATTGAAAGAGTTATTTCAATATTATAAATTCCGAAATAGAAGAAAAATAAAAGAAACATAAATAGACTGGTATATAACACGTAAAACACTAAAACTTAGCGACACGGCTGCTGTCTATGCTTTAGTGGATGACGTTTCAATCATAGATATAAATTCATATAATAACGTTATCATATCTATGCTTTCAATAATGCTCGAAAAATTAACCTGCAAATTATAGCTCATTTTTATGACTACGCAAATTTTATGAGGAAGGCCTTTTATCTATCTTTATTTCATTTTAGCTTAAGGTGCATTTCGTTTGACTTATGAAATCTTCCACACCCAAAATTTAAATTTAAAATTTACCCCCCCCCTGTGTTTCAGTTGGCTCAACTTGAGCCAAGAATAAAGTACGCCCCTCCCCTGCGATGGAGCCTTGTTTGGTTTCCTTTTGTCGCAAGGACGTTGATTGATTTTTTAATATTCATGCAATATAAATGGACACTTTACGTTACCGTCACCTAGCGATATTTATTACAGCTTGTCTCTTCCTCAGTCTCTTCGCCTTGAGTTACTAGCCCTCTCTCCTTCCCAGTTCCGTAGACGTCTTAAGACTTTCTTGTTTCCTGATGCAGGCACTGACGCAGGTCGAGAGCGCTGCTGATTTTTGAGCGGCGCTATATAAATGTTCGATTACAATTACAATTACAATTATAAAATGGGTTAAGCTACATACAATAGATGCACTAGTGCACTATTAAGGCTTTCTCGGCACGCCCTGACATAGCTTACATAATTATATGTAAGGTCAAGCAGGTCAGCGATCGTTGCGCTCAGCTGCTCGTGATGCCACGCAGGTGCAACGCTTCCGTCTATCAACTCGAGCTGACTGTCATCTCATGTCTCGGATCTTCCTCTTGAAACACTCTTCCGCTGTTTGTACGTGCTATTGCATTTAATCCTCTTCAGCAAACACTTTCAAATTATCTTTAAACGGACTTAAACAATTAGACGAGCTAAATAGTCATGTGAGGTAGCAGACTCAAAAGGCGCTATATTATGCGACACATAGTGTAATCTAGTGTATTGTTGATGAGAATCCGTTGGTTGATTCCACTTGTGCGCATCGGATTGCCACTTGTGAACCTTCTACTTTACTGTGCATTGTTCTGCTATTTAACAGATGTAAAAGTGTAGGTCTTAATGACATCTTTCATCACATAGGCTAGCGCAAAGAGCGTCCCTCATGTTTCGCTCTGTTAGCGGCGCTATATAAATGTTCAGTCACATTTACAATTACAACGCCAAGCCTTATTACAAACGACATCACAAGCTAAATGAAAAGCCGACTGTCCGCCACTGAGACAATGTTCGCGGGCATACGAATTCCGGTGGTCACTCCTTTCTCTCGCCGTCTGATCTTCCCACTGACAATTTACGGTCAGTAAATTTATTATAGCTGAGGAAGTAACTAATATATATTAGACATATCTATTAAGAACAGCGCCCTCAGAGAGGTGTATTCTAACCCTACGCCAGAAGAGCAAAAAACAGTCTCCATCGAAGTCTCAGTCAGGTATGCCATTTCTTTGCTGATTACACGATCATATCCTACCTTCCTCTGCGTGTCCTGAGCCAAAAGATGAATGGAAACTCCCAGACGTTGCATGCAATACACGAACTGACTGCTTATCGGACGGGGTTCGTAGATTACAGATCACCCACCACTGACGAAGTTTCGGCAGAATGTCGAAGGCGACAGAAAATTTGAAGGTGAAGTGTGAGTAGGTCTAAAATTAAAGTAAGATGAGAAACACTGTAACTATAACGTCTCAGTGAACAAATCACATGGCTGGGAAACTGTTACAGCAAAGCAGCGTAACACCTGGAAAAAACTATAGAGACAGAAAACACTGGCCTTGAGTTGAACACAGTTATTATTCACGTTTAATTTGAATATCGCCGTTCAGTGAACAGATTTCGAAACTGCTGTTCATTTAGTACATTTTCCTCCCGTAATTTTTTAGTCGGTTAGGGTCAGGTTACGCCAAGGGTTTGTGTCGTCTTTGCCTTATTAGTTGTTACACCTTTGCCACCAATAACAACACTTGGTTAATCTGTACAATCTACGCTTTATCTATTCTGTGCTAAAGGTAAAACACGGTCATGTGACCCGGGTCGAAGGGAATAGGCCAACGGCTTTTTTGGAGGGAGAAACCTATGGAGAACATGGCCCGGGTTTCCCAGGACCGTGTTCTGGTGTCATTTGCCCATTAGTTTTGCTGATTAATGAACCATCGAACAACTTAGTGAAGCGACGAATAATCTATTTCTTAATTAATGCAAAAAAAGAAATTTCTTACTCGAATCTTCGCATGTGTGGTCGCATACAGTCTGTTCGTTGTGCTGTTTTCTTGCTGTCTGCGATTGCTTAAAACGTCGACCGACTTGAAATTCTTGTTCATTAGAAGATTTCTTGCTCTTTCGAAGATGTAAAACGTCGACCGTCTTGAAATTCTTGTTGATTCAAAGATTTTAGAGCGTAGACCAAAGATTTTTAATAAAAATTTATTAAAATTTTTGGCTTTGACCGTCTTCGAAGTTCTTTCACGAACGATTGAGAAATGTTGCACGTCCCCATGACAACGTCTATCGAAAGATGACGTAAAACAGAAGGCCCAAAGATGGCGTCATCGCTTAAGAAAACGTCAGAAAACCCATCGATATCTACCATCGATATCTATATATTTAGTTCTAAATAGATAGCTCTGGGCCTACCATGAGAAAGCAAAATAATTCTTCCTTTATTGAAACAATCCGGTTGACACATCGCAACCGGTACAGTTTACAGTAACGGTTATGCAATTGAAACAATTCACAAGAACGCAAATGACAGAAGACATAAATCTTGAAACAATTCACAAGAACGCAAATGACAGAAGACATAAATCTTAACTACTAACAGAACAGGCAGCCTGCAATACAAAATGAGTCAAATGACGAATTCGTAATGAGAAGTTTATTTATTAGTAAGTAAGTAAGTAGGTAGGTGGGTATGTATGTGCTCCTTCAATTGCGCCGTCCAATAGTAATAATAATATTATAATTATACTTCTTTAATTAATTCAAACTGAATGAACATTGACTACAAGTTATTACAGGAGTCGAATTTAACTGTATGACAGCCATGCAAGGCGCCCATCACGTCCTGCTGCTCCTCATTTTACCAACGACAACTTTCAAAAATGACAGGCTGAGTCGACCATTGGAAGGGTAGCAACACTAGCGAGTATACCGAACCCGCTTCCTACTTAATGTTCTGCTCTTCACGCCAGTGATGTTACCATTCATCTATCGCCCCCAGTAATAATCGAAGCATGTAAAATAAAATACAGCCCGTAAAAACAAAGTTTTTTAATATCCATCTACTATCCTATAATGCGTCTTATGAAGCAGTTACCTCTACAAATATATAGTCCGCGTTCATTTTACGTCATAGCGTGCGTTTAATCAGGCAGCGCGCCCGTTTTTGTTGCGGCCAATGGCAACGCTGCGTATCGGAAAAGTTGATTCCCCGATTCGAAAAGTTGAGTCCCCGATTCTATAAGCTTGCCTTTTTGGGGAGCTGAAATTTTTATAGAATGAAGTGTCTGCGAGGGCGAGTCTATCTGCCAAGTTTCATGACGATTGAATGATTGTAAGTGATCGAATTAGTCGTCGCAAGATTTGACTTTTTAGCCTGTGGCTCAAGCAAGCAAGCGTAAGTTAAAGTAGATGGATAATAAAGTAGGGCCTAACTTAATATGTCATTTAACTTCTAGCAATAGCACTTATGAACTCCTTGACCTTGTTGAAGAATTATCGGCTGAAAGGCAGAAAAATGCATCAATGGCCATAATAGCCTAGCTAGATCCAAGTCTGTCGGACCTTGAGATAGTTTCTGTTGTTGTGGTTTCATGCTAGAATAAGAAAATAGAAGAGAAGAAGAAGAGCAGCCTCTTAAGCCAGCCCTGAGGCAGCCATGGGTATGAAGCGTTAGCGACTTCATTTTCTTAGCCTCGGCATATAAGGGCGGGTGGCCAGTCCTTTCTCTCGCCGTCTCATCTTCCCACCGACAGTGTACGGTCACTGTCAGGCCTGGATTTAGGCATGTGCACTATGTGCCAGTGCACAGGGGCCTCCACCACATAGGGGCCTCCACCACAAATTTAAGCATTTTTCCTTGTGTTTCATAATTATGAAATATTTCAATAGTGCACAGCGCGCACAGACACAATTAAAATATCTAAAACTAAGAAACAGTTAATAGGTTAGAAGGTAGTTTGTCTCGGGCGTGAATTTATGTCAAATTAGTGTTTTCTTCCTCGCAAATTCGGTCACCAGGTCCTCAAAGTTGATTTCACGCAGAATGTCAGCTTGTATGCTCATTAGAGCCAGATGGGACAACCGCTCATTGCCCATTGATGTGCGAAGTCTGTTCTTTATTAGTTTCATTTTTGAGAGGGAACGTTCCGCACTGCAGTTACTGACCATCAGCACCAGGTACATGCTGATCCGAGTGCTAATTCCACATTAGGAAATGAGCCCTGAACTTGTTTCTCGAGTATCAGCTGATACATGAAATGCTCTCGAGAGACGTCTTGAGCTTTTCGTCCTTGAATGTTTCCACAAAGTCAACAAACTGCAAAGGCTCATTTCCTAAGAATGCATCAAGGTCGTATTTATAGACCTCAACAAGATTCGATGCTGCTGCCAGTAGTTCTTGTGATGAAACTACAAGCAGTTTGCGTAGGCAACCGAACCGAGACGAAATAAGCTCGTAAGCACCAAGTCGATGTTGCAAAGCAGTAAAGCAGTAAACTGATCAATGACTGGTAGAAAGTTTTGTATTCGAAATTTATCTGACTGCGTCAACAGACTAAAATAAAGCAGCGTAGCTACTAGTTCTATCTTTTCAGCGTTCTAAGTTATTCGCCACTGTATAGGCTATGGGTTTCAGCGTTGGTGGAATACAAGTTGGATCGACGAAAAGAATTCTTGCTAAATAGAAGTCGGATTGATGAATAATTTTGGCTTAAATTGAAGTGAGACTGAGATTCTTGCTTAAATAGAAGTTGGATAATTGTTGTTTAAATATATAGAAGCTGGATTGATTAAACGAATTCTTGCCTAAATAGAAGCTGGATTGACTAAAAGGATTCTTGTCAAAGTAGAAGTTGGATTGATGAAAAATAATAATGCTACAATGGGCGAATAATTTAGAACACTAAAACGATATATTATCCTAGCTGCAATTAGGCCTACATCCTTGGCTTTGGGATATGCTGGAGTTGACGCATCGTGTTTCGCGAGTCGTGACTAGTGAGCCAGCCCATAACTGCCGACTTTCAGCAGTTTCAGGCAACATCCGCACCTGGCCTGCGGCTGGTTAAGGGCCTCCACCACAGCGGTGCACTGGGGCCTCCACCACAGTAAATACGGCCCTGTCCGTGGCTTTCTTTATAGGCGCGACAGAGCCAAAAACCTCATCTGGGTTCGAACCTCCGTCGACAGGTTTTATTAGAGTCTGTTCATTGGGCTTTCGCAGTATTAATTCACGATGATAGATGCAGAGCAGGGTATACCCATGCATGGCGGGTATACGAAGCGTTAGCATCGTCACTTTTCTAAGCCTCGAGGGCGGGTGAATTAAGGCAGGTGACGGCGGGTGGCCAACTCTATATCTCGGCGTCGGATCTTCCTACCGCCAGTGTAGGCATACTTAGGCTACTGTAGGCTTGCACGCAGGCCCTGCGTATGTATAGGCCTACCTGGGTCTTTCTACAGAGCCCATTAAGAAACATGGCTATCTAGGAGATAGCTTGAAAATGTTCCCTGAGCTGTCTATGGAAGATAGGCCTACGTATTTTATGGAAAACTGTTCTGTTATATAAGTCCCCGTGGGCCGTTGAACGTAACAATCGTCGACAGGAATACGTTCCTGGAGACAGGAACGCAGAGCTCTCTGATGCATACTGGAGCTGCACCAACTATCGAGGGTCTTTCCACGAGAAAGACCTTGAACTCAATCACGCCCTCGACTGGAAGCCCGTGCAGCGCAGCGCATGTCGCTCGAAACATGAGAATTTTAGTAAGTTAGCGACGATTCAGGCGGCGCAGGATTGACGCTGTCGTATTCGAAACTTCGGTATGCCTGGCTGCAAAGACAGAGTTACAACAGTCCAAGAGTGCGTCAGTATTAAAGAGTGGACAAGAGTTGGATACCTTTCACCTTATGAATCTGATATGCAGAGGATAATAACGTGCTCTTTCATGGAGAAGTCCTCACCCAGAACTACTCCAAGGGTCTCGGTCTCTCGGACAATCCGTTGTGCTTTCCAATAATTATGGAAACGCATCCGCTACATGTCGCTTCCTTGTCAATCATTGTTCATGTCTGTCGTTTGTCCAGCCTAGATGAATTCCGACTTTTCCAGGCCCAGCCTCAGTTGATTCGAAGACATCCAGGTCTGCACTTTAGTCACCATTGTCTGCATTTTTGGACACAATCCAGCATAATATAATAACATTCTTCTCTATTATTTCAAACTGACAATGAACACAGTAAGATTTACATGACACAGTAGTAACAGACGATAACAAGTTTAGCAGGAATCGAATTTAGCTGTATGGCAGGCTTGGCAGCCATGCAAAGCGACCATCTGTCCTCATTTTACCGTCGTTTGGTTGAGTCAACCTTAAGGGGTAGCGGTATCGATTCCGCTTCCTACCTAATGTTCTGCTCAAACCAGCCAGTGATATTACCATTTATCTACCCCCACATATATGTCAGACGGTTGGCATATGAACTAGACGTCATCACTCATCAGCATACTGATGAATCCGGTTTCGAAGAACAGAGATGCTCTTGGTCAGATCGGCAGTAACCGTGGGCCGTCGATAAAATTAATGATGTTCGTAATGAGGGAGGTCCAAATGCGGACAAAGGAAAGGATTTTGACCATTGCGGACATCCGCGTCTAAATTCGATAGGCTACAGTTTGTTCAGTGCAACCTGTGCCTTAAACACAAACCAGCCAAATGACAGTAGACCTACTAAATTGGTTCGTCTTATTTGAGAGCAGCATTTGATATGGTTGACGCTGCAAATGCTGCTCTCAAGTAATGTTGCAAACGGCTAAATAACCATCTGCGTGCACAGGGACTCTGGAATAGCCTACTAGTAAAAAGAATGATGACATTAAAAAATGGATAATGCATGCAGAAAGAAAAAGTCGGTTGATGGTATGCGAGTCTGTGGTGCCACACCGCAGAAGTCTGGTATACCCAGTCGTTCTCTGATGCAGACGTCCGCATAGGAGGAGGGAGTAAGGGTATTACGGCCAAACGCGGATAGAGGAAGGACGGTCCAAAGCTATCAGCATTAGGCTACACGTAGGTCATTTTTTGCATAATTATGTCCTTTATGGACGACCCCCTATTGCTCAACCTGAATTGCTCATGGCAATGGTCATCATGATCCAGGCATCCAGGGAAGAGCGGTGCTACTGTAACGACCCACTGCCACACAACGCCAGATGATGCGATTAGTCTGGTCAGTAGGAAGTCGCTGTCGTCAACCATATCAAATGCTGCTCTCAAGTCTAGGAAGGCGATCGACATCACGTGTCCTGTCGACAGTGTCAGAGATTGTAGCTTTTGACAGTAGGGGTTGCAGGATTCTAAATATCACAGCAGATGCTACACAACGCTTACTCAATTACCTCCCATATAAATGCAAGGTTAGAGATCATTCATTCCAATAGTTTATATAGCGCCCCATCAAGGAACCTACTCAGAGGCGCTCCCAGTCCAGCCACGGCTAAACAGAGCAGACTTCAGAAGGCGGCAGAAAGCAGGCATATTGCTGCGAGGCATCAAGCGCAGCTCAGCATTCCAGGTTGATGGCCCAACAATCGACAAGACTAGTCTCGGCGCTGCTTGAGACATAAAAATCTATGACTGCGAGTGTATTCATTATAGCTGAGTTTTAGCTTGAGGGGGCAAGTAGAGATAAAACCTCAAAACAAATACACTGTACCTTCCACTTAGGGGTCATCCATTTAGTACGTACGCATCGAGGGGGGAGGGGGGTAACCCAAATCGTCTGATTGCGTATGCTTGCGTACGCATAGGAAGGGGGGGAAACCTCGATAATACTGTCTATATTGGCCTTCCTTCAAATGAGTCACAGTTCAGCGATCAGGCAATTAATAGGGCTGTGGGAAAGGACCATACACTTGTATGACCGTTACCTCTGACTGCTATTAACTGTCTTGCAGCTGTGCACCGAGTCCCAACAGTTTGGTCGCCTGCCCTATTCAGTCAGGATATAGACCGTTCTATAGGATTAGGGGGTGTGCATGTCAAGCGTACGTACGCAGATGGGGGGTGCTAAAAGTACGCTTGCGTATACGGAGGGGTCAATTTTCGCCGGAATTTTGCGTCCGTACTAAATGGACGACCCCTTATGTTAAACGCTACACGACCGTGCACCAGATACACCCATTAAGATCTAGCAGTTCAAAAACCTTCAGTCACATAACATCACCATATTGTATTGTATTTGAACAATTGTTATAGCGCCCCTTCCAGATTCCTAATCAGAGGCGCTCCCGACTACTGCGCGTACGCTGAATCGGAGTTTCACGCCGAAGCGCATGAGCAATTGCAAGTGAAGGACTTGCCCAGGGACCAGGGTCCCTACGCGGCGGCTTTGAGGTGGATTCAAACCCGCAATCCTCCAGTTGCAAGGCACCGAACATACCCCTACACCACCATGCCCCAGTTGTATTGTAATGTATTGTATTGTACTCCACGTTTATATTGCGACCGAGCCACCCGCAGTAAAGATCCGAGAAATGAATCTCTGATAAACCGACTGACCGGGAATCGAACCCGGGCCGCCGACGTGGCGAGCGGGCTACCAACCCACTCGGCCACTCAGGATCTCACATAACCTCTATAATACCCTTCTACATTTTTTAAACACAAAATTTGGGTTTAAGGAAAAGATCCCTTTTGAGCTTTATGGAATAAGTACATCACGCAAATTCGAGATGTTAAATGCATGTAATAATGGTGAAAAGTTTGATATTATACACGACACAAGACATACAAAACTGTCATTCAAAGAAAATAAATTCAATTTCACACTCATTTACACATCTCTAAGGAATAGTCAATTAAAAAATGTCAAAAACAACTACATGTGCAATGCAATATAAGAAACAGCAAACTGTTCATAGGTTAGCATCACTAATAAGGAGTTGGTGGCATTACAGAGTGTATGGTAAACATTCGGAAATACATCACAAAGTGATCGACTGTTTGCTTCCTCCACAACATGTCAAGGCAGTTGCAGTTAAAAAGAAAAGCCTGATGTTTGTAAAAGATTTTAATTGATAACACAGATAGCAATGAATGTGAAATGTTTGCTACTCACTTCTCAAACCTTAGAAATAGTTTAACAACTGCATAACAAATCCAAACAT
Source organism: Aporrectodea caliginosa (assembly GCA_020284085.1). NCBI lineage: Eukaryota > Metazoa > Annelida > Clitellata > Crassiclitellata > Lumbricidae > Aporrectodea > Aporrectodea caliginosa. Next base: position 991,969 of record JACEVL010000010.1, read on the forward strand.
TAAACATCTCACTGATCAGTCTTTGCACTTCAAAAAGAAAGATTGCCATCATGATCAAAGACACACACTGCAATTTCAGCTTAATCAGCCACCCTCAATGATTATTCAGTCTTAATCAGTCGCCCTCAATGATTATTCAGTCTTAATCAGTCGCCCTCAATGATTATTCAGTCTTAATCAATCGCCCTCAATGATTATTCCGTCTTAATCAGCCACCCTCAATGATTATTCAGTTTTAATCAGCCACCCTCAATGATTATTCAGTTTTAATCAGCCACCCTCAATGATTATTCAGTCTTAATCAGCCACCCTCAATGATTATTTAGTCTTAATCAGTCGCCCTAAATGATTATTCAGTCTTAATCAGTCGCCCTCAATGATTATTCAGTCTTAATCAGCCACCCTCAATGATTATTCAGTCTTAATCAGCCACCCTTAATGATTATTCAGTCTTAATCAGCCACTCTCAATGATTATTCAGTCTTAATCAGCCATCCTTAATGATTATTCAGTCTTAATCAGCCACTCTCAATGATTATTCAGTCTTAATCAGCCACCCTTAATGATTATTCAGTCTTAATCAGCCACCCTCAATGATTATAACAGTAGAAACATGTGCACACACACACAGACAAATCAAAGGTGACCCGTCAAAAGCGCCTCTGACAAATGCGCCCAACAAAAGCGCCAAAAAACCACATAAAAACCGCGACAAATGCGCCCCGACAGTAGCGCTCCAAAATAACCGACAAAAGCGCCCCGACATTCGGTAGACGAACGAAGGCAGCCTTCCACTATTAAGGAATAAAATAAAACGTTTAATTTACTCGTCAGTTGCAGGTGGTTTCCAGCAGTTATGGGACTGTTCCAATCCTCGACTACTGTACCTCCGGAGAATTGCGCACAATTTAGAAATTTGATCTGTTTAAAGTTTAAACTGTCAGCCTAGCAACATACTTTCTTTTTTATAATGTTTTATTAGTTACTATTTCGTTTATTATTTAGATGTATAAAAATATCGTGCACTCTGCCGCTTTCGTTGTGTCTCACTTTTCGTCTCATTCAACAGGCAGGGGCGGTCGCATTTGTTGGGCGCATTTGTTGGGGCACTTTTGTCACGGGCGCAATTTTCGGTGAACCCAAATCAATACACTGTTACTAGACCTGTACTATTCACAAAATGTCTATTAAAAATTGCTTAGATTGATAGTTTGTGCAAATAAATATTTATCATTTTACAGTTTTCCGCTTTTTCCGTTTTCTTAAGCTTATACCTTTGCCAAACCAACCAGGTGTGGAAATGAAGTCATGTTTTCTTTTCTTCTCCTTCACATGGCAGTTAGCATCTACATTTCTGGAAGACATGTCACAACAGTTTTCTGGTGATTGTGTCGAACATGATGACTTGCCAACATCTTGGCATGAATCACGACTAACAACGGTAGAAAGACCATCAGAATTTCCCTCACGTCTGCTTGCAAAATTGAAAGAAGCACAGCCCTGTTTCTGCTGAGCAATGCAGCCATGCAAACATTGCAAAGTATCTGAGCACCTGTCTTCCAAATGAAACGATCTAGCACCTGTCACTGTTTCTGAACTTCCGTTCCTCTGATTTGTCCTGATCTGACCAATTCCCAGATCTGTCCTGATCTGTTCAGTGTCTTTCTTTGAGCATATGATCTCTTGAATGAAATCTACAAAAGATGCTGGAACCCTGTAATCTGATGGAGATCTGCTAAGCACTGATATGTCTGTTGGCTTCGGAGAGCTATGCGGTTCTCCCTTGGCACCCATTTCTTGTTGACAGTAGCTGTGCATAAACCTTACTAGGTCTGCATTGGCCATCAGACTCTTGGCATTTGCGTTAACATCCATCACATTTAATTCCAGAGTTGCATCGTTTAGTGGCTTGCTTTCAGCTGGCAGTACAGCAGTCGCAGCCAAGCAACCAGATTCCTGACAAACATTCATAGTAGCTGCTCTGCTGCTCTGGCTGTTTGCATCAAACAGCACCTTGTGCATCATTTTTAAATCAGAAAGTGTACATAATTCCCTTGCCTGTTCATCCTCACCAGTTCCCTTGCAAAGCTTTCTTTCACATGGCGCTATGTCACTTCGATAACTGGGAATCTTAATAGGTGTGCCAGAAAGCAATTCATCTGAGCATTTCAGAGGTAAATCTAGCTTTGATGCATCTCGGATTGGCTCTTTTGAATCTGTTACCAGTTTCTTTGAACAGTCACATTCACAGTTTTGGTCTGACAGTCTATTCTGCACTTCATCAGAATCCAGTTGCTTCTGCTGGTCAAACTGAACGGACTCACTGGAGACATCAACAGAAGGTCGTTCTTTCGAAGCTTCTGTGAACATGTTTCGTTCAGACACACTGCACCCAACGACGTCATCTTCTGAAAGACAGAACCCAGTATTAGAAGCAGGGGCTCCTAGGGTCAAATTGCTAGCTGTGAAATGACATTCAGAAGCAGCAGAGGCACACCTATTTCCTTCAGCCACATTCATCCTTCCACTGCTCAGCTGCAACAGGTATGCCTGCAATGCCTCCAACCAGGTTCGGGAGTCAATTCTGTCCCACCAAAACGTCCCACTTCCATTCGCTCTGTCAACATCACAATTCCTGTTCATTTCATTACGTAGCTGACCACATTCAATGCCTCTCCATGACATCCGTTGAAACATATCCCACGAAGCAACCAGTGCGCTTCTTTCGTGCAAAGGTCGGTCCATTACACTTTGCAATTTGAACTCTTGAACATGGCTGATGCTGTTAGATGAATTGCAGCCACAGAAGTGCTTCCGGCTTTGTTCCAAGTATCTGTCCTCGGCTTTTTCAATGCTCGACGGTTCTGTCACTCCAGTTCCAGTCTCATCGAACTTAGCAGTATGCAGCACAACCAAGCTGCAATTTCCTGAGGCATTTTCAATACCTTTAGGTGTAGGTCCACAACTAGTCAGTGCCTGCTTTGAAATTCTGACAGTTCTCTGAGCAGAAGACTTGACTCGTCTTGAAGGCATGACACGAATGGGTAGGCCTAATAATTGTTGCTTTTTAATCCGCCTGTCTTTTCCCCGTTCTGAATATACCTGACTGCTGTGAGTGGAAGAACATGATCCCAACTGAGTGAGCATCTTCTTCGTCACACTTTTGCGTTCGTTTGCTCTTAGCGGAGAAGCTAAGGCAAATATTGGATCAGCATTTCTGAAAATAGTAACATGTTTATACACAAACACGAAACAACATGAGACTAATATGAGCCCAATTATCAAATTTATATCACTGTGAAGAAAGCTATTTACATCAGATAAAGATCTTCTAGTAGTTTTCAACACGCTTCCAACAGGATCCAACAAACCCAGATAACACAGACGTCTTTAAGAACTACTGTTGTAATAATGGCCAGTTCTTACCTATGACATATCCCTAGAGAAGTTCTCAAATTAGATTCTTAGATTTCTAGTGTATTGCAATGAACAAGATTTTGGCTAGAACAGAGTCTGTCAGAGAACAGAATCTAAAGAAGATTTCACAGACAAGTTAGTAATTACTGGATCAAGTCTCTAAAGACCCTTCTATGCGCTGCCAGAAAATCTGGTCATTCCACCAAACGATCAAACACTTCATGAAATCTTATCTTGAAACTACAATTTTTTATTTTCATCGGTTATACAACACCTTCTGGAAGTTTCTTAACATTTGATTTGTGATGCCAATGTTATCTGAAAACTGATGATAGAGAAGCCATTTTATAACTCAAATCATTTACAACTACTTGCTTCCATTCCACAGAAAAGCACAAACAGTTTATAGAGAGCCCAGTGTAGATAAATCAATGGAGTCTATAGCTGCCTCAGTTTGGCGCTGCCTGCTAGGCCTTGCTCCTGCCTACCTTATCGAGCTCTGTAGCCCCTCCCTCGGTGCTCGGGGCTTGCCCCCCTCCGTTCAGCTGAACATGGTCTTCTCTCTGTCCCTTTTGCTGACACCTTCACCAGGCAGAGCCGTGCATTCTCTGTGGTTGGCCCCTCGATCTGGAATGGCTCCACTCCCTTCCTAGAACCCCTCTCTCTCATCTTAAAATGGTTCTATTTGGCTGCAATGGGGTTGTTGGGAGCGCCTCTGAGTAGTTCCTTTGAAAGAGGTGCTATACAAATTCAACTAATGAATGAATGAATTAAAAAGAGATTAATTTCTCACCTGAAATATGAAGGAATATTTATTTCCAAATGCTTCATCACCAGATGCATAACTTGGTCACATCTGCCTGTAAATTTGACAGAAATACTCTTGTATTGTATATCCGTGCTTCACCACTTTGTCAATTGGAAAACTTCCACACTACGGTCATTAAGGTACCTGCAGCTTCAATGGTAAGTGCAATGGAAAGCCCCAGCCTATATGCATAATCTGCAAGGCCAAACGAACACAGAAAAGAGGTCATGGCGGATGTGGAAGCTGGAAATGATGGATTTTGAGTCCCAATAAAAAAGAAATTTTTGGAGCAATGGAAGAATGAACAAATTTGAAACCATACTGAAGTCCAGGAGTACAGAGTTAAAGAAAGAGTCAAACCTAAGACTTTCCCGTTGTTGTAACCAGGGCGTTCATTTTAATTTGAAAAACTGGTTATTGTGCTACCAGATGAAAATCACATCATCAATATTGTGGCGCATATTATTAGACATTTACATAATTCTTGTTCAATTCATTACCTATGAGTTGATTCTTCAATCAATGACAGCTAATCTACCACGTTTGATTCACCAATCAACAGTGCCCTAGAACTAGCTCCTATAGTCAATCATTTCACCACGCACCAACATCAGATGCAGGGCTGTTAACAACACTGGAAAAAAGTATTGGCAATACCAATACATCCTAATAAAAGTATTGCAATATCAATAACAACACTATTTCTTAAAAGCTTTGCAATACAAATACCAATACGTTTCTATAAGCAAGTTTACCTTTATTCGCATAAAATACGTGATGAGATCTAAATCACTATTGTATTGCCTTGCCTAAGTATTTTAAAATGCGGTAAGAGGCAATTTTCGAAACGTAATGATTTATTTCTCACTATTTCTTGATTGCAACTTATTCAAGCCTATGAGAAACTATATAAATAATTAGGGCTGGTACTGATTAAAATAATTTTAATCGATTAATCTCCAAAATTTAATCGAGATTAATCGATTAAATTCGATTAATTTGGTCCATATTACATAAAGCCTGACAAACTTTTTAGCATGCATACACTGCAAAAATCCTTCAATCATTTGACATGCTAAAGTTCAATTGTCAAACTGAGAAATGTAGTCAGTAGTAACTACCTTCTATCTACAAATATCTTCATTAGTTTCTCCGTCCTCGACTTTTCCCTAAGCATTTACCTTAAATGCAAAATGATCGCTTAATTTTCCACTCAAATGTTTCACATCATTTCTGTTCGCCATACTGTTTACTCGGAAAATTGGTCGGTTGTCATAAAATAATTTTGAAAATTAATCGAAAATTAATCGAACAAGCTGAAATTAATCTATTAAAATTTTTAACGATTAATCGATTAATTAATCGTTAAAATCCGCAGCCCTATAAATAATAATGGAAAATGTATTGGTATTGAGTATCGCTGACAGGCCAAAAAAGTATTGGTTATACACATATAATACCAACAAAATAAAACTATCACGCTGCAATACTGAAAAAAGTACAATACCAAGTATTGCAGTACTTTATCACGATATTACAGCCCTGATCAGATGTTAAGATTAGAACAGTTGCATGTGCTCCCTGCCTTTATCTCTACCTCCCTTCCCTTCTCCCTGCCTCCATCTCTACTTCCCTTCCCTTCTCCCTGCCTCCATCTCTACTTCCCTTCCCTTCTCCCTGCCTCCATCTCTACTTCCCTTCCCTTCTCCCTGCCTCCATCTCTACTTCCCTTCCCTTCTCCCTGCCTCCATCTCTACTTCCCTTCCCTTCTCCCTGCCTCCATCTCTACCTCCCTTCCCTTCTCCCTGCCTCCATCTCTACTTCCCTTCCCTTCTCCCTGCCTCCATCTCTACTTCCCTTCCCTTCTCCCTGCCTCCATCTCTACCTCCCTTCCCTTCTCCCTGCCTCCATCTCTACCTCCCTTCCCTTCTCCCTGCCTCCATCTCTACTTCCCTTCCCTTCTCCCTGCCTCCATCTCTACTTCCCTTCCCTTCTCCCTGCCTCCATCTCTACTTCCCTTCCCTTCTCCCTGCCTCCATCTCTACTTCCCTTCCCTTCTCCCTGCCTCCATCTCTACCTCCCTTCCCTTCTCCCTGCCTCCATCTCTACTTCCCTTCCCTTCTCCCTGCCTCCATCTCTACCTCCCTTCCCTTCTCCCTGCCTCCATCTCTACTTCCCTTCCCTTCTCCCCTCTACCTCCTTTCCCTCCTCCCTCTGTCTGTATGTCTGTCTTTCTCTCTGATGCACAGACATATTAACACACAACACCATAAATATCTATGACTGACCAGATTAATTAATAAAGATCTCTTAGCTGCTGAGCTTATGCCACAAACCATTTATTTTCAGTGCAGCTCCAGGATCTTTTGGCGTCCACTGGAGGTTAACAATGAAGAGGCGAGGTCGCTTGGCAACCGGTTTGTGCATACCCCACAGGCAGGCATATTTCTTGAGCACCTAATAACAACACAAGCAGCTTTAGCAGAATTTCCATCATCTAAATCTGGCCAATCATCATAACTGCATTGATAAAACTTTTTAAAAGATGTATATGCATTGGGCAAATCTCTGAACACCAAACCTCCCACTTTTCCCGGAATCAGAAAGATCAGCTTTTGCCTGTTGTCTCCCGCATTAATTACCCTATCAAGCAGAGAGACAACAGATCCCTGTGGTTTCCCATGTCTTAACCCTTTAACCGCCGCAAGCCAAGAAATCCGGGCGCCGCACCATATTGGTAAAAATAACGTAATTTTTGTGGCTTATTGTTAGTTGCGTAATTATTTTTGACATTTGCTGATCACGTATAAACCAACATAACAGCACATATTTACTCAGATCTATTATTGTTCCACAGGCCATTGTCTGTCTGTAGTGTAGGTAGTCATACAACCGACAGCTGGAGTACCAGTTGTCCATGTACACTGTACGACCACTGTCCAGTAGAGGAAGTGCAAGATATAATAACAATCTTCTCAGTAATGCCAAAGTTCTTGCATTCTGCCGGTAATATCACATCCCTAGATGTTTGCGGGTCCTAAAACTGCTTGTAAGACTTCTTCGCTTGTAAACTTCCGTTTCGCCATTTTGTACTTTTACTATACGTCACCGGTTGCATGGCGATCAGACCGGAAGTAGCCGGGGTTAAAAAAATGTCATTCCAAATATAGCCTATGACATCCTCTGCTAATATAATATGCGCCATACTTCATGAAATACGCCACCCAGCACTATGCCCGAGTCATTATGTTCATGCCGGATTAATCCGGCGCTAAGGCGTGAGGATTTTTAGCTGGCGCCGGATATATCCGGCATTATGGCGGTTAAGCGGTTAATTATAGAAGTAATTCTATCAAACAACTAGGTCAAAGAAATTTCTTTTGTTTGTACAATGGGTTTGAATCTGATGAGTGGCCACTCAAAGACTGGTAAAGTATGAACTGTTATCTGCAGGAGGCCCAAAATTCTAAGTTATGCCATAGGGCAAGATTGACATCATGTGGAGAGTCAGAATGGATGCCCATTTGGTATACTGTGTCAATAAAATCATGACTAGGTGTCTGTAGACTGTAGAGCAATCTGATCCCCTAACTAGGTTTCAAGAGTTCGCAAGCCTAGGATAGCGCAGTTTCTCCTAGAATTGGATTCTCCAATGTTGGCAACCCTACATTTACACATGAGCTGAACAGTTGCACAGTTCAAACTCAACAACACTATGCGACATTTTACCTAACGGTAATGCTTAATGTGTACATGAGGGACCACATTGCAGCAGACTTTGATCAGCATACAATACCATGGTATATATAGCATGGTATGTAGGAAATGAATGCACGTACACATCCTGCAGTAGTACATTGCTAGGGAATTAGAGAATAGAGATAAGTATAAACTTTTAAAAGGTACAAAAATTCATAATTTTATCTTCTATACAAGCACAAGCATACTAGGTAAATACACTCATGCACACAAACCTACACAGCTGTTATTATTTCTGTCATTGTAATCCCAGATTTATATAATGGGTTTCTCTTGAAAATGTGCTATATAAATCAATTACAATAACAGATCTGAATTGTCTTTTTGGCTGATTTTACAACATCTACACCAACGAAAGTCAAACAATTCACGATTCAGCCATCTGCCAGTAATTGGCTCATGTATTTTTTTAAATCCCACCAACCAGTCATTTCCCAATCCATAGATTGTGGCCAATCAAGCGAGGCATGACTGGCCACAGAGAGACGAACTGTTGCCTAGCACCCTGGAAGCAATTTACTCGATTAAATCCCCACTCAGCCTTCAAACAATCTGTAAGCAAATTTCATGCTCAACAAAGTGATGCTTTTGTGCGAGTTATAAAAGGTGATTCATTTACTCCTTGATCTGTTTTATGCAAGGACATTAACCATTGTCTGCTGATACCGAAATGCTCTGCATTCGCTCTGTATATGTGGGTATCAGTAATTCCCATAAAACATTAAGTTGTACCTTGAGGCTGGAACCAAGACAGAGGATAACATCTGCTGAGTCAGCAGCTTCTACTGCTTGGTGCCAGTGGTATGGTGCTTCAGTTGCACTTTTCTCACCAAAGTGCACTATTGTGTCAAAGAGGGCAGAGTTACATCTGAGACAACGTCGCCCTGTCTTGTGTCGCCTCATGGCTGTTCGCTCTGTCACGTCAAAAAGCCGCGCATACTCAACTGGCGGCTGGCACTCACGACAAACCTGATCAGAAACAGAGACAGAGACAGTTAACAGTCCTCTCTCAGTCTGTTTACTCCACCCAGTCACTTGTCTCAATTCATTCTCTGCTCTAGGATTATCTTCTTCAAATCTCTTATCCACCAAAGGCCGTCTCTCCCTTGCCACACTGATTTCTGGATTTTTTACCTGATTATGGTTGGTTTTGGTGCGCCATCAGTTGATGCCTTACACATTAGACACCAGTGCAGTAGAAGCTACTAATTAATAAAAGTAATAACACTTATTAGTACACTTAAACATTGGTCACAGTGTCAAAAGTACTGATAATCAATAAACTGCCTTCACCGAGATAGCAATTTACAATCATGACATTTACTCAACACTTTTCTTGGTAAGGTATTATTATAAGATGTTAGTTACGCTTCCTGAAACCCAGACATACACACCGACAAATTAACAAATGTATACAAGCATGCAACCACACACAAGCACACACACATATTACCCACAAGACTCCATTGCTAATGTTAGTGGCCAACTTGAGCAATGGGTCTTGCTGATACACTTCAGCCCATATAGTCTATGTGTGTTGTCCGTGACCTTCTCCTGATGCTGAGGGAGTCTTGCTAGCTGTATTGACGACGACTTGTGTGTTGGTATTACCTGGGTATGTCTGTTACAGATGAGTTGTCATCAGTGAAAATCAACTGACAAGTGCTACCTGCAAATGTCCCTCACAGCACAGACCAAGGAGCACCGTGCCCAAACATCGATCTCAGAAACAAAGCAAGCTACATAATAGTAGTACATATACACCTTTAACACTGAGCAAAAACTTGCAATAACTGCTGTAAACAGTTAACATAAATTGTTGTTTCAGATATCTTTTAATGTAAACTTTCTGGCTTTTGCAGAAGAAACAATTGAAACAACTGTGAAAGTCTACCTCGATGTACATATTCCCATGAAGTTCAGACAAAGCTGAACATGGCAAGCCGCTTCTCAAGTGCAGACCGTCGCAGTTTTGTGAAACAACATGCTTAACCTAGGACACAAAATGCAATTCATGTAGCAATATGACTGATGTCATTACTATTCGTTATTCATACCTAAAGCAACACATTCAAATGCTAACTGTTTGATTGATGGAACACCGGATGATCTTAGAAGAAATCTGCATGTAACTATAATTACTATCTAGAAACACACATGTAAACATAGTCAACAATATCATTACTAGAAGACTCAGAGAAGTCAATTTTATTTCTATCATTCATTTCTATTATTACATCATTCATAAACATTTATTATCTCATTTCAAACTTGAACATTAATGCCATTATTATCTAACTTCAACGCACATACTGTTTAACCTCCAGAGCCACTTACTTTTTTAATTTCAGAGCTTTTTATTTTATAATCTTCGAGCCATCTAGAAGATGGTATCAAATCAACTTAAAGCAAATTATTACATATATTTATAACCATGTCTCAACTTGCAATAACTGTCAAACATTAATTAGCAACTGCTGTTGCCATCATTTCTGTGTGAATAAATGACAACTACAAAAATTTTGCATATAAAAACTTGCACAGAATTGTTTCACAGCTTCATTTTTCAAGCACTGGATACATGTTGTCCCTTACCAGATTCCTGTCATTAGTAACTGTCAGCATATTTAAACCCTTTGCCAGGAATCTCTTGATGGACTAATAACACCAGAAATTTAATTCCTAATCTCAAACCATCAACCCTTGCCACAGCCATAGCTACTTAAACACTGCAATACTTACATATCCTCTTTTGTAGAGTTCGACGATTGCCATGTGTGTGAGCGTCGGTTCAGCATCACAAAGGTCCACAGACCTAAAAACACAAAGTCAGCATCACTATCTGACTTCTATTTTATTAAGCTAATTAATAACCTATTATTTATTCTTAGTTTTGTTGTGTCAGATCAGTAGCACCTTTGATGAGTTTCTCTTGAAATGGTAATTAGCAATTACAAATTATGATTACTATCAACAGCCAAACAAGGATTAACAGGAAGCCTTTTACAAGTCCATCTAAGCTCAAGAACGATGTTACTGATCAGATACAAGTAGGTAAATGATGAATCGTGTAAGGTATTTATTTGTAAAACTATGTATCTGGACATAAACGTTGCTCTTATCAGAATCCTTTACTGATGTTTCTGTGCAATACCAAACACCTGTCCTGTAGTACCTATGCAAGCGAGGTGTCTTATGGTTGACAAAAGTCTGTTAATGATGATGGTGCTTTACATGACCTCAGATAAGGTACAGCAAAACTGAAGTCCACACAACCAACACTTAACAATTTGTCCAATAACTCAACTCTAAAATAAGGTTTCAAAGTTTAGTTATGGGACTACAGATGCTCTTTGGACAAATCAGACATTATAGCTGACATTTCTTTCTATTACTGACAGTAATAGAAAAAAACTTTTTGAACTTAAATTGGCCCATTACTACTAATTACTACATGTTTGCGTTATGGTGCTTTAAGTCAGGGCCGTTTTAAGGTCATCGTAGGCCTTAGGCACTCTTGCATTCGTAGGCCCCAACTACCAGCTCTAAAATTGAGAACGAGTTAATGTGGGAAATGGCATTTGAAGACGTGATAAGTCAAAAATGGCTCGCGGGCAGGACTCTTTTACACCCCTGTTATAAGTGACCTTGCTAACGCAAAGATCCGTAAGGTTCACATAGTCTAGGGCTCTAGGCTTTGCACAGCTCAACTTAACTTTAAGTCAATATCTTAAAGCTAAACTGTTTCAGTACAATTACAAAAAATATTAAATTAGAATTTGAAATTTCCTTTTTCATTTTTGCGTCAAATTCAATCATGAAACTTATTTTGTTCTATATGTCATTTTCAGTCTTTCGTAGGCCCCTGAAAGGTTTGTAGGCCCTAGGAACAGTGCTTACTGGATAAAACGGCCCTGCTTTAAGTGCCTTGCATTTCAATGGTCTACTAACCTCAGCTGTTTGCCTTGTTTCAGCAGTGTCCAAACTCCATTCGGTCCTCGATAATCTGGGATTGAAGCAGCCTAACAACATTTACCAGGAAATTAAATTATGATTTACATCCGGATTTAACATCCCAGACTGACAATTAATTTTACATATATATAATATATATGACATCCTAAATCATAAAAGAAGTTTGCCCGACAGCTTTGGACAAGCAGTGTATATATGTATGTTTGTACTAGTTATGTATTTGAGCATTTCTATAACATCTGTTAAATACATCTCAAAAATGCTGTTAATAAGCCTGTCTAACAGAGTGACCTAGGTCCAGTGACTGGATAGAAACTGACATGAACAGCTCTTATATTTCTGCCATGTGGGTCAGACCAATAAGATACACCACATGAGAACAATCGTGAAATTTATTCTCCCTTGATCAAAAGCCAGTGAAGTGCTTTTCTAACACAATTTCTGATGTCACATAAATATTTGATATTTGATAAATAAGCTACTAGTTCAATGGTGCAGCTTATGACAAGCTAGAACCAACTGCTGAGCCTGTAAGAATGGTATTACAGTAATACAGGAGCATCAGAATTGCAAGAATGAATTATGGTAACCACGATGAATTGCAAATTGGCAATATCAGTTCATCATTTCCTCAAATGATGCAGAATGGAAGCAGATCAGCATTTCTTATTTAAGGCTACAGATGACTCCATGATTTGAACAGCCAACAATGCATCATGGCAATGATAAAACTCTGGTGAGAATATTCAGTGAGAAACTTACCGTGCTGATGCCTGCACCAGTGTACACGGCAAGAGACTTTGCACTCCGTAGTACAGAAGCCAGCTTCTCACATTTGTCCCGCAGCAAATCTGGACTGTCTTCGATCTAAAAAGTAACGCAAAACAAGACCTCAGAATTTTAGGATTTTTATTTCCCATTTAACGCTTTAATGACGACAGTGTACTAAACGCGACTGGAAACCAATCTTCGTCAGTTGTTCATGGTCCAACCGCTTCGATTTTCCATTACCTCGTCACTGTTCCGCCTCTCTGTAATAAACTGCTGCCAGAATTACAACAATTATCTGCTATGTCCAGCTAACAGTCACAATAAATTATGCTCATTGTTAATAAAAAATTTAGCGAACTAGCAGACGACAAAACTTCAGAAGACTGGATATCAAATAATAATAAGAATAAATGGTCTGCCTACATACCTGATATCTATAGGCAGCGATTTAGTCACACTAAAGCCCAACAGAAAATTTGTTATATATATATATTCGTTTAATATTGAATCTCTAGGTTGACACACCGCAGAAAGTGGTATTGCCAGTTAAAAAGAAAAATGGAAATAATTATTAGTTTCTAAATATCTGTTCCAGCACAGGGTGACTTGGTCAACATCAAACTCTTAAATAAAATCCTTGGTTACATATTTTCAACAATTTAAGTATGGATATTAATTATCATTTCTATTTCATTTCCGTTTTGCAAATAATTTTCATTTTAGTTTCAGTTTCCATTAAACAGAAATTCATACCGGTAATTTTAAATACTGTTTCTATTTCAGTTTTAAAATAAATGGTCTGCTGGATGATGAGACAACTGTGTCCCACTATAGTGGCAGATCACAGATCATAATTGTAGTCATAATCAGAATCACACATTTACAGGAAAACTACAAGTTAAGTAAGCAATGACCTCTAGATGACGCTGTTTTGTCTGTTCTTTGACTTGAGTTCGCTTTAAAATCAATTCCACCACATCCTCTGACTGCTGAAGGAGTTGCCACTCATCCTCTGTCCTGTTTGCTTCAGCCTTCTTCAGAATAGCAGACACCTTGTCACAAAATGTTCATAGAAACACTTAAACACACAACTTAAATGCTTACATTTAAACACACAGCTGTAACCAAAGTCAACTACTGGAAGTTTGGAGGTTGGTAAATGAGTACTGCACAGCACTTCTGGGTTGGTTAACTGATACCAAATTGACATCATGATAATCAAAACACTTCAACCAACACCGACACAGAGCAAAAAATCAGTATAAACAGAACTAAAATAACAAAATATCAATGTTATCCACAGATACTGTCTTTTGTTCACCGGCATTACTATTGGTTTTTTCATCAGCCCGTTACTAAGAAATGCAATAGTAACATTCAGTCTCTAGGCTAGACTACATGATGTGCATCTAATTAACAGAAGTTGTGCTTCATGTACTTGGACAACAAGACAATAATGCGTTCCAATGTTGTGCCAACAACCAATTAAAAGTTCTAATTGTGGTCTAAGTTGCTATAGAAGAAGAGGTTTTATATGCGAATTCCAGCCATATTTGTTTCTCAATGAGAGTATTTCTAAGTGTCGATCCCAAACTTCTCTCGGTCAGAACCCACTTGTGAATATCTTGGCAGTTTCGAAAGGCTACCAACTGTGTAAAATTAAGCATCATGTACTCAAATTTGCTTTGTAAATAAATCCACATCAAATATGTGGATTTACATACTGTGTTTATAAATTGGTATTTTAAAGCATTAAAGAAAACTCAGGAAAACAGTTTACAATTTATTGCAATCCAAAAGCAACTGTTGTACCAATGCAATGTAACAATGTAATTAATCTTAACAGCATCACTGTGATGGATGAGCCCGCATGTTACTGATAAGTAAGTCAATGCATGGTTTGAAGCAAGTCAGACATAGTTTCATGTCATCGTCAGCGCTCAGCCTATTCCTGTATTTAGTTTTCATATGCCGTCAATACTGAAAATCCAGCCTCACACAGTTATGTGGTTCAGAATGGCAACAATACTGACACCGCAATGTCAGACAGTTCAAGAAAATCAGTTATTAAGCAGAGTCTAAAAGTCTAAAAGACTGCTCCCCAAAAACTTTCCTTTTAGAGTTTCATTTCAGATCTATAAGTTGTGCTTCACACAAAGTAACTTCAGTGATATCCGCTTGAAAAGGGTTACGGATCCAAGCATGCTGCTCCAGTTGTGACATGTTTTCTGCCGGAAAATAATACAAATACTTTGCATGCAGCAACTAAGTTTGGCGGACCTTCCTGCTCAGAGGTCAAGTATCTGTATCAAGGGTTGAACTTGCGTAATCGTACGAATCTGAGTTATGACTAGGCCTACTCAGAAATGGCCACGATTTATGTTCTCGCTTAAAAAATTAATAAGTTGCTTCATTCCTGATATACGGAACCAACGCCATTTCAAACACTGTTAGTAATCACAATAGAACACATGAAATGTTATTTCGATTTATAAACACACCATTTTTTTACCATAAAACAGCACTGCAAACTGTGACGTTGCAGAGTTTATTTTTCATATTTGCTTTAAGTGGATTGGAAAAATTATTGCAGCTCCTCGTAAATATTGGTCTGACTAATAACACTAATCACCATAAAAGACCCGTCGATTTAAATAACTGCATTCATTTGTAAAAAGCTAATAAAAATGGAACCTTTTGTAACCTGCCTTTTTAACGTGAGCTTTTGTCTCTTCTTTAATGAATATTCGATCGATATGTGCATTTTTCTTCACAATCCGAGATGACTTCCAGTTTGTGCTCGCCATTTCTGCTGTCGCTTCCGGCTTGGCAAAACATTAACCAATATTTCGCCTCTATGGTAATAATAGTAAGTAAGTGAGTAAGTATATTCTTTTATACAGCAAGAAACCTTTATTATGTTACACAGAAGTAATAATTGGTAATTAAACATATATAAATAATTGTGTTGATGCAATTTAGTGTCACACAAGTGGCAAGTCATCTATACAAGACCTGAGCGAGTAACCGGATTCCCGTACAAGGGGAGTGATCAGGCAGGCCATGCCCAGGATTGCTAAGGATAACAGAGAAAAGGGTTTAATCTGCCTTGGAACACTAGAGGTCCGTAACATCACGTGGCGTGAAGAGCAGTAGGAAGCTGGATCGATTCCCGCAACCCTCCCAAAGGTCCACTCAGCTTATCATTCGCGAGATGGCGTTGGTGAAATGAGTAGGACATGATTGGCGCCTTCGGTGGCTGCCGTATATCAGTGCTTCCCAAAGTGGTGGTCCGCGGACCGGTGCAACACAATACAATACAATTCTAATTTGATAATGTCCTCCTTACAAGGTTCAGAAGTGCACATTGAAGCTGGGCAACTATTAAGAGCCATAAATAGACTGAAAGAGGTAAGTTTTAAGTTTAGAGCGAAAGACAGTCTCGCTAAGAGAGTTGCGAACATGATGCTCGAGGAGGTAGAGAGTTCCAGATGGAGGGACCGGCAACTGTGAATGAGCGACGGCCAAAAACAAGACGCGTACCAGGAACAACATATTTTCCAGCAGATAATAATAAAATAATAATAATAATCTTTTCTTTAATTTAGCGCCTGACAAACGCACTGCGCTGTACATTTACATGTTATGCAACTGGGCAACTATTAAGAGCCATAAATAGACTGAAAGAGGTAAGTTTTAAGTTTAGAGCCATAAATAGACTGAAAGAGGTAAGTTTTAAGTTTAGAGCGAAAGACAGTCTCGCTAAGAGAGTTGCGAACATGATGCTCGAGGAGGTAGAGAGTTCCAGATGGAGGGACCGGCAACTGTGAATGAGCGACGGCCAAAAACAAGACGCGTACCAGGAACAACATATTTTCCAGCAGATAATAATAAAATAATAATAATAATAATTTAGCGCCTGACAAACGCAAAGTCATCAAAGACATCGCCATGGCAGATGTCTTAAACAATCTTAACTAGTTAACTACTAACAGAACAGACAGCCTGTAATACACGGCGCTAATATAGCAGCCTACAAAACAAATCCGCCCTAACGGGGCTCGAACTCGGTACCTCTCGCACTCTTCGCCAGATGTTATCCAACGCGCCACCGGACCCCCCAAAAAGAGAAGAGAGGAGCGACCTTTAACAGTTGCAAGGTGTGACCATGGAAGACAATTAGGAAGAGAGATGATCTGTGCATGCTCTGTACATGAGGAGTGCCAGCTTGAAGCGGATACGCTCACAGACAGGAAGCCAGTGTAGAGAACGAAGAGCAGGTGTGATATGGTCTCGGTAAGAGAGTCCAAGACACAGTCTTGCAGCCTGATGCAGTATTCTGGTTAGAGGAAGCAGTGTGCATTCAGGGAGACCATAGAGTACCGAGTTGCAGTAGTCAAGTCGCGTCAGAATAAGGCAATGTATTGATCTCTAGTCTCTGCTGAGGACCTGGCTTTCATCTCGACCTTGATCGAGACAGATCCTCGGCTCTGGGGACGCACGCGAAACCTGTCTCTGACAGTCCAACGGTTCAATGCGGTGGTATTCCAAGGTACGGTACTTTCCGTAGTGGACTTCGTCGAATATCTATATACCGTTCCAGACGTTATTTCACTCTTTTTGATGAATGTCTAAGTCTCTTAGAGATTCTATATTATAGCCTATCGAGGCAAGAAACAAATTGCCATTGAGATCACAGCAACATATGCAAATCTTGCAGTCCTAAAATCAGAAGTGCAAAAACCAAGTTTAAAAAAAATGAAAAGTTGTTTTTTGTTGCTGTTTTTTCTTGTTTTTAAGATTTTCCTTTTCGGATCATAAAACTCATAATTAATACTGGCATTATACCGTTCAAATAAATCGTTTTACTGTAGCCAACAGTAACTATCGATGAATGAATTCTTGTAACTAGCTGCGTTATGACAGCTAGAGTAGATCAATAAACGAAAATACAATACAATAGATGCATAAATGAAATTAACTAGAACAGTAGAACCATACATAGACTACGTATATGCCATATAACGAAATTAACAAAACCTTACAAGAGGGTTGAAGAGACGCCAATTTTGGCATTTCTAATGTCTAAATTTGTTTTAAAAAAACAAAAAAACAAATTTTGCGATTTTTCTTTTTGTTTAAAAAACACACACAAAAACAAAAACCAAGCCTTTAACAGCCCTGCATGAAATGGACCTTTTTAAAATATAATCAAATAGTAAGGGTGGTGATTGGTGATGAAGGCGCCATAAAATGTTTAGTGACGTCCCGTAGCGTAGGTATCTGGCGACGTCCCGTAGCGTAGGTATCTGGCGATGTCTATGCTATGGTCTATGTTAGTGCTTCCCTCTCTCTCTGTGTACAGAGTGGTTAGAAAGTGATTAAAAGAATTGTAGAACAATGGCGTTCATCTGAAACATTTTCGAATACAGCAAAGACACGATGATTTCGAAGCATGTAAACGCCATAGAGGAGTTAAAAACGCGATTGAAGTACCATCTGATTTGTTTGAAAAGCGAACCAACATATTCAGCTTTGCTGTCTAAGTTATAGTTAAGTCTCTGTGTAGTGTGTAATTATTGTTCTGGGTTTGCGAATAGAAGCGAGTAATAGTAGATCAGTTTTTACTGTTGTTCTTTAATGTTCCTCAGTCTGCACGGATATGGCAAACCCGGGCGTGAACGCTAGTTTGGATGAAATCGACTTGGCTAACCTCAAGGTACAGTAAACTTGTAAATTTCAAAATCTGAACGCGAACACACAACTGGCCAAATTGAAAAGGCGATGTCAGAAGAAATATAGAGTATTTAATATGCGTGGTGCTTCTGCGGCGGAAAATGCCGCCACGCAACCCGCGAAAATGTACTTCTGCGGCGGAATTTTTTGGGGACATTTTATCTAAAAACAACTCTAACCCTAACACTGACCCTAACCGACCGTCACAGCGCTTAACCTGACCCTAACCGACACTCACGAGACCAAACCTGACCCTAACCGACCCTCACGACGCCAATTTATAGGAAGTACCGCATTTTGACCAATGCGCATGCGTTGAAGGTTGCGCATGCGCAAAGCGCTTCCGCCGCAGAATTGTGTCGAAAATGTTACTTCTGCGGCGGAATTTTCCGCAGCAGAAGATTTATCCATTTAATATAACTGCTAGAAGACAAATTTAAAATAACGTGATAGTGTTTCAATGCCTTTTGATAGTGCATTTCCTTCACGTAGCGTATACAGTCACTAAAAATGTGCCACTAAGCATTTAACGGTCGATACCCTTTTCCTTTAAACATGATTGTACTGTGATTTTGTAGTTTTAGTTGGCATTCAATCAACTGGCTAATAAAAAACAAGAATATATAATAAATTTGTTATGTAATGACAGAATAACAAATTGGTAAAATTACGGTTTCATTTACATTTGCGTGTTGTTTATCAACAATATGGCTGCCCCAGATTGTGACAGAAGTAGAACACTGCCAGCTGCACACGATTGTCCAATAAATAAGTTAGTAAGTACTCAGATGGGGTCAGCCCGAATCCCCGAAAACGCTGAAAACAGACAAAAGCCCGATTTCCCGAAAACAGTTTTCTAGAAGGCGGCCGAGCAATTCAGATTTAAATTGTAAACATGACAAAGACCTAGCGTGGCCTTGATGTATACGATATACTGCCTATTCAAATGTTTATTTGTTAATTATATTCTTTCTTGTCGGACTTAAAAAATCGGTTTTGGGGATCCGGCCGAAATGCCTTTCAGGGATTTGGGTTTCGGGATTCGGCCCGCAGCCACTCAGATGTCAATTTGCACTGTGCCTTAAGTGTTTGCGAGTGTCATTTTGTTATGCTTTCTAGTATCAAATTATTCTTCCGAATATCATTACTTGATTGCTTCAGTGTTCTCAGTCTTTTGAAAGTAGTCGCAGGTGTGGTAAGATTGCTTCACTTCCTGTTTTCCAGTGTTTTTGAAGAGTTTACTCTCATATTAATATTTCCTATCTGCCATGCCACAAATGGTCTTTATAGATGTTGCAGATATGGCATAGCTGTGTGAGGTAGAGTGGATGATGCTGAGATCACATTTCAACAAACGCAGAGAGTTGTTTGTGGTGATGCACAAGAAAACTCATAAAGAATTTTGCACTCTGTTCACAATGTAACATTCTGCATCATTATTATTATTAATATTAATTAGTAACCTTTTAATGTGCTGGTGTCTAATGCATGAAATCTATGTCAACCGATGATACACCAACCCAACCGGGAGCACCCAGAAGAAGTTAAATGACAGTAGCAGAATCATAGAAGGCAGGGTATGAACATGCAATGACTTTAAAAACTGTAAATAATGTCTGTATCTTGTCATATTTCAAAGAAGCCATCGTTACAGCAGATCGCTGTTATAATTTATGAATGGGAGAAAGATTTATTTTCTGCACTGCCAAAGAGGCTGAAACTGTTTTGGTATCTGTGATTGATTGATTTCATTTCTGCTGCTCGTATGAGTGTGCAAAACTAGATCCTGAAATATGCAACCCATGTTGTAAGTGTGACAAAGATGTACAGCCAGTACTTGTGAAAATAGATGAATGTAAATGCATTCATGAGAACTATTGTAGAGGTCAGATTGAAAGACAAGTGTCACACGTCTCAATTTGTTTCCAGCATATCTGCAGGAGTTTGTGTGGTAAAACACATTTGTCATAGAAACAATATCTTGAAGCTTACCCAATTTCGTAATTGTTTTTCTTAATTTTTCTGAAGCAATAAAGTTCTTTGTAAACCGTGTGTTACCATTTTAAGTACTGTCAGACTACTTGTTTATGGGACAATCATTACGATGCTCTACTTATCTCACAGTCTGGAGTGGCATTATTATTTATAAGTTATTGGTCAAGATGGGCAAAACTGTAAAATTACCAATCAATTATTTTGTGAGACAGTTGTAAGTTGTTGCAATAACTGTAGCTATTTAGTTGGATATTGGCAGCTTTTTTTATCCATCTAGTTTAACTTACGGAAATCTTGTTTGTTTGTTTGAGCCACAGGCTAAAAAGTCAAATCTTGCGACGACTAATTCGATCACTTACAATCATTCAATCGTCCTGAAACTTGGCAGATAGACTCGCCCTCGCAGACACTTCATTCTATAAAAATTTCAGCTCCCCCAAAAGGCAAGCTTATAGAATCGGGACTCAACTTTTCGAATCGGGGAATCCCTTTTCCGATACGCAGCGTTGTCATTGGCCGCAACAAAACGGGCGCTGCCTCATTAAACGAAGCGCTATGTCGTAAAATGAACGCGGTACTATATATTTGTAGAGGTAACTGCTTCGTAAGACGCATTATAGGATACTAGATGGATATAGTAAAAACTTTGTTTTTACGGGCTGTATTTTATTCAAGGACCTCAGTGATATGCAAAATATTTTTTTTCATCATTGTAGTCATCATCCCCACCATCAGTGCATGATGCTTGCCACTTGACCATGAGGATGTGAGGATTAAATGATCTCCAAATTTATGTTCTTTTTGTTCATTTGTCAAATCCTGTTTTGCTCTCATGTTTAGTCCAATTCCAAGGGTGCCTCTGTGAGGTACTTAAAACATGCTATACTTAATGTTTTTGGACTGTTTTTATAGTCGAAGAATTCTTGTATGAAATTCACCAAAATTTTGTGGTTAAGTTATATATACACTGTAATGTTTTTAGGATCCAGCTGGCATATTTGACTTGATTGAAGTAGTGGGCAATGGAACCTATGGCCAAGTCTACAAGGTAAGCTGCTTTCTGCCATACCACTTACTGGGTGTCATGCATCCTCATTTGTTGCTGAGAGATTTCTCACTGTGTGGTGGCACAAAGATGATATTAGTGCAAGGTCCAGATGCTCATGTGATGTACTGTAATTAGTAATTTATATAGCGCCACTCACAGCCGTGGCCATTCAGTAGCGCTCCCAGTGCGAAAACCCCGAGAGAAGAAATAGGTTTTTAGATGCTCATGTGTTAATCCTAAAGACTTGCATCTGAACTGGTTTTCTGGAGTCTTCCACTGTTTCCTTCTTTTTATTATTTTGGCAAATTTATTATGCATGGAGAACTTTGACACTCATCCTCGTAGGTAAAGTGTTGAGCTGACAAGAGCGATTGTGAGCTCAAAGGCTGGAAGTTGGTATGGCTTTAAGGTTAGATCAAGTGTGATGTAACTGGCATCAGAATCGGAGTAAATAATGTGATGTAGCTGGCCATTGGAATCTAGACAATGATATGTTACGAATTTTGCATCATGCTAAGATTTGAATCATGAACGTTAGGAAGCAATTGAATACTTGATTGACTCTATCTCTGCACGTATTTATTTTACTCACAGAGTGAATGACCCAATAATCTGTTGAAGACACATTTATGTCAGTCATTGTTCATTTATATCCGGGTATTGAGTTATCATTTTCAGTCCACCTCATCTCTGCTAAAGTTTTAATCTGATAAGACTTGTTGGTTTGGTATTGCAGTCAGTATGAATCAATTGAATTCAGTTGGAGTTGTTAGAATAGGAGGATGATTATAGTTTGATGGCTTGTGAGAATAGGAATACTGGTTTTCATAAGTGATGAGTTTGTGCACTGGCTGACCCTGTGACTGATACAGTCATAGAGTAGGTTTCAGTTTGAATCGATCGTTGTTGTGGCTTTCTGCTGCAGCAGTCATTCAACTTTTGCAAACTCTCTAGACATAATGAAACAATTGAATTAACTGTTCTGTTCTATTCGTAACTTCTGCTGAAGATACAGCGCTGTAATAAATAGATAAATTTAGTGGAATGTGACTGAATAAGTTAATGAATGAATTAAACGAGCAATGCATATTGTATCTAATCTAATGACTTCCATAGCATTGTTATCATAATGCACTGCACACCAAACGATTGCTGCTGTTCCAAGTGAAACCTAGTCAAAGTCGTAGACGATTAGTGAAGCCAGGTCAAAATCCGATCAGTCAAAGAAACCAGAAGTATGTCTGCTCTAGTAGTCTACCAGGTAAGTATGTCTTTCTACAGAGCTTATCTCTGTACAAAGATATACTTACCCGGTAGACTACTACACAGAGACTTGAATAGCGCCCAAGTTGTGAGAAGGTTCTTAAATGGCTCTACAAATGGCCAGATACATTCTTGCTGTGTCTTTGTGGACCATTTCTCTACAAAGAATGGTTCTTCACAGGGACTTATACTTGTGAGATATTGCTGTTGCATTTCTGTGTCACACAGTACTACACCTTTCCAAGTTAAACATAAGCTTTTCAACTTTTTCTAAACTTACTTTTAAAAACCTTATGTTTAGCATGGAAATGGTGTAGTACTGCATGTATTGTAGCATAACTCTGCTGTCATTGAGTTTTTATAGTCCTACTGTGATCGGATCTATCCCTGTCTAAATTTTTCTATAGTGCCAGTTAAGTAGTAAGTATGGCATAATTCTTATACTGAATATAAATTTGGGCTACAATAGTTAATAGTGTAGGCTGTGTAGTAGGGTGGTTCATGGTCACATGGTAAAACATGAAGTTCAAGCTAGCGTCCAAGATACCCCCTCAGTTTTTTACACCTGTTAATAGTATCATTGTGGCAAAATTTCAGCTTCCTATTCCAATTGGAAGACGGTGCTCACGGACCCTCCCTCTGTACCCCTTTACCATATAGTGCGATCGGTTAGAAAATACGCATAACGTCTTGAAATCTTAAATTATGATAAGATTATTAATTTACCAATATACACAGACAGCAGTTATATCATGATAGCAATATTATTTGCTGCAAGGAAACATATAAACAATCAACAACTCTCAAATGATGTCCCAAGAAGTATGTGTCGCAGAACTTCATTTCTTCAGCAATGCATGTATAGAAGAATTCTTCGTAGTATCAGTGGGAACAGCCGTTCTGTTTGCCTCAAAAACTTGCAGGAGAAAGGCAACAACTTTCCTCATCATGTGGAGGAGGCTGCTGAATTTTTCAAAGAGCTTGACACCGTGTTCGACTGACACGCAATGCTCCAATCCATTTCTTTCCATGTTGAATGTTGATATTCAGAACTGCGTTCTAACGCCTGGTCTGCGTTCTCACGTCTGGTGGAAGGGTGAGAAATAAAACACCTACTTTAGGGACTGGAGTAGCTTTGCTTTTTGTAACAAAATTGCTCTTTGTAGCAAAATCTCTTAAGCTTGCTACCTAATGAAGTCTGTTTGCCCTACCTCTCACAATCCGTTCACTGGAATCATTGGACAATCTGCACAATCTTCATCTTCTGCCATTTCCTTCCAGCCTCATTCTTGAGGCAGGTGATGGTGGATTCACGGAAATTTTATGTTTCAGAATTTGGCTCCAGACTTTGCAATTTGTCACATGTCACATTTCCCAAGCAGCCTTAAAACTCTTGAATGCTGGTATGTTTAGATAACTTAAAGGCTCAAAAGTGAAATCCATGGCTAAGATCAGTTCCATGAAAGGGTGACATCAAGCCAATCGCAGGAGCTCTCGACCAATTATATTTTTCAGAAGAACACATGCTCCATTCAAGCGACCAGTGTTCACAGAAGTAGTGTCAAAGCTCATGACTTGAACTTTTTCAGTCAACTTCAATGCTTCCAGCAGATCATGAATAGACCTGGCTTCATTAAGTCCTCTTCCAGAGACCAACTTTAGAATTCCTAGCAGGTTAACAATTACAATTACAATTTGTCACCTTCAGAAACCAGCACTGATAAGCGGTTAAGTGCTTTCAAAAATCTCGGAAAGCAGTTTACCAACCCTGTTAAGCACCAAGGGACAATCTGGTATAGATTCGCCTATTACGGAATCAGCATGTTCATTTTTAGCTTTGTATGTATGTATGTATGTATGTATGTATGTATGTATTTATGTATGTATTTATGTATGTATTTATGTATATATATATATAATATCTGTACATATATACATATATTGTTTGTATGTATATATCAATGTATGAAATGCTGCAGAATGCAGATGAAATGCAATCAAAGATATGAATTCTGGAATTATGTGTTGCATAAACAGTACCGTTTGTACATCAACGAAAATAAATTTCAGTACAATGTCTGGTAATGAACATGCAGGAAGTAGACAGCAAAATCTGTAATAAGAACTTTCCAATGAGTCATAAATATAAAAGTTAGTAAGAGAACATAACTGCATAATTCCATAAGAAAGTTACCAAGATGATCACAATTTGTAACACATTTTGCTTTTAAATGACGATTACAACGGTGTAAGTTTATGTCATTGAGCACCGTCTTCCAGTTGGAGTAGGAAGCTGAAATTTTGCCAGGATAATACAAATAACAAGTGTAAAAATGTAGGGGGTATCTTGGCCCCTAGCTTGACTTTTATGTTTTTGAACCACCCTACTGTGTAGCACAAAGTTATACTGATCATGGTAAATTATGCTAAGTGCTTCATGTAGTTGTTTGTGTCTTTTCATTTTGCTGTATCAGTTGTGAGATCAGTGTAGAATCTGTTCTGGTAAGAGAGCTTTTCTGTTCGTTGGGCCAGGAGCTTCAATCTGATTGGTCTGCAGTGTCTTCGTTAACTTTCATTGTTCTTTTCATCAACAGACTGTCTAATGGTGCTGACCTTCTGGTCTCGATTGGATTGTGGATAGGCATTGGCATGCCATTGATTTTTGTCACTGCATTATTATGACGGCTCAGCAGAAGTTACATCTTTACCTCACTTTTTTGTCTCATGCATGTACCAGCCTGAGTAGTTGATGCTTTCTCACACGTACATTGTGTGATTCGCTGTATCCTGGTCCACCAAGACCCTCTCATCGATTTTACATCAGGCAGCTCTTCTACCGATTTCATTCTACAGATTTTCCACAGTAGTTTGCCATCCATTCTGCTGCTTCCTGTTGTCCTGATTCAGTTTTAAAATGTTAATTGTTTTATGAACCATTGATGGAGGATTGGAGATTTTGGCATTTTCTGCTTGGTTTCAGGAATAAAAACACGGTGAATTTGGCATGTGTATGTGTGTCTCTGTCTCCCTTTCTCTCTTTCTGTACCTAATGAAGAGAGTTTCTAAAATGTTGAAATTTGTATTTGTTCTTTTTATTAGATGTCATGGCTGTTTTTCTTTTGTCAGTCATCCACTTTGTAATTCACAATGCCAAGCATGTAATGCCCTCATTTATCCTAGCTTATCTGACATCCTGTTTGTAATTGAAGAGGCTTTGGATCTGGTGACCATATTTATGTAAAAATAACTGGCATCCAATTTTTATTGGTAAGGACCATGGATATCATGTCCATGTTTATGCAAAATTAACTGGTATTCAATTTTTTTATTGGAAAATTGCCATGGATATCATGCCCATATTTATGCAAAAATGACTGACAACCAATTTTTTTATGGGAAAACCCCATGAATATCATATTCATATATGCTCACCAAACTGAAAACTTCTTTTTTGGTGCACTGGAGTCGGGAGCACCTCTGAGTAGGTTCCTTGGAGGGGTGCTACATAAATTCCCGAAATAATGAATGAATATCTGTGCAGAATTAACTTGTATCCAATTTTTTAATGAAAAAGACCTTGCATATCATAACCTTATTTATGCAAAATTAGCTTGCATCTAATTTTTTATTGGAAAAACCAAGGATATCTTATTCATATTTATGCAAAATTAACTTATTTCCAAATTTTATTGGAAAAGGCCATCGATATCTTATAAATCAATATTAATGCAAAAATAACTGACATCCAGTTTTTAATAGAAAAAGCCATGGATATCAATCAGATCTGTATTAATGCAAAATTAATTGACATCCAGTGTTTATTGGGAAAGGCTAAGTGGATATTATGCCTATATTTTTTTACAGAATTAGAGTGTAAAGTGTTAACACATGCAGGCCAGTGGAAAGGATGAAATGATAGTAGTGGAATCCCAAGGACAACACTAGAGCTTGGTACTTTGTGCCTGGATGGAAAGCTGTCAGTGGCCAACCACAATGACTCACTCTGCTCTGGTTCCTGCTTCTGTCAACTTCATCAGGGTTATTTAGTGAAGTTTATGCTGCTGCTGCTGCTGCTGCTGCTCCTGCTGTCCACTCATTTACTGTGATTTACTGGAGGGCTGTCTTTACAGGCCTCCTTCAGTCTGTTGTCAAATGAGCCACCTGAGCTGCTCAGTGTACCTGCCAAATTCTCACATGTTTGGGACTATAATAAATTATACAAGTCTGATTCCAGGTCGATGATGGAACTGCATTCTAAACTGCATTCTAGACCATCCTTAAGAAGCGAGCCCTGATGGTTGGTGTGGTTCCAGAATACTTCAGTGAGCCTGCTAGGTCATTTTGTTTGGCAGCCTTGTGTACCTGCTGATCCCTCTGTTCTGTAAAGCACATGAAACTATAACATGTGTGCATAAATTGGACCATGTTCTTTGGAACACCCTTCCACTGAAAATATGTAGGGCCTACCGTCCCACCTCTAACAAGCAGCTTTATCAGCAAAACTTCAGTTACACTTTTTCCATGATCAGGTGGTAGCCACATTTCAACATCTGTGTTCTTAACAGGTACCATGAAAATTGCTGACGTACCTACTAACTTAACACTTGCAGCACACACTGTGTTGACATTTACATAGCTCAGATCAAACCTGATACTGCTAGCACAAACCATGTTTTAACGTGTCAGTATTTTACTTTTTGGTTTTTTAGGGCCGTCACACGAAGACTGGGCAGCTGGCGGCCATCAAAGTGATGAAAGTGACTGAGGTGAGAGGATGAGCTGGTCCTCATTATGATATTGCTCTTAATTTAGGCCAAAAAAAAATAATGGTGTGTTTCCGGTAACAGAGTTAAAAAAAACTGGGTAGGTAGGTAGGAAAATAATTTTATTTTGGTAAAATAATTTTATGCAGTGATTTCCCAAAATTACGCCACTGCCCATTTATGCACAGCGGTACATGCTGTACCAAAGTATATATTTTCTATGCGAGTATTAAAAATGCCTTTTTGCAGAATGTACCTACAAACTGCTGTAGAAAACAATCTTATTTATTTCATTTTTGCTGACATCGTTTTTCTTGCAAGGTGAAATGGAAGGGGCAGGGGTGGGGAAGGAATTATGGATTATGTACATTAAACAATAAACGTGTAGCAGACAACGGCTCTTTAGGAAATATGCATGGGTGGTAACGTGAGAAAATCGCTGACTTTTCAGTGTCTGTTATCTCCTCAACATCATACATGTGTGTAAATTGTCCATGGGAAACATTGAGCCCATTTATTGTTATAATATTATTAACACTGCATAGAAAGAAATATGGTTCCTAACGTCGTCTGCTAAGGAGACTGCTTGCTATGAAGATTGGATGCTATGAAGACTGGTTGTTAAGGAGACTAGTTGCTAATGAAGGCAGTTGATAAGCAGGACAGTTTCTAAGGATAACTGTTGCTAAGGAAGGCGGTTGCTAAAGGGGCCAAGTCTGACTTTGAAACTGGTTGCTAATGAGGCTGACATAGAGGCTGCTTGCTACAAAGCTTGGTTGCTAAGAAGGCTGTTTGCTACGAAAGTAGAATGCTACGGAGGTTGTTAAGTAGGCTGATTGCTATTAGGAGGCTTTACTTTTATAATGGCACGTACGATAATAGGTATTTCTGATACAATGAATATGGCGGTCAGATTTGTGAAATAACCCTGTCAAATTACCGTGAGAAAATCCACCACTTTCGGGTCTATTACCTCCCTCTCCCAAACTCCACACTTTAGCCCTTTTATTGCTGTAATTTACGGCACCATTCTTTCCATTGAAAGGCACCATTCTTTCCATTGAAAGACCGCTAGTTTCCGAACGTCTCTGCTTCAGTGAATGCACCTATAATGTGGCGATTCTGCATCACCGGCATGCAAAGGTTTAATGTATGTGAAGTAAGGGAAAACAAATTTTTTTTAAATTTTCCGTAAAAAAAATTTTTTTTTGACAAAATTTTTTTGACAAAATTTTCCGTAAAAAATTTTTTTTACAAAATTTTCCGAGTCGCGGCAAAAAAGTGAGTCGGTCGGGTTACCGGAAACACACCATTATTTTGTTTTGGCCTTATGCATTTTTATGATGAACATAACCGTCCATTGTGGTTAGTGTGCTAGATCCTTAACCTAAAGGTTGAGTAGTTATTTTTGACAATTGTGGGAACAGAAATCTTTCACAATTCTGTTGCATTAGCACCTTTTAGCGAACTCGGCTGATTTTGATATTGTGAAATGAATTTTATTGGAATATTACACAATTCAGTTAATGCAGTAGGAAAAGACAATACATGTGACTAGTACATTCCAAAATGTAGAGGATGCCATAGAGAAGCTAGAAAAGATAGTGAAAATGCTAGTACAATGAAAATTACTAGAATAATGAAACAATGTCTGTAACCAGTTACATGCTTTTAAGCAGTGTTGGGTACTATTTAAGTAGTGAATACTATTTAAATAGTATTTAAATAGTTCATAACTATGTACTTCACTATTTAAAATAGTAATGTAAAAGGGCCTATTGAACCTATTGAAATAGTATTTTAATAGTATGTGCCTATTTGCTATTTATTAAATAGCAAGCCACCAGTCTGCAGAAAATAAACTTAAATTTACTTCTGTAATTAATATTATCTTTCTTATTGTTACGTACTTCAAGTAAACTCCGTTATTGGGTTTGTACTGCAGAAGCTGAAAATGCACTGCCAATTGCACTGACTAAACCTCTTGATGCCGCACTACAGTGGTGGGCATCAATAAATGATTTGGACGTCTTTTTGACGATAGTGAATTTCTCATAGCAGCAGTTTGTTATCCAAAGTTCAAACTTAGATTGAAAACCCTGAAGTGAAAGTCAAGTGGTCCATGCTCCTGCAGAAAGCAATTTTAGAGAACATGAATGATGGAAGTGACACTAGTGCTGACAGTGAGAGAGCAGTTCAATCCAATTCAGTTTGTATTTATCAGCTATGCAGGCAGAGTTATCTAATTGATACATCATGTAGGGACATGAACTAGAAATGCTGGACAGTCGTCGACTAATCAAGTCAGTGTTTCTGTGCATCAACACAAGCACTAAATATTTAGTAAGGCAGCACTAGTTCTCACCAAGAAAAGGAATCGCTTATCCAGTGAAACTTTTGAACAGGCGCACTTACATAAAGTTAAACAGAACTACTAACTGAATGTTAGTGAATGTTAATATTTGCATGGTGTAAATGAGTAGGGGGCCTATGCTGAAAAATGCAAGCTTTTTAAACAATTATCTGCAACTGGAATAGTTTTAAATAGTTTTTTAGTAGTCGGGTGTTATTTGCAGTAGTTCACGACTGTTTACTATTTTATCAATATTTAAATACTATTTAAAAAGTTTCCTGATGGTACTATTTACTATTCTATTTAAATGGTCACCCCGATTATTTATCCCAACACTGGTTTTAAATGCCTCACAGAAGCCTATAAGCCAATATGATGTCAACTGATGTCATTAAGACAGAATGTCATTAGCAAGCAAAAAGGATAGATGACTTATATTTCAGGCCATAGGTTTCACATGGCTTCTGCTGCTGTGGCTCTTGTAGACATGCTATTCAGCATCAGTTCTGTTTTTCTGGATAATTCTTATGGTTGATTAGGCGACGAGGGTGGCAGAATTTGCTGGAAACATATAAATGAGCATGGTGTAAATGAGTATGCTGACTGGTAGATAGGAGCAAGGAAGACCTGCCGGCCTTTGTATGATTAGACTAAGAAGATGAAGTTACTAACATTTCATGGCCATGATTGCTTCTTGATGTTGGCGTAAGGGACTGCTCTTCTTCCGCATGATAACAATAGCGACCTTGTGTTAATTGCAATAGTGAGCTAATCATTGTGACAAATAGCTGTGTGATTAGGTTTGTTCAAGCAGTTGATGTTTACCTGTTGGCCAAGTGGGAGGTGTGGCGCTCTGCTCTTGATCGACAGATAATAATAAATGCTGATGTTTCACTCTTGATGGACTGAGTTGTACAAGTGTAGATAGTGTATATAGCAGACAGGAAATGGAAATTTGGTGTTATTTTGTTTCTGGTGGGGTTTTTGAGTAAATTATTTGTTTTTATAAATAAAATTTCAAAATGTCAAAGCAGGTCCTTTTTATCCATCTACTTTAACTTGCGGGAATCTTGATTGATTGCTTGCTTGCTTGCTTGCTTGCTTGCTTGAGCCACAGGCTAAAAAGTCAAATCTTGCGACGACTAGTTCGATCACTTACAATCATTCAATCGTCGTGAAACTTGGCAGACAGACTCGCCCTCGCACACACTTCATTCTATCAAAATTTCAGCTCCCCCAAAAAGGCTAGCTTATAGAATCGGGACTCAACTTTTCGAATCGGGGAATCCTATTTACCGACACGCAGCGTTGTGATTGGCCAGCGTTGCCATTGGCTGCAACAGAAACGGGTGCGGTGCTTGATTAAACGGACGCTATGTTGTAAAATGAACGCGGACTATATATTTGTAGAGGTAACTGCTTCATAAGACGCATTATAGGATACTAGATGGATATAGTAAAAAACTTTGTTTTTACGGGCTGTATTTTTATCCATCTAGTTTAACTTGCAGGAATCTTGATTGCTTGCTTGGTTGAGCCACAGGCTAAAAAGTCAAATCTTGCGACGACTAGTTCGATCACTTACAATCATTCAATCGTCGTGAAACTTGGCATATAGACTCGCCCTCGCACACACTTCATTCTATCAAAATTTCAGCTCCCCAAAAAAGGCTAGCTTATAGAATCGGGACTAAACTTTTCGAATCGGGAATCCCCTTTTCCGAAACGCAGCGTTGTGATTGGCCAGCGTTGTGATTGGCCGCAGTCGTAAAATGAACGCGGACTATATATTTGTAGAGGTAACTGCTTCATAAGACGCATTATAGGATACTAGATGGATATAGTAAAAAACTTTGTTTTTACGGGCTGTATTTTATTATAGCTTGGTTCAGCTACGAAAATTTTCACAATCATACACGACATGCTGTTAAATTTGGTTCCTTTGTTAGATTTGGATCCTGTGTTAAATTTGGATCCTGTGATAAATTTGGTTCCTGTGTTAAATTTGCCATAACTGAGAAAGTAAGTAAGTAAGTAGGTATATTCTTTAATATAACCAATTGTCAAACAGCACTCTGGTGAACAAGCATGAGCAATATAAAGTCACATAACCATCAAAATCTATCCATGACCAGTGAGATTACGAGACAAATCTAATTAGTATGCGAACAACAGATAACGCTGTGTCTGATGTGTCTGTTGTCCATCCGGATGTGTTGCACCATGCTGTCTGTATGGAAAGGTTTGACAGTTGCAATTTACCTGTACTGTTTTTAAAAAGAAGTTAGATTTATTTAAAGGTTAAGACAAAAGGATCAAATTCAGGGCAATAGTGCATTTGTTTAGCAGCACTTTTGTACTGGTTTCAACAAGGATCATATCTGATAAATGTAAACAAAATATCCAATCAAGTGCTCTTAACAAGTGTTGGCAAAAGCCACATAAGGCATGCACTTTCAATCTATAAACAGGGAATATATCCTGCTTATAGTTAGCTGTTGGTAATTGCTGTTGATGATTTGAGAAACAAGCAGATGTCCACTGGTGCATGCTGTGTATGTAGAAATGGATGTAGATAAATATACACATGCACATCCAAATATGGCTGTGTTATAATGTCCTCATTCCAAAGTTTAGGACAGAGCATCAATGATATGGAGCAGTTTGTGCTTTATTGTAACTGCAAAATTTATATGGTGCCACTTCAAGAGAAACAAATGAGCAGCGCTCTGGACCCAACAAAACAAAACCACAATTGAATAGAATGGCACTTAGGCCAGGAAGTTCAAGTCACAGATTGCAAGGTTGCTTATTCCAAACGGATGGAACGACAACGACAAAACTTGTCTGCTATAGGCCACGGAAATTCGGTTTGGCAGGACAACCAAATCACCCTACACAGGAAAGTGAAGAAATCTGAGACGAGGGATGGAAGAGACCAAGATGGGACACAGCTGCCAGGGGATTATGCATGAGCAGTATTATGATCTTAAATTCAATGCATTTTCACATGAGTAACCAGTGCAGTTCCACCCACATAAAATTAGATATATGTCCAAACCTAGGTATGCCTCCGATTAGATGAGCCACAGCATTTGAAACAGATTGCAGGTGATTAATGCGAGAAGAAAGCCTGCATGAATGGCATTTCTTTAGTTAACCCTGGAACATGTGTGTGAAGGACTTGCTCAAGGCCTGTACACACACACACACACACACACACACACTCACACACACACCTTTGAGCCTTTGGGGACTCAACCCCTGTACACTTTGCGTTAAAAGCCGAACGCTGTAACAAATTGGCCACTATGTCCCACGTATTTTTGTAGTCTTAACAGTTTAAGTGACAAAGCTAAACTCATAAGCACATACATTTTATGTTAAATTAATTGTGAGGTCACCTAACCAGTTTTATATTGGACAATTGTTTTAGCCATTTATGTTTTTAAGATACAGTTTTTATTTACATGCAGCAGAGACTCGTTATGATGTTGTCTTTGGGAACCATATCAAGAACCCAGTTATAGCGAGACTGTGTTATGATGGAGCCATTTTCTAAGCTGAACTAAATTTTGTATCCATGTTCCTGACCAAGTGACCATGTTATTTCAGAATTCATGTTGTAATGAGTGTGTTGTAATGAGATGCTAGGACACAATGAGGAGTCCTTTAGTAAACATGAATATGCTTGGTATAAATTAAAGAAGCTGTAGAATTGTGAATAAGTGACTAATACAAGACAGAAAACATCCTACAGATGGTTTGTATCCTTTCAGTGTCATGCAAGTTGATCCTGAATTGTACAGCGTTTGTGGCCAGTATGGTTTCAACTGATGTCTTGACCGGAAATTCATTCATTCTAGAAATTTATATAGCCCATCTTCAAGAAGCCTACTCACAGGCAGGCGAATAGGTCATTGGGTCGATGGAAGCCATTAGATTGAATTGATTTATTGCATCAGATTGGACTTATAAGTAGTTCTCCAGTTTTTGAGCAACTGAAAATTGTGGTAAAATGTACCGGGAGTTTACTTTGTTAGAGGTTCTACATAAATTTATTGGTGTTAGCATCAGCCTTGTACAAGCAGTGGCTGTGGGTGTCATCCGGAATTCCTGATCTGTGGCTTAGAGAGTCTTTCTGATCAGGTGAAATTTTATGTTGAGGTGCAGGACAGTGTTGCTAATGACTGTTCCAGCTGACTGTGTGAGTCATCATTTGTTCCACTCACTGTTTGAGGTTTCTCTCTGTTAGGCAGCAGTTGTGGTCTGCTTTCCACCTCCTACTCAAAATGTCATGCATTTATTTGTTTAGTGTGAATCATTTCATGTAGTACATTGTTTTTAGAGAAGAAGCCTACTTCAGTTACAAAAGTTACAATTCATCATCATCATCATCATCATCATCATCATCATCATCATTCATATCTTCACTTATTGCAATCATCAATAGATTCACTGATAGATATATGCATTTTTTAAATCAAGTTTCTGTCAATGTTATGGACTGAAAGATGATCACTGTGTTGTGAATTGAATAGAAGGGCTAAGTTAATGCAAAATAATGTAACTGAAGATTTATGTTGCACTTTTTAATTTTTCTCAGAAAGCATATTACATAGCTGTGCAGATGATGTCCAGGAAGTAATGGGTTTTTCCAGCATATGTGTGTCATTGTGATTCAGTTATGGAGGTAATTGTAGTGTTTCGCCAATCAATGATATAAGCAGTCTGTTGTTATCTAGAGTCTGTTTAGTTAGTTAATGTGATGTCAGCTTATTAGCATCTTCCAAGATCTGTGCTGAGAAGTGCTTAGTTACAACAACTCTGTTTATATGCTATGCATATGACTACATGACTTCCAAGTGTTTTTGTGCTACAGTCAGTTCAGTTAGGTGGATTGACTGTCAATTGCTCTGAATGTACTGTTTAGTTCGGATGTAAATTTTAATTCCACAAATGTCCTTCACAGCCAAAATAAATTGCACTTCAGTGTTGTCTTGAGTAACCAGCATCACAAAGATTGAAAAACTCCTGTTGCTTATTTTCATCAAGTTTGAAAGAACTTGTCTACACGTATTGTGTTTGGCTGGATGAGTTTCAAGAGGTGTTTGTGCTTTTATGTGGTCAAAACCATATAAATCGGATGTGCTTTGAGTGCATGTTTGTGTACAGTTTGTTTGATTGTATGTGTTTGAAGTGTTTGTATGTTATGTGTTTGGCTGGATGTGCCAGGAGTGTTTGTATTCATATGTTGTGTTTGGCTATGCTGGATGTGCTTGGTGTGTTCATAGTTGTATGTTATGTGTATGTCTGACTGTTTGACTAGGTTTTTGTTGGGCAAGTCCGAGTTGACTGTTCGTATGGCTAAACTTGATGTTTAGCTACATGTTTAGAGTCTGTTTCTGTTAATAACACAAGTAGGTCATTATGTTGTAAACGGATGTTGAACTGGTCTAACTGGAGACAGTCTCTTCCTGAATGGAAAGACTTGATCAGCTGAATTCATATGACTTTGTTTCTGACACAGACGGAAGTCACATTTGGTGACATCCGTAGCTTAATGCCTCAATGTGTGCTCACAGCACTATTTATATGTTCACGCACATACATACAGCCAAGCACACAGAGCTGGTTGGCTGGTAATTTTACACGCTCATGTTAGACAGCTAATGTGGCTGTAGCAATAACACATTTGTCTGGTCAATATTGACTGACTGCCAGAAGTGCAGATCTTGTCAGTGATTAATAGATACTGAGTGATACATTTGTGTTTCAAAGTGCTAGTGATGCTGATGTAAATATCTTGTGAACAGTCGATGCCGTTTAAGTGCACTGCCTCGGGACTGCCTTGGAACGTATGCTTTTAACCGACTTCTGCACATCACAGAAGTTCACATGTACGGTGTAAAATTGGCTAAATATACTGGTATTTAATAACAAAGATGGAGCCTAAGCCTACATACTATAATGCTTGAACAGTAACCTTTCAATTACAGTAAATCTTATTTTCCAGGCAGTTAAGAACCTCAATTTGCTCCAAAGCGTCAAAGTCTTAGAGATGCATCAGAGTCTTAGAGACACGCCAACGTCTTAGAGATGCAAGTCTGAACGACGTGTCCAGCCAAATAACTCTTTTACAACTGAAACGAGTGTCAAGCAAGCTACAGGAACATTGTGAATGGGAGACAATAGAACGGAATATTTATGATACGGTTTGCACACTGCAATGTTGACGGGTAACAATGCTGTTTGACGGGTAACAATGCTGATACGGACCACAGTCCAGCTAAGACAGACCAATGGACTGTCCAAGTCGTCTGCTGTACAAGGACGAACTTCTAGGTGGCCAGAATGTTCTAAGCTGCCTATGCAATTAAGTGCCTTTACATAGCTATGCATAGTGCAGTGTAGTCGGTTATGCACATAACCGAATTATGCACGTATACACATGCCCGGAGTTGTCTGCCATGAAAATAGCCTATAGATAATAAGATGGGACCAGCCAGCATATGCACTTTATCCGCTTATGCACCTAAGTGGAGTCGACTGTTCTTCATACGTAGTTCTTTCCATATATTGTTGACTTAATATTACATCATAGCAGCGTTGGATGAAGTGGCTGCACTGACTGGCCAGCACAAAGGAGAGCAAGCGGTGGTCTGGCATGCTGCTGGCTTCCTGGTAACCTGTTGATGGTCTTTCTTTGTACAGTGATGGGCTTGCATGTTTGGCCTACAGCTTCTCCTCCCAGTTAGATCCTGTTGTCTGAATGGCCCCAGACGTTTGACACACATGTGGTTCTGGCCGGGTGGCTTAGTGCTGGTATAACACTGGCAAGTGTTGTGCGTGGATAGGTTGTGGTTAATAGAATAGGAGACCCTCTGGGCCAACTCGGTCATTAGGGTCCAACACAAGTGGCCAGGTTTAAAGAAATGATTTTCTGGTGTTGATGTGTGCGGTTAAGCCACGAGATCCTTGATTTTTGGCACTGGCCATAATAATAATGATCTTCGTTTATTATTTCAAATGGACATGAACACAGTATGATTACAATTCATAGTATGAACGGATGATCACTAGTTATTACGGGAGTAGAATTTAACTGTTTGGCTCTCGTGCTCAATTTACCATCGCCATCTGGCGAATGAAAGGCTGAGTCAACCTTTGAGACGGTAGCGGAAAGAAATCCCGTGTTCGTGTTGATCTTCTGCTATTCGTGCCAGAGTGTTCCCATTATCATAAATCCCCCTCCCCTTTCATGCTGCTACAGTTTCTACAGAGGCTCATAGACAAGTGTTACAGTAGTACCTTTTTCTCTACCATTTACGTGCATTATGTATCAAACTTCATGTGGTAGAGCTGTACTGACTGCCTGTGTGAAGAGAGGCAGCATTTAACATCTTAACACTCATTCATGTAACTTTCTGGCTGACTGTTCTGCCCCTTGGGCTGCTGTGGAGTTGTGTATATCAACATAATCTCTACACCTGACCTCAGGTCTCTTCACTTGGTGGCTGTTCCTCCCCTGCCACAATGCATCTACACACAACAGCAAATAAACTGTAGTCTACTGGGAAATATAAACCTGTGAAATAAATGTATTTAATGGCCAGCTTCACTGGAAGATATATGCATGCGTTCAATCACTCTTCTGATTGAATGTGTGCATTTAAGCACAGTTCAGCAAAGCTATGAAAGGCACGAAAGGCTTAGTGCTTTGGTCCTGATGATCAATCCAGATCCAGTGAAGCAATGATTAGCCGGGAGAGATGACAGGTTTCTCCCATGACACTTCCTTTCTGCCTCTTAGACTTTTATTTCGGTCATTTTTTATTGGTCGCAGTTGGATGTTTGGTTCCTGTACCATCTGTTTATGTGAAGAGAGGAAGCATTACATTGTCACCTGGCATTCCTGCCTCCTGGAACATTCCAGACGTCACTAGATGGAGTGCACAGAAATGAATAGGAATAATAAGTGCTGGGATGAGGCCTTAAACTGAAGAATAGAAGTTGATGTTTCTGCACAGTATTGAAAGACATGCCTTTAGACCAAGAGGATTGAAGAGATAGAGGAGGATAGAATGACATAGGGGTTCTGGTTGCCTACTGGGTTCATTCACTAGTAGTTTTCATTCCCATTCAGTTGTTGGTGTATATTGGTTCCGGTTGTGTATCAGTTACCATATTTTCGCATATATAACACACGAGTTATACAAAGTTTTACAAACGACGCACCCTAACTTCATGGTATATTCATGGGCGTGTTGTATAAGTTAAATTTTACGCAACAAAATTTTGTACTGGATTATTTTCAGGTCATGGTCAGAAACTGCTATAAAAAGTTTTTTTTACATACAATACATGGAGGCATGAACGTCGACGAAATCGACAAGACATGAAGTCCAACATCAGTTGTAGTATTCGTTTATTACTATTATCATCAAAATATTACTTTCAATATGACAATCTGCAGAATGTTAAAATTGAATGTTCCCAAAAATTATAATTTGACCTTTAATATAAAAGTACAATATTACCATATATAAATTGTAATTGTTTGTTATTTCCTATTTAGCAATAAATGAATATACACGCTACACAGACAGCATTGTGTATTATCGCTAGTTACAATAGCTGTGGTTGATCGAACCTTTTTGAATGGCCTGGGCACAATAGAAAACTTTATTCAAAATTTCAAATGTTAATTTTTGCAAGAATCTTCACTTTCTTTAGACTTTCTTTACAAAGGAATTAATAGAATCAGTTATGAGTCGGACTATATCCAATAAGAAGTTATATAAGGTAAAGTTACATTAACTTTAGCGCACACGTGCGTTTATTACCTCGTAGGTGGACGCATGAGAATGCGTTTTGTTATCTATAGTTATAATCTGGTGCATAATATATAATTCAATGTTTTTAATGAAATCCCCAAAAGTAGCGTGTTATTTTATGTTATGTACGAGTGCGTGTTATATCCGCGAAAATACGGTATATATGTGAACAGCCATGCTTGCTTCAGTTGTCGAGGGAGCTATCTGACTCTTCTCTGCTAGTTGTTTGTCCGAGCCATCCAGCTCTTCTGGCTCGGAGCCTTTGAGCTCTTTTGCTGTCGTCTGCTCGAAGATACCTGGCTCTTCTACATGAGACATTTGGCTCTTCAGTGAGTTGGCTGTATGGAGCCGTGTGGCTTCTTTGCTCATCTTTGTCTTGGAGCTATTCTGCTTTTGTGCTTGTCATCTGCTGTTTTGCTGTAAGAAAACCGGTCTTAGCAGCTGATCTGCCTCCTCTCTCAGACCAGACAACTGGACTCACACCTCCACTGGACATCTCTGTCACAACCACTGTGACATGTCTCAGCACTCGTGATTAAGCTGGTGCCCTGAGTTTACGCTTTCGACTTTAAGAATTCGGAGTTTATGATTTCTGTCCTCTGCAGAGAGCCATAGATCTGTTGTCTTATCAAGGAAGCAATTCAGCTTTTCTCTCTTGTACTGGTTTTGGAGCTAGCAGAATTGTCAGGTCGACAATTGCTTCGTTCGTATGCCCAGGGATCAGTGATGGGTAATTAATTAGCACTGAACTGATCAGTTTGTCGGCATCCAATAAAAAACTCAGACAGGATACGCTAACTTGAAATAATGTGTCTTGAGTCTGAACTTAAATATTTGACTCCAAGGATGTTGCTGAACGGATTGAAGGTGGAAGATTGTTCCAACACCTAGGTCCAGCAACAGAGAATGCGCGGTCTCCGAAGCAAGCCACCCAACTGAACAGACTTAACCAAATCTGCTGAGGTGTTGTCTTGTCCCAAAAGGAAGAAATTCAGTCTTAGAAGAAGTCAGAAGTAGCTTATTGCTGGCAATCCAAGATTGCACATCACAAAAAACAGTAGCTACCAGCAGAAGAGAATGATGTGGAACTACCAATTGAAAAGAATAGCTGTATATCTTCAGCATACAAGTGGTAGTCAAGAGTGCTGTCAGTAATTAGGGAGTCAAGTTGAGCGATATACAATGTAAACAGAACCTTGTGTTACATTGCAGTTCAAGCCAGTGGGTGCAGCAGTGTGTGGATTTATACAAATTGATTGAGTATGGGAATGTAGGTAAGATGTGGTGGACCAACTGAGAGCAGGGACCAAATAGATGGAACCAGCGTTCAAGGCAGTGAGGGAGTGCTTTTAGCACTTCCGAGATATTCTTGAAAGGTTTGATGTAAATGTCTGACTACTTCCATTTGCACCACACAGCAAGTTGAGAGATCTTAGACCAAGCAGCCAAAAGACTTGGATGGCCATGGCTGTGGGTAAAGGTAATGTGAAGTAGTTAACACTGTAATGAATGTAACTCCTCGTTAAAATGTTAAAGACCATATCCTGTCTGTGTAGTGGGTTCATCATTTGCCCATTGGCTGTTAACCCCATTTATATGGGACTGTAAAGCTCTCTTCATTGGTGATTTGCAAAAAGTACTAGTTAACATTGAGATGTATTTTGAGTGATAATTCATCATCTTGTCATAAGATTTAGTTGTGAGGCTCACACATAGATGGTAACTTGACCAGGTATTAGTAATCAGATGAAATGTCTGGCAGTGGGACTCTGCTGATGTTGACTTCATTTTGTCTCTTTATGGAAACTCTGGCCACATTTCCAGTTATGTTCCTTATACCTCATCTCCATAAGTTTTGTGAGTCTGCCAATAAAAGTCAGAACCAGGATTAACTCTTTGCATGCCATATGCGATATCAGGCAACTTTCCACTTGTGCCACCTGCTCAAAATTGTGACATTATCGGTGTGCTTAACTAGTGTTTTTTTATGTAATTAAGTAAATGCTAATTAGGATGATAAATAAATTGCAATTTTCCCATTGGTTATTTATGCACATGTGACGTAGATGTGGCTATCGTAGACGTGAAAGTGGGCGATCCGTTTCATTTATGATTGTGTTTCACGATCGCAGTGACAGATGAACACGAAATTTTGCGCATGATTAGGCCTATTGGTCTGATGAAGAGTCAGTTTTGAAAGATTTCACCCAGGACCAACAGTACTGTAGGAGTGTACTAACAATTCATAGACCTTTGTAAACAATGATGAAAGAATCCGAGTCTAGCAGTGATGCCTGACTGATGCTGTGTCTACAAAACTATAGTAGAGGCTGTTTGAAATGTTTTAATGAAATGGATTGTCCTGCTCACTGATATAGTGGATTCATCACCATCCGGTATATTATCTTATGTTAATTGAACTTGATTGTTCAATTACATGAACAGAAACTGTAGGTCAAACTAATTGAGTAACAACTAGTGCATACGCACTTAGCTAGCGATGTGTTATTCTTATTTATCACTTCTTCTGCTTTAAGTTGCCTCTGGATGATGTAACTTTACCTGAAAATGTCTTTCTGGAGATCCATCGTACCAAGCTAAAGTTAGAGATAATTGTTAAGTGGTAACCGAATTGGCCATTGTAGATTTAGTGCCTCTGAGATTGTGAAGTGATTGTTGAAAGAAGCAATTGTGCATTGAAAAACAATGGTTTACATATGAAACCAGCAATGACAAAGACCTGGACTCTAATTTTAAATGTGACTTAACAATAATTAACATTATACAATATACTTTGTTTATCTTTTAACAGTATTATTAATATTTATTGCTAGTAGTTACTTAGATTTATTTGTTCATATTAGTAGTCTTATTTACGTTTCTCAAATGTCTTCCTTCAACCAATTATGTAAACAAATCAGCATGTTAACACTGCTAGGTTCTAGTGAGCAATGTGTTTGGTTGACAATATAACCAGCTGAGCTGAAAAGTCTCTCACACGGAACTTAAGTGTCAAGTATGCGCAGAACAGTTTTTGGCCAGTGATGCTACTTTCAAATATAACAAGTGGTCTTCAATTAATCGTTAAAAATGAATTTAATCGTTAAAATTAATTAACGATTAATCGACTAATTACTTATTAATTTCCATAGCCTTGGAAGCACTGTTTAAAACTCCTCAGTATTGCGGTTCCGAGTTTGAAGGATCAAACACGATAAAAAGTAATCCAACAACAGAATGTGATTTGACAATTTTACTTGGCACTTATTTACTCTCTTCAAGAAGACGGAGGATTGAGTTGGCATCTACTGCATGCTATTTCATGGACTCATCTCAATCAGAAAACCTTTTGTTATCATGATGGCATCGCCTCCAAATCGTGGTTGATTTGTACCACAAATTTAATCTTTGTTCGCCATTGTGGTCGTAAATATGATTGCCAAAACAAAACAGGTAAAAGCTAATAGTAAAAGCGTGTTTGCTTTTTGTTTATTGACTGCAAGCATTTGCATAGCGCATATTCAACGTAATACTCAGAGTCGGTAGAGTAGTGGTACTTGTTATCTATTGTGACATGCAATTAAAAATTAATAACAACTATCCCATGGGTGTAAAGAAATAACCAATGGTAAAATTGTAGCTTACTTATTGCTCTTATTGACTGTTAACTTATTCACTCAGGATATACACAAGTTCCCTAATTTCCAACTGCTATATAGTAGGACTGGGCATTTAACGCGTTATTAACGCGATTAATGCGTTAATTAATTAACACGATTACATTTTTTAACACAGTTAACGCTATTGTCACTGCACCCAATTATTTTTAATAAATGCACTACAAGAATTCTTGATAAAACCGCTAATACAAAGTAAAAACTTAAAGTTTAAACTTTAAAGTAAAAGCTAATAGTAAAAGCGTGTTTGCTTTTTGTTTATTGACTGCAAGCATTTGCATAGCGCATATTCAACGTAACTACTCAGAGTCGGTAGAGTAGTGGTACTTGTTATTAGGGATGTTAAACGAAATTCGGAAATCCGAATTTCGGTTTTGAAAACGAAATTCGGTTTTTATTATTGACAAAACGAAATTCGAATTTAAAAAAAATCATTTTCGTAGTGAAAATTTCAAGAAATGCCAGAAAGAATTAATTCATGCATTTCTTAGTGTTTACGATTGTTTTAATCGAATATAGCTGGCAGATAAGAAGGTGTTTATTAACGTACGTTACGGTACCTACTATATAAAATAACTTGCGTTATATAATAATATATTAAATTTTCTATGAAGGCCAGTAAAAACCGAAATTCGGTTTAAAATTCGATTTCTAAAACCGAAATTCGGATTGCCAAAAAAACCGATTTTAACAACCCTACTTGTTATCTATTGTGACATGCGATTTAAAATTAATCATGTTATTAAAAAAATTTAATCGTGCGATTAATTTTGATTAAAATTTTTAATCTTTGCCCACCCTTACTATATAGCAAGCACTTCTATATTAAATGTCACAAATTTTCTTCTGTGGTCTGCAAAGAGTTAATCAGTGGCAAACTAGTTCAAATTGTTATGGTTTAACAAGATCCTTAAGATATCTCTATGGATAATTAGAGCTGCAACCCAATACTGTACATGTGTACTTTTTGTGCAAATTGAGGCAGTTTGCTTCAAGAGTGACATAGGCAGCTGTTGCAACAAATGTTATCAGAGACAATGGAAACAAACTGAAATTCAGTCATATTATAAATTATGATATTTCTGAAGAGGAATGTTTTCTGGTGTTTGTTAAATGAATTAGGTGATTTGAGGTTTCCTTCATAAGAAGTTATGTTGTAGTGTGCTGTGTAAGGTACTTCAAATTTATATCCTCTGTCCAGCACCTTTGAGAGGTACTTGAAACGTGCTACATACAAATATGATTGTGAACTTGTAGCAGAGAAGGTAGGCTACATGTATATGCTGCAAATGACATGTGTGGTTGAATAATGCACACAAGTTGGGTGGTTAAAAAGGTGTATTGATGTCAAACTTGTGCTTTAGCTGAAACTTCCTTCAAACTTGGGCCACACTTCTCTGAACTTTCTGTGGGGTTGTGTAAAGTTGTGACAACAAGTGTGCTGCCTTTACCGTCTGTTACCATTTCTTTACCATTAATTAAATGAAGCGTACTAGAGAATTTTAAGGTTCAGTGGTGGAGCTAATAGGACACAAACTGGCAAGGAGCAGATCTGAAGATGAATTTGTAAGCCAACAGAGAACATTTCTTCATTTGTTATATTTTAGCACAGCTGTGAGAATGTAGTGGGTTGGGTCATCTAGATATATGTTGAGATTGCAGATGATTTAGAGTTTTTTGTAGGCCTAATGACCGGCAGGAAGTTAGAGCACAGGGTGGGGAATTCATCAGACTTTACATTATTCTAATATGTAACCCATCTGCACAAAACCAGTCTTAAGTTGAATTTTTGACTTTTGTAGTATAATGTAATGTTTTAATGATTATGTTTTGTTTTTGTTATGCTAAGTGAAGTCACAAAAATGATTGCAGTGGCTGCTTTGTGGAATTGTGGCAACTCAAAATAAAATGACCTTTAACCTTGGCAGTAGTAGCCAGTACTAGTAGTAGCTTTCGACAAACTGTTTCAGAGCACCTGTTGTAGTGGAAGAAAGCAGATATAGTGGACTGCCATAAAGGTCAGGAAAAGATGTTGGAGGAAGGGTGTGCCTT
Organism: Aporrectodea caliginosa; assembly: GCA_020284085.1. Classification (NCBI taxonomy): domain Eukaryota; kingdom Metazoa; phylum Annelida; class Clitellata; order Crassiclitellata; family Lumbricidae; genus Aporrectodea; species Aporrectodea caliginosa. The sequence goes on from JACEVL010000010.1 coordinate 1,036,423, forward strand.
TCCTTATTTTTAGTTCTAATTCTCGTCAGCCAGTTAGTTTTGCCCATGTTCTTCCACTGTGTGGCAGTATCAGGTATGTGCACTGTGAGGTAATTATTTTGCAATGCTTGTGCTAAGAGGTACCTACTTTGAGTGGTTGTAATAAACCTCCTATGCGACTATCTGGGTGATTCATTAACCATGGCAACCTTTTGAGAGCCTGTCCAAAGCATATATTACGCGCTCACTTTTGTTGTTGTCTGCCCAGACCAGAGATACAGGTTTAATTTATTTTTCGGGTTGGGCTAAAATTGAATTTAAACTGTTTGTGTTAAACTGGAGAAGTTTAACGAAGGCATGTGACACGTTGTCGATGCTGAAGTTAACAGGATATATTTCCCTACTTAGTTTTATGGAAGGGTTTCTCATTATATGTGGACGTTTATCATGCAACTTATATTGCCATACCTAATATATACACATATACATGCATATAATTACTTATATATGTTATGTATGTATCTCATATATATGCATTATATATATATTTTATTAGTATTATTATTGCAAACATTTTTAATTACACAGAAATGCAATCGGAGGCACGGTCAGTCAGTCGTCAGAGCTGTTAGTTATCCAAATTCTTGAAATCCAATGAGAAATATTGAGTTCTTAGGCATTTCTTAAATGAAGAGAAAGAGTAAGAGTTCAACGACACACACACACACACACACACACACACACACACACACACACACACACACACACACACACACAGAGCAAATTTCATTGTATCATATGGCCTAAACATTTCCATATGATCATGATGGCAAGTGCTTAGATGTGTAGTGAATATATGGGTTCTAATGTTTAGACTTCCATGGAATTTGCTAATGTTTACCAGGGCTGAAAATATTAATTTATATATCATCATCATCATCATCATCAGTTCCTGATGCCAGCCATTCGGCAGCGATGGGTTTAAATAAATGATCTCCATTGTCCCTGGGTCATTTGTCAAGTCCATTGCTCCCCTTGCTGTTGATCCAAGTGATGTTATGTCCTCATTTATGTTATCTGTCCAGAGTATATTCTTAGTCTGCCTTTGTTTCTTTTTCCCTTTGAATCTTACATGTAGTGCATTGTCTGAGATTCAGTCAACTGGCAAATCTCTCAACTGTTCAAACCATCAGAGTCTTCGTTGAAGCCCTGGTATATATATATATATATATATATATATATATATATATATATATATATACTAGCATCATGGTTCTGTTATCGGCTTCATTGCCGTAACCTGAGCATTTGAATCAGCTGTTTGAGAATGATATACTACTACTGTGAAATATGTCCTGGTTGCTTGAGTCAATTCTGAGCAGGTACCCAAGAACATGTCAGTCCTTAACTGGGTTTAACTTAAATGAGAACCATAGAATCATCATCAGTTCCTGATGCCTGTTGCAATGGGTGCGAATAAGTTGTCTTTATTTTCCACCATTATTTGCCAGTTGCAGTGCTCCTATCAATGTTAGTCCAAGTCTTTTTGTGTCCTCATTTATGCTGTCCAATCTCGGTCTTCCCTTGTATGTGTGTATGTAACTGAACGCTTAATTGTAAGAACCTGAAGGTCCTGAGGTTGTTTTGTCTTTTGTTTTTCTTACCTTTCAGTCAAGATTGCTTTGTAGTCTTGCATTGAGTATACACTTTTAAAGTCTTGAAATTCCTGCAGTTATTTGCAGCGATCTCGTTTCTGCTGTAAGCATTCTTTTCTCAATTTACGAGAATTGATGTGTGATTTCAGTTATTCAGTTTAGGATGAAGAGTTAATTTGGAAGGATTTCACTTCTATGTAGCATTTCTGTAAGTAGCATTTATGCTAACAATATAATATTTCAGGAAATAATAAAAGCGGTACAAGCAGTGATTCCAGGTGATGCTGCATCAACAAGTCCCAAGATTTTGCCATCTCCAAACAAGGCTGGAAATTTTTTAAAAGGTCTACACAAAAAGAATTGTCAATGTATGGTAATTGAGCTCTGAGATGAGCGTTAAGCTAAAATAATGAGAAGCGAAAACACAACCACATCTCTTGGTAGTGCTTTTACTTTTGAATATTTTTGTTCCTCTACCATGTGTAATTGAGTGTGAAGACTATTGTTGATAGGGAAACATTTGATTGTAGGTACCTTGTGACAAGATAGCTTTCTATGCTAAGGGTTATGTGATTTGGTACAAAACAACCGATTGCTACGTTTTATGTTTATACAGTTGAGTTTGTTGTCCTCTTTTGCAGGCGGATGAAGAAGAAATGAAACTTGAAATTAATGTACTGAAAAAGGCAAGCAGTTTATAATTTTTCCAATTTGACTTATTTAATAATTGTATTATTTGTCTTCAATTGTCTGTCTGTGTCTGTATGTCTGCGTCACTGTCTTTCAACCTTCGATGACAGACTGACAGGATTTGAATGTGTTCATGGTTGTATTGTTTATCCTGTTATTAGTTTTCAGATAACAGGACAAACTTCTGAAATTAAAACTCAGTGTGGTGGTATGTATGTATGTATGTATGTATGTATAATATGTATGTATGTATATATGTATGTATTTATGTATGTATGTACTGTATGTATTTAAACATTTCTGTAGCACCTTTGAAGAACTTCTTACTGGTCTTTTGTGGGCTCAGTGTTGACTGATTCCTTGTGTATACATGTTGAAATAGATCTTCTTTGACTGAGATTTGATTATGTGTGTGGTGCTTATTAGCAGCACTTCATTTGTCTTTCATGGCATGTAAAGATTAAACTAAATTCTTTTAGAAAATGACCTTGCTATTATTTACGTCCTTTATTATGATATGTGACTTTTAGCAAAAGCCTCTAGCCTTTAAATATTGTTTATCCTGGTAGTGATTTTTATGAAAGAGTAGCTTGTAGAAATAAGTTGCTGTAACTTTATAATTAAAATAAGCATTTGATAAAGATAAGATAAGAATATTCTTTAATTGACCAACTGCTATCCACATTTTGGTGTACAGCCATGGTAATAAACATAACATACATACACCAATTATCTATCAAGCTGATCAAGACAGTCCAGTACTCTCAAATCCCACATATTGCCTTAAAGTCAAATAAAAATTTATAATAGCAATAATGTGTTGTCGGTGTTGTCAGTTTGGGCAAAAAATTGAGAGGTCAGAAGGCAGACTATTTATTGTAGGTAGGCGAGATGGAAGGCAGGGTTGAGTCCAGACCAAACTTGATTACATATATGGGATGTTTTATCGTGAATATTCAGCATTTATGTTATTAGAATTTACCCTGATGTTGTTTGATTAGGATTATTACTTCTCTATATCATTCTTTTAGTATTCTCACCATCGCAATATTGCCACTTACTACGGAGCGTTCATAAAGAAAAGTCCGAACCGCAAGGACGACTACCTGTGGCTGGTGATGGAGTTCTGTGGAGCGGGGTCCATAACAGACTTAATAAAGGCCGTCAAAGGCAACTCACTGCGGGAGGACTGGATTGCCTATCTGTGCCGTGAAATGCTGAGAGGTCTGGCCCATCTTCATGCCAACAAAGTCATCCACAGAGACATCAAGGGACAAAATGTCTTACTTACAGACAATGCTGAGGTTAAACTAGGTAAACTTCATGCAATGCTAGCACTCTGTAGCTTTAAGTGAACACTTTTCACTTGCAAATGAGCAATGCTGATGTGTGAAGGTCTTGATAATGTCTAATGCTCAACAGTTGTCCAGTTTTTATTGGCATCACAAGCTAAGACATCACAGTGAATTGTGACATTTAGCTGCAGTTTTGTTGAAGTCAGTTTAGCAAAACCATTGTTTGCAAGTGGTACAAAAATGGGTCTAATTGTGGAAGATTTCAGGATCATGAAGAATGGAGAACAGGAAATGTTTGGGAAAGTTGTTCACAGTGCATTGGAGAGGTTTGTAACAGGTGCTAAGTTGTGACATCGTATAACTTGTCACATTATAGGTACGCTAACTAGAGCAGTTGGAAGACCAGCATTTATCCTATGCAAATAACTTTACTGTTAAGTAATGTATGTAACCTCTGTTTCAGTGATTTAGTTAATTAGAAAAGTTAATTGGCTACAGTTTCCCAGTGGTTATTTATGCACATTTGTGATTGTTGTCGAGAATAGTTACTGGAATACAAAACTTTCCCTGGAGATGCCTGCTTTGAGATCTGTCATGCCACACAAGCAGTTGGAGACAATTTAGTCTTTTAACCAAAAATGGCAATGCCGCCTTTTACCATATAGATGCTCATTCAGAACATAATTGCTCCTACCTAATATCAATAACCACTGGAGAATTTTCCTTCCTCCTACAATGTGAAGTGAATGTTGAAAGAAGCAATGGTGCTTTCAAAAACTATGGTTTACATACCAAACCTGCAAATGGTAAAGACAAAAGACAGAATGCCGTGGTGTTTTAAATAGCAGAAGAAGCTCTGTAGTAGTAACTTATATTTAGTAATGTTGTTTTTATTAGTAATATATATATATATATATATCCCCAGAGCCCTATAATAGAAGCTCTCTTGGTGATATAGGCTAATCTGACATTGAATGACTAAAAACACTCCACTCATTTTAAACTTTTCTATTAGGCTACTATTATGTATCAGATAGCGGTGTGTCTACCTGTTTCTTACCAATAAACGAATATATTATAGTGCGATCAATAGTGCATCAGTGATTGTTCTTAATCTGCCTGAGTACCAGTAGCCAACAGTAAATCACCAGGTGGTCAAATAAAACTGATCAGTGGGATTCAATTCTCTACAAAATGAGGCTTGAAGTCCTCAGATCCATTCACAGTTTGACCGAGTTGCAGCTACCAACTGAAACCTCATTTCATTGTCTTCTATTTGTTGAATAAACCGATGCACCCATTTCAACACTGGAAGCTGAAGCTGTGCCCTTACAATCATGTCAGATTTGAATAACTGTGAGAAGGAAGAAATTATGTTTGGAAGCTTAACTTTCGGTTTGTGTCTGTCAGCTACATCTCTTCCAAGAATAGAAACTGTTTCTGTTACAGTTTAATTTAGCATTCTGTGTTAAATTTATTACAATTGAATGCCAGAGTGTTTTGTTATTTTCAGTCGATTTTGGAGTGAGTGCACAGTTAGACAAGACGATGGGACGAAGGAATACGTTTATTGGGACCCCATACTGGTTAGTATTACAACACGGATTATCATTGTTATGTGGATTATTATTTGATGTGACTTAGCATTATAATGTTTGTTTGTACAATGACATGAGTTAGTGTTGCGACATGGGTTAGCATTTATGGTGTGGGATAGTATTGGTGTGTTAGTATTATGATGTGGTATTGGTAGATTAGTATTGTGATGTGTTTTAATATTTTAGTGTGGGTTAACATGATGTGGATTAGTATTGTGACATGGATTAGTTATTATTATTATTATTATGGACATTTTAACGCACACAAAGTCACACAGAAATGTGAATGTGAGTCATGGTAAGGTTTCTGATGTGAGTGAGTATTGCGGCTTGGGGTTAGTATTACATACAACGTTGGTTAGTTATGACATGGGTTAACATTACTACATGGACTAGGACTACTGTGGGTTAGTATTACAATATAAGTTAATATTGGGATGTGGGTAAGTCTTATGCTGTTGGTTAGTGCAAACATGGGTTGACTGGTGTTGTGTGCAGGTGATGGGTGGGTGTATTTATGGAGAATGTTGTTCATGTGCAGTTACAAGAATGTTGAAGGCAGTTGGAGGTGCCAATGTAACCTTGTGAGTTCCTCCTTGTTGGCTTATGGAAAAATGTGTCAAGAAAGAAAGAAATGTGATCTTACAAAGTTTCTATGCCATCAAAATTGCTATGGAAGTCGACCAAGTATTTGATAGAATTGCTAAAAATTTGTTGCAGGCCAGTTGATTTACAGAAACAACTCATGATGAAGGAAAACAAATTCAGTATGTGGATTAATATAATGAGATGGCAGAGAGAAATCTTTTTAATACCGTGATTGTGTTCTACCCTACTTCCACGAATAAATTGATGTCACATTGGCATGGACCATGTGCTGTATTCCAGAAATGGTCTAAATGCTTATATCCAATTGATGTGGGTGATTTTGGAAAAAAAGGTTGTGCATGCCAACATGATTCGTATATTAGACATTCATTAGTTCATGGTTTGATGGACGATGATGATAGTGATTTTGGTGAAATATGTGAATTGCCACTTGAGTCAGAGACTAAGTGTAAGCCTGTGGAGTTGGATTATGGGCGAAGTTGCAACAATTTACAGCAGTTCAACAAAAACAGTTAGTGGATTTATTGGCAAAGTATGTTGATCATTTTGCAGAGAACCTGATTGGTGTACTGTTATTAAGCTAAAAAAATTTATTACATCATTTTAAACAGAAAGCATTTATGGCTTATAGAGTACCTATAGATGCTCTATCAACCCCTGAAGTAGATCATCATCTGAATGACCTTGTAAAAGCTTGGATTGTCAAGCCATCGACTAGTAACATGGCTAGTCCATTGGTGATTGTTAAAATAAAGCTGGTAGCCTATAACTTACTGGTAATTTTTGCTACGTTAACAGTTTTAATGTCAAGTGTCCAGAGTGTCCGTTTCCTATGCCAGTGGTCTCTTAGGTACTGAATAAGTTTGGAAAGTATAAGACTGTAAATGTATTCGACTGTGGGAGTGCATATTGAACATGCCCTGTAAAAGATCTATGTGGATTAATGAAAACAGTATTTGTTACATAGCATGGTTTATTTTAGTGGATGCTGGACACATGTCCCATTTGGCATAATCAATTCAGACCTTTTATGAAAGCTATTAATTCTGTACTGCCGCCTGTAAACACATTTTTAGAATGCTATTTAGACGATGTATCGGTTTACTCTGATGATAGGAACGATCATCTACATCAATTGAAATTGTTTTTACAACAGGCTAATGGCATAATGGCATCTAGATAATTTAATTTTGAACATGAAAAAGTGTGAATTTGCTAAACAGGAAGTTAAATTCATTGGTCATATTGTTTGATCTGGGATTCTGAATGTGAAACTAGATACAGTAAAGTGTATTTTGGAGATGGTGAGATATGGCAAGATGAAGCAGGCAAAGCAAATACCTGACTTTTTTGGTCATTTGCCAACAGTTTGTCCTGGGTTTAGGAAGGATTGCAAAACCATTGTCTGATCTGACTTGTAAAGGCTCCTGACAATTTCTGTTGGACTGAGATATTTGAGATGATGTTGTCTGTACTCATCCTGATCCATTGACCTATTTGACTGTTACTAAGGGTAATTCTACCACACTTGTCATCTGGTGTTTGGCATTACTCACCTCTAACATAGGCTCTGGGACATCATAAGGGCACATTGAATGTGAACTGGCTGTTTCAGCTGTTTCAATATAAAATTATGTCAGCCTGGCAACACTTTATAATTTAATGCATTAAACAGGCCAAAAACTGAAACTACTGATGATTGCAACCATTTTAAAGTTCCTAGAATGGCTTGAGTCTCAACTGGCTTCTGTACAAATTAAAATGGCTGAATTTTCTATTTCTTTGGTTGTCATTCTAATTCTTCTCGTTTCTCTTTCTCTCTATCATTTCATTTCTCTTAAACAGGAATGTGCCTGTGTCTGTCTTTCTGCCTGTCCACCTCTGTTTGTGCGTTTATCCTTCTGTCTTTCTGTGTGTGTCTCTGTGTGTTGTAATTGTTGTACCACTTATTGATGCATAATAAGCAGAATATGATCCGCATAGATGTCATTAAATGTTCCAGTGGACTTCTGTGTATTGCCATTTGTCAGGCTGTGTATTTGTGTGTCTGCAACCCTTTGACAGCTGTTGTCTTTTCGTCATGATTTGATTTGGCATTTTCTGTCTGCCTGCCTAACATTGTCTTCCTGTCTAAATTACAGGATGGCGCCAGAAGTGATCGCCTGTGAGGAAAACGTCGCTTCCACTTACGACTGTCGTGTAAGCCTTTTAGCTTAAACCATCTGTCGGTCGGTCCTTTGTTACAGTTTTATTCATCTCAGTCTATCGTAATTTTTATTTATTTATTTTTACCCTCCAGTAAAATTGATCCCAAAGGATAATAATAATAATGAATTGAAATGTCCCCAATTTCTACAATAAAAATATAGTTTTAACTGCTATTAAACTTTTAAAGATTTATGCAAAAATTGTTGAACTGTGCTATTTAATTTTCATGTCTTCTATCTGAGTTAGTAATTATTTTTATTTTGGTGTAGATTTGTTTAAAATACTTATATGTCATCTGAAAATTGTTAAATTGCTTCTGCTCAGAATAGCAGATGTTACCCTGTTGCTCTTCAGTGAATTGTGTGAATAATACATTGGACTTCTGTCTGGATCTGTCTTTGCTGAAAATCGTAACTTCATCTGTAGAGACAGATTAAGAAACAGTTTCAGTTTATTTTCGTACATGCGATCTGGCTTGGTAACCATCAGCAGCTCCAAAATATAGACTTAAGAACTTGCAGCTTCAGTCTCTATGTATGTATGTATACATGCATGTATGTATGTATGTATGTATGTATGTATGTATGTATGTATCCTTGTTTGCTGTTGGGTGGTGTTTGAATTTGATGCATGCATACATGTATGCATGCATACCTACATACATAAATACATACTGAATTCTGTAGATTGCGTTTTGCTCTGTATGGCAGTACATACGTACATACATATGTACTGCCATACATACATACAGTGTTATATAATGTCATTGAGGACTTGTGGACTTGTTGTCTCTGTCTTCTGTTGCCTATGTTTTGCTGTTGGATGGTGTTTGAATTTGATGTCTAACCGATGTGTGTGCATTTTCCAGAGTGATCTCTGGTCTTTGGGAATTACAGCCATCGAAATGGCTGAAGGAAAACCACGTAAGTTGCAGAGATGCAGTCAGCCATCAGCTATAACGTGGTTCTGTAGATTGCGTTTTGCTCTGTAAAATAACATGCATTTGCAAAGAGCTTCTCTGATCGTAATAGAGCAGATGATAAATAGAAATGAATCAGTATTGACCTGAAGTGAAAATGTCTGTTGGAATTAATTCAGTGCAACAACAGCGTTTAATTACAGGTTCAAAGCATTTAAGACACATAGATGAGAATTTCTTGAATGAATGAATTTCTTTTGAAACAGCTGTTTGATTTTGCATTAGAGCCAATTACTAGAAAGATGAGGGAGCAGACAAAATGGAGAACACTAAGTAAGGAATGTGGAATAAGAAAATTTGTTTTCTAAGTTGTTTCAAGTCATTGTTTGCTGTAGTTTTGAGCATTGTTTGCTACATTGTGTTGAAATAAGACAGGACTGTACAAAATGGAACAGGAGATTCAAAGATATATAATTAATAGTTCTGAGCTGTTTGCATAGATATGTGTTGATTGTTTTCAGCATTGTGTGAGTTGCATCCAATGCGTGCACTCTTCCTCATTCCACGCAATCCATCACCAAAGCTGAAGGCACGCAAGTGGTAAGTTTCTTTCCAGTGATCAAAACTCTCCCCAGTTTATTGATTGAACCTTTCGTTAACGTTAAAAATACACACTGTGTTCTGAGGATGTTTGGCACTTGGGGACAAGATGATGTAATTTCAAACCCTTTCACTAAAATGCTGATTGCTAGTGGTAAAATGATCAGGGCACTGATATTGCAGATTAGTAAGGAAATACAAAAAACACAATATAAGATTTATTAAATTGAGACTATTATTGTGAATAAGGAATACCACTGAAGCCAATTATATGTTGCTAAGACATTGGCTAGGGAAAATTAGTATTTTGACTCTCACTGTTGCAGGTGGATCAGTGATACATGTATCATGAAAGTCCACTCAGTTCTAACTTCAGGAAGGTCAAATCACTGATACGATTCCTTATTAGAAGGCCTAACTTCTTGGTTACATAGGTAACTGTTCTGTATGCCGTGGATCTGGTATTGAGTATTTGCTTCTTCTAGTGTCGTGGAACCTGCCGAAGGGCAGAGAACTTAAAGAAGAAGAAGTGTCATTTAGCAGCATTAGATGCAAGATAAATCACTCAGACTGCTTCATGTCCTCGTGATGTGGGTGGCTGGTGGCATAAATAAAAGTATCACCAAATATAGTGTTTACCAATGTCAAATATAGTTTTTACCAACGTCATTAAGTTTTGCAGTTGTTATATGATTGATTGTGATTGACTCTGAAGGTCAAGGAAGTTCATGGATTTTGTGGACGTATGTCTCTTCAAGGAGTACAATCGTCGGCCAAGTGCTGAGCAGCTGCTGAAGCATGTCTATATGCGGGACCAACCGACTGAGCGCCAGGTCCGGATTCAACTCAAGGAACACATCGACCGACACAGACGAAGCAAAAGAGGTTACAAACGCTCTTCCTTTGTTAGATTGCTGTAGTCAAGTTTGTGGTTCAGTCCAGAGATTTGTTGTTTGCATGTATTATGGAATGCAAACCTGGGTTTATGGGTACCCAGGTAACACGATGTTTTGAAACTTCAAAACGCGGGTTTACACAGGCTTGGAAACCCGGGTTTGACGGGTTTGAAAACTGTCACGTTTACTGCTGTTCAGACCGTTAAATTGCTACTATGACCATGGCTGCTACTATCAGGGCCATGCACGAAGATCTGTTCGCGGTTGAGTGACAAGACCCTAGACATAATGTGTTTCTTGTGCACACTTTACTGGACCGCTGGTCGCTGGACAAGGGCCTAAGGCTGCGATTAGACGAAATAAACAGAACAGAAAACCGACATTTGACAAATTCTATATTCACGAAACAACTTCTATCACAATTTTCTTAAGTTCTTGGTGCCGCATACAATGTTGGTCTGGTTTTAAAAAAGCTCTAGTATATATCAAGGTACTTAAATGCAACGTATGTAAGTACTTTACAAAAGCACTGTTAACCTTACGATCATGCTTTTGAGTTCTTGCAGAGTCATGAAGTCGAGTGTATTGCCTTCATCCTAACTTTTGTCTTCACTTACTCTTGCTTACTCTGTTAGTTGTCTGCTTATTATCATCTGCTTAGGTGGCTATTATTATTCTATTATTATTATTATTCTATTGTTATTATTGCTATTATTTTCATTATATTGCACTATGCATTATTATTATTTTTTTTTATGCCCCGAGGTATACAGGATCCCTCAGGGACTTGAACATTATCTATTGTAGATTATTATTATTATTATTAATTATTATTATAATTATTATTTTTATTGCTGTTGTTATTGTTTTGTTATTTATGTATGTATAAGAGCCCTACTATTGTAAATAGTGCTCAGAGGTGTGATCCAAGGGTTGAAGGATATTTCAGCATATGATTACAGTGCTATAGTGGTATGTATGGCCTACTGCTTTGATTGCTATAATGTAACTTAGCCAAAGAGTTTCAGTGAAGTGGTGCTACATATATATGAGTCACTGAATTGCATGTACATTATCTGTTCACTGAATTGTTTGTAGGTGATGAAGCAGAGACTGAGTATGAATTTGATGGTAGTGATCGTGAGGAAGATGAGGCAGCTGATGGTGAAGGAGCGCCAAGGTTTGTTCATTCAGACTTAACACTTGCATACTCAGATTATTGTATTGTATTGTATTGTATTTGAACACTTGTTTTAGCGCCCCAACCAGATTTCCCATTCAGAGGCGCTCCCGACTACTGCGTGAACGCTGAGTCAGAGTTTCACGCCCGAGCGCATGAGCAATTGCGAGTGAAGGACTTGCCCAGGGTCCCTACGCTGGCGACTTTGAGGTGGATCGAACCCGCAACCCTCCAGCTGCAAGGCACCGAACATACCCCTACACCACCGGCGCCCCAGTTGTATTGTGATGTGTTGTATTGTGTGTTGTATTGTACTCCACGTTTATAATGCGACCGAGCCACCCGCAGTAAAGATCCGAGAAATTAATCTCTGATAATCCGACCCGACCGGGAAGCGAACCCGGGGCGCCGGCGCGGCAAGCGGGCACCAACCCACTCGGCCACTCAGGATCCTTAAGATTATGTCGGAGAACTTCTCAGATACGAACTTTTGTATTGTCCTTAAAAGGAATGTTCTTGATACATGCATATGAGTGTTAAGCCATGTCTTTTTCCTGGAATATTGTGACCTAATATTGACAATTAAGCATGTTTATGGCTAAGCTGCAGAGGTGATCTAGTTAACAGAGAAAATATTCTGTACTTCTAAGGTCTTTGCATCAATAACGCAACCTGTCAGACAGAAAGGCATATTGTTCAAGGTGAATGAGAAATTTTAGGCATGGTAACAAATACACAGATATACACTGTGTCCCGATGAAAAGTAGACCCAAAGAAAAGTGTCATAACTCGGTCAAAACTTTTAGCATTTGCCTTAAATTTTAAGAACAACAACAGTTGCCATATTACCACCAAATCGTAACGCCGTTTGGAAATGTTGGTGATTTTGTCAAGTTTATGAACGTTTGAGATGCAGTACTGAAAAGGGGAAATTTCCAACATACAAGAGCCACAAGGAAGTGAAGTTCAGCTACAGCTGGTGTTAAAAATATCCTCCTTGTTCACGGACACAGGACCGTAGACGTGGACGCCACTGTTTGATGGCCCGGTCGATGATCATGTGGTCAAACAGCTGCCACTCTTCAATCAGATGCGCCCTCAGGTGATCGACGTCACAAATGTGGGAACGATAAATGCTCTCCTCCAGTACACTCCAGATCTGATAATCAACTGGACTGAGGTCTGGACTGTTGGGCGGCCACAACTGCAGGATATGAAGTCGGGTGTCTCCTGGGACAGCAGAGCAATGGTCTTACATGCTCGATGCGCAGGGGCACTGTCTTGTTGAAATGTAAAGTAGCCGCCAGACACCTACTTGATGGCTGGAAGCAGATGCTGAGTGAGCAACACATCGCGATAGTACACTCCATTCACCTTAGCACCCAGCTCAACGAGGATCAAATCAGTGCACCCTGGCCATCAAGCAGTGTCTTCCATGTCTACAGTTCTTAACCTAATCTACATTGAGACTGTGAGAAGCCTTTTGGATCCCAGGTTCTCATAGAAATAAAAAAGTCATCTAGTTGCAATAAGCGATATTGCATAGCATTATAGCGTTTAAACTTTGTTGCAATGTAACTGGTTTTTGCATCTGTCAACCATGGAAGCTGAATTTCAGCATTCATCTGATCTGTTGCAGCTCTGTGTTGCAAATTCCTGGAGAGTCGACTCTGAAGCGCAATTTTCAGAAGATCCAAGAAGGTGAAGGTCGTAAGACACCGAACCCCTACCTTCAGCTGCAGCATCCAATTCTACAGAATGAGCCGAGTCCACAGCAGCAGCACCAGCGGCAGCAGCACCAGCAACCCTCAAAGCAGCAGAACCAGCATCATCAGCCGAATCACCAACTTCAGCCAAATCAGCATCTACAACAACCTCCTCCTCAGATTCAGCAACAGCAATCTCCGTCCGGCCTGTACGGACTGGCGGCACGTGCCCAACCGGCTCCCGCTCACAACATGGCTGCTTTCCAGCCTTCGGGTCCGTCCAACAGCTCAGCAATGGCAGCTGCCCCAGTGAGCCAGCCACAACAGCTACAGCGTCATCAGCCATCAGGGCCTTTGCCTCATCAGGGCTTTCCTCCTGCGCATCAGGGGATTCCTTCAGCTCATCCTGGAATTCCCTCTTCTGCTCACCAGGGTGTTGCGCCCTATCGTTACGAACCCCAGGACATGGCTCGCATGGATCGACGTGGGTATTCGCCTGACCTAGAGCGTCAGAGACGCCCCGAGCGCCCCATCACAAACTTTGAGCTGAACAAGCCAAAACCCCCTCTAGAGCTACACCGCGTCTCGTCCAACCACGAGGATCGGCGTTTTCCGGCTGGTGCCAAAGTAGAACAGCAGCGCCAGCGGTCACATGATGCGTCGTCAAAGTATCACCAAGAAGTGCCTATTGTGCATCATGCAGCAGCGCCTGCTGCTGCAGGACGAATGGAAGTTGGTCGACACAGCCAACAACAGGTGGTGCCTCCAGCAGAAGTTGTCTACAGACCACCACCACAACAAGGCAGGCTCATCAGTAAGTGGCTTTGTCTAATCTAGGCGACAAATTCCTAACCTAGTTGTCATAGATACCAAGGCAGCTTAAGGAAGGGCAAGGCCTAATTTCAGCTCAAGAAGCTTATGTAGAAGTCAGAATGACAGGAATTATGGAACAGAGCAGAACTGTTCTTTTGGACTGATTTTTTGGTTTTAAACTTTTGCTAGTAACTTTTGTTGTTCAAGATGTTCAGAGCTCCAAGAATTATAAAAATTTTGCATAATGAATGTCAACTGTCAAGCCTTAATGAGACTGATGAGGTCCTACATTCATGTGAAGGCCTTTTAGTGGAGAGTGTTCTTCTTGTTCAAGCAACTGTCATTCTTAATTTATGTAGTTCTTAATGCATGTAAATGGCACAATGTTCAGACATATACCTGCATACATAAAATTTACATTGGTCACAAACTTTCCTTTTTCCTGTGTGAAGAATTGACAAAGAAGTTAAGTTGTTTTGTACCGAAGTATACGTGGTAGTAAATAAGCAGTTAGTTTATGTCATTTTCTGATGGCTGTTGTCCTGACCATCTCAGAAGACAAGGAGGTGGTCCTGAACCTGTAGTTAAACCTTTGTCTCCTCTAGATTCGACTTTGGCAATGCTATTTTCTCCAGATTGGGTGTCTCGTACTTCGAAATTGCAGTCTGTTCTAAATGCATCTGCTCATCTAATCAGTTGCATCCCAAATTTGACCATATGTCTGCCTACATACAAGACACTCTGCATCAAGAATAAGAGTCTGATTCTCATGTGAAATTGTCTAGTGGGAACTGCTCCATCTGATCTCAGATCCTTGTGTATATCTGCCTCATCTATTCCTAGTCACAGGTCCCTCCGATCGACTGCACATGGTGTCCTTGCTGTCACTTGGGCTAGGTCATCATTACCCAGCACTGAAGTTTTGTCATTGTTGGCCCTGTATTCCTGGAATAGTCTCAGAATTGGGCTAAGGACAAAAGAAAATATAGGTGTGTTTCCGGTAACAGTGGTTTTAAAAAATGGGTAGGTAGGTAGGAAAAAAATTTTATTTTGTAAAATAATTTTATGCAATGCTGTATTGTTGTATAATAATAAACGAATATATCGTCATCATATTTCACCTTGCCAAGGCCAATTTTGCATAGATAATTAACGGTGCCCTTATTTACATAACTCTGGCAAGGTAAGCAGTGTTATCAATGTTGCAAATCTACACCTCTGGTACGCAAAGGTTAAATTCATGTGTCAATAAAAAAAAAAAATTGAAAAATTTCAAAAAAAATTTTTTCACAAAATTTTCACAGTCGGGCCTAAAAAAGTGGGTCGGTCGGGTTACCGGAAACACACCATTATTTTGTTTTGGCCTAATCAATCTGTCACCTGCCTTGTTTTGCAAGTGCTTGAAGTGGTGCTGTTAGACCATGGTCCTCCCTGCTTGGTCGGGACCACTGCTGATGAGATTTTTTGTGAAGTCATGCTTTACAAGTTCTCACTTAATGTTATTTTATGTTAAACAGGCAGCTACCAAATATGCAAACTCAATTACATTTACCTTCAACTGCATTATTATTATTATTATTATTATTATTATTATTATTATTATATTTTTTTTTTTTTTTTTTTTTAAACCCGAGGTACCTCAGATCCCTCAGGAATTATAAAAATTATCCGGAGATACAAAAATGCATTCTGGGAAGGCTAGACCTCGTCAAGATCAGGCGGCAAAAGGTGCCTAGGAAGGCGATGGCGTTAAAACGTTGGATTATGATGGCAATGCGCTGGAAAAGATAGCAGGTTTCTCTCGGATCCCCGGTTATACGAGAAAGACAGCGCCCCAACTCTCTGATGAAAAGTAGGCCACTGCTGTTAATTGGGCCAAGAGTCTCAAATGCCAACGGAACAAAGTGGTAGGTTTGAGCAAGTGTGTTGTATTTGGCGCATTTCCGGTCTGCTGCCAATTCGGCTGCACCGGCTGCTGTGGCCGATGTGACTGGTAGGTAGGATGCGGCTAGAGTGTCCGTTACTGTGGCATCCCATATCAAAGCACGGCCCATTCGCCATGGAATAAGAGTTAGGCCGTCAGGTCTCTTTCCGTCCGCTCTGCTAAGGCCCGGTGGCTCCTTCACTGCTGGGTAACCCGCGCGCACAAGACCCCGACAGATCAACTCATTGAGGCTCGCATGTCTGGCGGTTCTACCTGGTCCTAGGGAGCAAGATAGCCCATGAGAGCCATTGGCCTTGACCAGGACCCCGCAACGGCACTCGTGAGGCTCGCAGATGTTGACTCCTAGTCTGAGGCCTACTGCAACTCTCACGGCTTCATCGTCCAGTCTCAGACCACAGGACGTAATTGGCAGAGCAAAAAGCCAATCGCTCGCATGTGGGGCTGCGACAGCCTTAAGTCTTGCTCGGTGGTATTCGTCAGTGACTGAGCTGCTGAGTATGTTGGCTTCCCTGTCTATTAGGGGTTTGTCCCAGTGTGACTGTTTGTGGGCAATGGTGTTATCTGGGCAGGGGACTGCAGTATCAGCACACCAGCGGTCCTGCAGAGTCCCGACCTGTACATCGTCAAGTACTTGTAACCTGCTGAGCATGGAGGATTGGAGACACCGAGTACCTGCAGCCGAAGCCAAAAAGGCGGGTAGTGCCAGCGAGGTCACTCGGCGAATGCCCAACCCACCTGCCTTGACTGGCAGGGAAGCTTGCATCCATTGACTGTCAGAGAGGGACAAATTGAGGATTGATTCCAGCCCATGGCGAAGCAACGAATCAAAATTCTTCAGCAAGGGGTGATCCACACAAGGAAAGCACCGCAACGTGTGCAAAAGTTTCGGATGACTGAGGGAGCTCCTTAAGAGGATGAGTGCATCATGTTTACCTATACCCTCCAACCTTGTGATTGCCAATGACAGACCCTGACACTGGGACTGAAGAATCTGCTCAAGAGCGTCTGATTCAGAAAGTGGAGCACCGAGAAGAGACGCTGCCTCTGGCTTAACAGACCTAAAGTTCTTCATACCATTGCATCTGGTTGAGAGTGGGCCCCGCGAGATTACCTCACATTTGGCATGGTTAAGGTGTAAGCCTAGCTTCTCAGACTCCCGCTCTATCATTTCCACATCAGCGGCTACCACAGATTCCTCCCCTCCAAGAGTAAGATCATCCAGGTAGCCAAGCGTCAGAGCAGATGATAGTTTCAGCAAGATTGGTTGGAGTGGTAAACAGAAGAGGAGTGGTCCTAGAGGGTCACCTTGCTGTGGACCCATCTGTGATAGCATTATTATTATTATTATTATTATTATTATTATTATTATTATTATTATTATTATTATTATTATTATTATTATTATTATTAGACTAAAACTCTGTATATTGCCTTTAGAACTACCAAGCAAACAGTATTCGGGATCACAGTTGGTGCCAAAGCAACAAGAGAAAGACCATCACCCTGAGGTTTGTCAAACGTCATTAGAGTTCAGTTTGTTCATAAGTAACAGAATTCTTTCTTAGTGTTCAGCTTTGATGTTTGGAACCACAATACTTTTCCTAGCACCCCCTAATGGACTGTGCCATACTCTGTCAGGTGAGGAGTTCAAAGGCTAGCCACTTGCCTCATATACTGAGACTAATAAATAGAGTCACCAACACTCTTGTTGCTAGTACTTAGTGTTAGTTTAACCCTTTAACGACGAGCTGCATTGGTTTCCCATACATTTGCTGCTGGAAAGACATGAAGCCAGAACATGTTTCTGGCTGGGGTGCTGTGTAACGGTTAGTATGAAAGTTGATTAAAACTAAATCTTTACTTTGGTTCCCTGTCTTTCGTCGTGACTGATTTGCAGTGTATGTGCTGCAAAAATGAGCAAAACATGTTTAAAAGTTTGGCATAGCCATCACATACTGCAAAAGTAATGTGCCCAAACATGATGAAGGAACAAGACCTATGTTCAGTAGTATTACTAAGATAAATTACGGTAGCAGATAATTGAAAAATGAAAAGATTTCAGCTGCAGCTGAGAACAGAAATAAGTTGCTGTCTTGTAAATTAGCTTTTTACTTTTTTTAGGCAATGGACATTCGTTTTGAGGACTTTTGTTTGTTGTTACTGTAGGAGTTGGATGCTCTGGCTGCTCAGTTGAGTCACCTGGCCAGGGAGCCTGCTGCTGGTAATCAGTTGGCTGCGAACAAAGAATCTGCTGCTGCTGCTGCTGCACATTTCATTGAGGATGATTCCGACGAAGAAACGCCTCAGCCAGATGGCACTCTTCTGGCACCGACTGCAGTCCGGGCGCTGTTAGCATACTCTTCTCTTTTCAGTTCTAAATTACTAATTCTGTAATCAATTCCAGGATCTATTGTTGCTTTAAATGAATTGTTATATTTGATTGATAATGATCTTTGTAGCTAGAAAATGTAATAGATGTTTGTTATTAGAAACAGTTATAAGTTTATGAAAGTTGTACTTCCAGCAAGTTGTATGGTTTGATGACCAGTTTATGATCTTAGATAAAGATCACTTTGTGAACCACTACTTTATACCAGGCTTAAAACCACACTATTTAACCCATTAATGCCCAACTTTTTTTTTTGAATCTCAAACACAATTTAAGGTAAAATCCCATGCCAGAACACGAAAAATAGCTTCAGTTTTGAATTGGTTGCTGCAGTTTTGTCCTAATATGGTTTTGAAATCATGTTCCACTTGTGGAACATTGGGCACATGCAATACCTATTATTTGTTATATGCAACTTCAACATCGCATTGATCAAACAAGTTTTATGATCACAACAGAGTATATAATAGATGTTCAATAATACTGTTAACTACACTGTTTTCATAGCTATGTCATGACTGTAACAAGCTATAGGTCTAGTTGCTATGGAAAATCATGAAGCAAGTGTCATGCAAATTGATGCGACATTTACCGCAGCCACGCTTCGTGTTCTTCTGGCAAACTATGCCGCGGTTCTGGCTGCTGCTGCTGACCGGGTAATGTCCAGTTGATGTGCGAACTTCATCCGGCACAACTCTACGCATGACATGCTTTGACACCATTGATGGTCGGCCTATCTCTGGTCGTTTTGAGTAATTCAGGAGGTAACTAATTGCGATCTGTCGAGTGAAGTTGAGTAAGTCCAACTTCTCAGCTTTGATTAGCTGATGGATGCACCAAGCATTGGCGACTGACGATGACAACAGGAAGCTGAATACCGACCACCACCACTTCTTCAATCTAATAGTAATACGATAGTTTGATATGTTCCTGTCCATCAAGTCAGTCCCCCCATAAAGCGGCTGTACTGGTGCACTGCATCTGGATCTGTAACAGTCAAACGCTTCTTGTCCTTTCCCGATCACCGTGTTGCACTTCGGAGTGATTCAATGCCGTGGCAGTTACTGATGACACTCACAACGGCATGGTCATGCCACATGGCTAGGATAAAATTGTTTGCTGCATCCTGGCGAAAATCAAATTCCCGCGTTTCTTCTTGGCCAACTCTTTGGTTGCCATCACAGGACATTTCTGGGTCCGGTTCTCCCGAATTGTGCCAGTGTAGCCGATAGATGATTGAGTGAGGTGGTCGACTAAATTCAGTCACAACTCGTGCTGGCTGCTCTCCATTAGTCGACTGCCGATCACCCGAAGTATCCGGCATAACAGTTGCATCTTCATTGTTTTGGCTTTCAAGCACATGACTGCCCTTTTCATCGGTGAATGCCACACAATCATCCTTCACCCTTCAATATCTGAGGTGTTAGGTGGTCAGCAAATGATCTGGCTAGAGATTATACATATCGCTGTTCTCGCTATCACCGTCACTTTCGCCATTTTCTGGTGGCAGTATCAAAACGCCAGCGTTGAAAAAATTTTCTCGCTCAAGCTGATTGAGAACTTCATTTACTGACAGTAATCTTTTGTGGGGCGCGGTGGTGTAGGGGTATTTTCGGTGCCTTGCAGCCAGAGGGTTGCGGGTTCGAATCCACCTCAAGCCGCCGCGTAGGGACCCTGGGCATGTCGTTCACTCGCAGTTGCTCATGTGCCTCGGCGTGAAACTCCGATTCAGTGTCTGCGCTGTATTCGGGAGCTCCTCTGAGTAGAAATCTTGAAGGGGCGCTATATAAATTTCTGAAATGAATGAATGAATCTGCACATAGTACAGCAACTGTGCTACATATCCATTTCTATACTTTATACTTGCTCACTTCAAAATATATATTTAGCTGCAAGTCAGCATGGACTGGTACGTTAGCAGGCAGTCAAGACTGTAACTGTGTTTTCAGCCAAGGTATTGCTAGTGCCCAATGTTCCACAAGTGGAACATGTCAGACATGCGGTTTTTATATAAAACCAGTGGTTGTAAATCAATATATGCTGAACGGAGAGTACTCATAAAACAGGAAACATCAAATTACAACAAATCTTACAGTTGTGGATAGCTTACCTCTTTTTTCCGGCGATTGAAACAAATGACATTTTAAAATTGAACGTTTACATAATTAAAAAAATTGAGAAAACACTTATTTTTCGCTCAACTTGGTAAACCACAGATGAAACTATAAACACCATCATAGACCAACAATATAATGTAGCATACAACAGCAAAAAACAAAGTACAGGACGTGGGCACCACTTTTAGTGGAATGTTCCACTTGTGGAACATTAGGCACTAATGGGTTAATTTAGTTCCAGAGAACATTAAGAAATTGTGCCTTCCAAGAGCTTCCTTTAAGCTTTTATATTAACATTCTAATTCCTATTGCTTCTTGGCAACTTGTGTCTCAGAATAAATTGGAATTTAAGAGACAAAGGACAAATCTGACCAGCAGCTTGTGACCATTTTGAGCTGAGGCTAAAAAATGATGATGCTACAGTGGAGACCCATTTAGACATGACCCATTTTTAGCAGATCTGTGTAATGAGTGCTTAAGCCATGGCTCCCAACAATGCCTAATTAATAGATGAGACATTTTAACATGCGTTACAGGAACTTGCTGTGTAAGCAAGCAGTCTATCTCTCAGCTGTGCACAGCTGCCTGAACACTGGGCAAGTGTTGTTAGCTGCAGCTGGCCTTAAGCTCTACAGAGAGCAGTACAGAATCAGGCTGCACATGACTCCACTTTCCACCCCTAGGAGGAGCTATAATTAAGGCAAATTATGGTATATGGGCCTTTGACTGCCACATCCAGTGTCCATAGAACAGTGACCCAATGACAGCTGTAGCTGTATGTTCTGCACAGTTAAATACTTGTGCATTTTTTAAACAATATATGGAAACAGTGATTGTGACCAGAAACATAAACTGTCTGGCATTAAATCACAATCACTTTTACCCATAACCAGACAGCAATGCATCCGTTCAAAGTTATTGTACAAATAATCTGGTAGTAGGCTACAGTGCAAATGCCTTCACTTCAGACAGCCTACGTCTTTGAGCTTTCAAGCCGCACTAAAGATTTGCATAAATCATACACTACTATTTATTTAGTATGTAATGGCACTCATAGTTACTCTGGTTCCCTGTGACCGTGCATCATTGGGTCTGCACTTTAATTGTTTAGATCTGAGCATTCTCAACAGACATGCAGTACATTTGGCAAAACCTTTAGTAAGGGTCTTTAAGACATCATGACACACACATTCATCCTTCAGCAGAGCATTTGTAACAAGGGAAACTATTTGTTTTGTTTAGTCCACCAGGTGCTTTGAATCTAAAGACACTGGAAGCTTTGGCTATGCAAGGTTAGACTGATGAATCGAATTTTTTCAATTATTTGGTCTTTATGTAACTTAGATGAATTATGCTCATTTTCATGTATTCGTATATTTATTTGAACAATTATACAGCACCTTTGAAAACTTCTAGAAGCATTGTAAATATGGCTGACTGAGGAAACAGATGCAGAGTAAGATGAACTGAAAATGTGTCTCTTATGGCTCCCAACAGAAGCATAAGTTCATGATAAATTAAAGGAAAATGGACTTGATTGCAGTAGGTTATTTTGCCTACCATAAGTATTCGAGTGTCTAAAAGGCGGCAAACTTTTATAAAGTGTTGTATAAATGTCCTTGTGAACATAACAGACGTCCTTACATACATACATGGTTACGTACGTACATACTTGGTTACTTACATAATACATGCAGATTTTTGCATACATGCTAGTGATATAAAGACCTCTGTTTTGAGTGTTTAACTTGATTTGAGCTCAACTGTTTACAAAAATTCTATTGAGTTCAGTTATAATAATTAAATTGCTAGATAAATGCACACATGCCAACAATTTCTTATTTAAGTGTCATGAGTTGTCTAAATTTAAGTTTTTCTGGGCAATTCTTTTATATTCAGATAGCTAATATATTGTAGACTGTGTTCCAGAGTTAGTTAATGCATCAAGGTGGCATCTGATTTGGTTTCGTTTTGAACATACGTATACACATAAACATCTACCTATACTGCTTTTAGTTTGGGAAAGGTACTTCATAAGCTGACTGTTTTTATGTGACTATGTTAAAGATGAACTACCACCTCAAGTGCCACCAAGGCAGCCTCTCATTCCAGGAGCAGGAAGATCCCTGTCAAGTCACGACTCCAATCCAGGCGACAAGGTAAGCAACACATATGTTGGAGTCTTTTATCAGCAGCTGTTAACTCACTTCTCAGAGTCATTATTAAGCTTTCTAGTCAGTACTACATTAATAAGTTTCACAGTGTACTATGAATGAGTGTATCGACAACAATACTTGCAGTGGAAAGATTAGTAATTATGATAATAATAGTAATAGTAGAGATTGACTCAGATAGTACAGTAAAACTTGTATATTTTGAACTTCTGGTTATATAGAATAGCAATCAAAACCCAGCTGCAACCAATGCATAAACATACAGATATAACTGTTTATCGAACCTGCTTATATCGAAGTCTTGCTTACTGTGAAGGTGCTCTACAGTCTTTATTGAACTGACAGATATATCGAAGTTACAGCCACTCTGAGACGCGATACAGTTGGCCTAGTTGTAGCTGACTGATGAATATCAGGAAACCGAAAATGGGTCTATGGCTTGGCTGGCTACACTGGATAGAGTGTACTCCTCATGCACCTCTGTGTGTCAGGGTGCTGGCTCCCATACTAATAGGCTTAATATTGGCTTAAGAGATTTAAATGTTGGGCTAGCACAGCCCGTACGCAGTGACTTTAAAAGGCATGGCTTCCATTCAAATGGGCAGTGGTGGTCGAGCAGGGTCAAGGCCATACCATCACTACGCAAAAGCATATACTCCTCTTCCTTTGCTTAGAGTCGGATTGAGCTTCACATAAATATCTATCATGCTTCTTTTGAACCTTGCATATAACGAGCTGTTTACGATGGTCGCTTGAACTTCAGTATAACAACGTTTTGCTATATTAGTTATACTTATAACAATAATGTGATGTGTAGAATGTGTGTCAGGTGACACCATTCTTGTTCTGAGTGATCATGTGCACCTTAGTAAGGTGTCAGAAAGATGACGATTAAGAGATTTCTGTTTCTCTGAATTTGCTTTTGTAAACTCATTCCTGAGGGAATATTTCTACTTCAGAAAGTAAATAATGAGCATAAAATCTCTTAATATTTATGGCAATAATCTTGATGAGAATCATGATTTTGGCCATAGCCTCATTGTAGCAGTGAACTTGAGAGATGCTTGGTGTGACTGTGAGGTGTCTGTTGACTGCCATGTAAATAAATTATGCCTACATACAAAGATGGAGGGGAGCTATAGCCACAGATCTGGTTTGAGCTATAATGTGGTCAGACTCAGTGGTTAAGAGTTTCATTGTAACATATAGGAAAATCGTCTTGGTATGAAAGAGATATAAGAAAATATTGCTTGCCAGTTAGATGCAATATAATAATTATGACATTTATGGCTCATTTATTTTACTATTACAGTTTTAGTTTAAAAAGTTTTCATAATAAGATGTGAGATGTAACTGCTCTAACCGATGCTTCTAAGGTTAATTCAACATTAGGCGTATACGGTATATTATATATATGTAAGTTGCTGAACAACTTTAACAGTGTCCATTTCATTGTATTGTTGTTTGCTGATGAGCAAAAGGTCAGAATAGAGGTTAAGGATCAGTGCATGCTGCTTCATTGGATAGTTTTCTTGCTCTTCTTCTGTGTATTTAGGAGACTAAGACAGTTATTTAGACTCTATCCATTGTCTCTGCAGTGGTTTTGCCATGCATGTTAAGATTGGTTTCTACTTAAGGCAATGGCTGACAGGCTAATATGAGAGTTAGGAAGAACTTATATTTATCGCTAGTTAAGTTATTGGTGCTTCTTGCCCTTCTCAGATTTGTTCAGAGAAATATGACAGTGTCATCGCTGTATGTTGTTCCAGATTGAACGGTGTCACCAACTAGATGATGTTAGGGTCGAATACTTGTTGTTTATATTTGTGTGTATGTGTGTGTCTGTCTGTCTTGTGAAATCTCAGAAGGAGGAGAACGACCGAGAGTTGCACCGAGTTCCCTCTGGGTTGAGTAACTCCAAACCTCCAGCGCCTGCTCCATCTTCATCGTCCCTCGAAACGACTAGCACGCTGTCCAGAGATTCATCTCTCGGAAGCAACGGCGGCGTCTTGCCTGACCTACTACCTCCTCAGGTGCCACCAAAAGCTCCCAACTCCCGGAATCCTGACAAGACGACTTCTGAGGAGGTTAATTAGTATTCAGATTAATCAAACAGACAGACAGGTTGATTTAAAACGGATTGATACACCTTCTGAAAATACTTCATATGGTGAGTTCTTTGGAGTGACAACCGAAAACTAGACCGATGAACAGACAGACAGTGTACCGATAGACAAAACATGTGAGGACAGACAAACAACCAATGAATAAAAAACTCAATGCACTATCAGACAGACACACAGACAGACAGACAGATTGGTGAAAAAGAGAGACTATTTCACCTACTAATACAATTCCAAAATAAGCTGATAATTTCTGATTTACCCCATAGACCTGTAATTGCATGTGGCTATTAGTTACAGACTTCTAGACAGACAGATCAGCTAAGCAGAAGGTACATTGACTGAACTTTAATTTGAATATTTGCCACTGACGATGGTGGCTGCCTACAGAGGTTGGCCAACTGTAAAGTCAAAAGAATGCCACAGTTGGCATCTAGACATGGAAACAATGAAATCAAGAATATATGGATTTGTTGAACTTGATTGAGGCCTGCACTGCTGTTGAGAAATGTATGCGGGTGATCTTGACTTGATGTTCTGCGGAAAGCTAATTCAGTGCCTATGAACCTAAAGACTGGTGATGGCGCTCTCCTTGGGCCTCTTACATCTCAATTAGACTTCTTTAAATCATGATTACAGACATCTGACTGATTATGCAATAGTCTATCAATTGGTTAGCATGCTGGACTGTCAACCAAGAGGTTGAGGATTCAAAGCCCCACCAGGGCAGACATTTGTTTTGATATTTCTGCTCCACCTGCACCCCCCCCCTAGCCAGCACAGTTAAAACGAGAATGATGACCATGCACTAAGTGGGAAGATCAGACGGCAAGAGAGACAACTGGCCACCAACTTTTATATGCCAGGGGTTAGAAAAATGAAGTCAGTATCCCGTCATACACATGGCTGCCTCTCAGGCTAGCTAAAGAACTTTTTCTCCTCTTTTACGAGAGCACGGCTAAGGTGAAGAAGTTCTTAGATGTGTTTTTATAAGGTTACAGTCATGTTGGATCTGGCCAAAGAGAAAAGTTGAGCACATACCATATTTTTCTGGAATATAAGTTGGTACAACAAGACGATGAGATGCATAAATGACAACTTTTGTGTAAAATCAATACACTAGACATTACATTACCATGGAGTCGTGACTTTGATGTTCCGGGGGTTGGAAACTCAATTACTGGTATTTGCAAAATTATTTGTATAATTCTTAGATACACTGTTAAATTGAAATAATACTTGTTGCAATTTTAAATCAGAGATTTTGCAGCACGTAAGATTCTATATTTATAGGACCTCAGTTAAAGGTAATATTATAGCTTTGTGTGCATAAAATTAAAATGATTCTATGAGAAAAAGAGTCATTAATCAGTTCAGTATTCAGTTCATTATTCATTTTTTACTGCTTTGCTGATGTGCTTAATAAAGCTTTAACACATGAAAAGCTGTTACTGAACAGCGAAGATCAGACCAGATTGGTCATTACAGTTTATTGCATGCATGGAATGTACAGAAAGAGAAATTATAGCTTGGAAGCTTCAAATCAGAATTACTAAAAGTGTTTAGAAGTCACTTTCAGCTCACTGCCTTGTCTTCTTGAATTTTATCATAATTAGCTAAAGACAGCTTGATGCTTGTTATTGAAAATTTTGAAGTATGCATGCTGACGGACTTTGCATAACTTAGTTTTCAACTCTGTTATTATCTGACAGATGCTCTTTGATGCTTTGTAAGTTCTACTGTAGTTTTGCTTTTCTTGCAAGTTTTTAAGCTGCTTAACTCTGCGTATTGCATCACGTTCCTCATTTTCATTTAAATTTGCTGAAAGACTAACCATTTATGTGTTGCACTCAGTACACGCAGGCTGTCAGTAGCGAAACGACAAAATCTCAGAAGAAACCGACATCTCGTATCTTTCTCTGGTTTCGTGCCAACCCACAGCAGTCAACCATCTCTCAGAAAAGCTCACGCGTCAATGTCAACATTGCACCATCATTGCTTCCTGAAGGGGATTCTGTTGAAGGACCGGAAATCCGGAAATACAAGAAGCGATACAATGCAGAAATTCTGTGTGCTGCCTTGTGGGGTATGTTGGATGGAGTCTTTATGCAGTCAATCCATTAATTTTTTATCATAGATGCAGAGATTCTATGTGCTGCTTTTGTTGGTTACGATCAATGCATCTATGCGTGAAATAAATTACTTGAGACCTTTGGATGGAGTCATTCAGTTGCTGTCCTCCAACTAGCTGATATTATTACCTTGTCTTGAAATGTTTTATTTGCAAAATACAATGTGGACTCGTGTATTTGCTCCCGATTTACTTGCCATTCTGCTTGACTTGAAGCGTTGTTACATCTCCCAAGGCTATTAATACTCCATATAGGTCCAAGAACTGCCACTTAGGGCAGAATGTTGACTTTGTGTGGTGTGGTTTACACAGTGTATCAGAAGGTGTCTCTCTTGACGACTTCACATTAACAAGTCCACAGTGTAACATAATTGAGAGCAGGATGCATAGTTTAGGAAATGAAATTTAATGACTTTGTGCTGAATTCCTGTTTTAGGTGTGAACCTATTGATTGGTACAGACAAAGGACTGTTCCTGTTGGACCGCAGTGGACAGGGCAAAGGTCGGTCGCTTACTTTATTCAGTCATATCCTAGTGTCGCTTGGGTGCACTATGACTGAGCTGTGACCTCTACAAAACAGTTGATGCAGTCTTTTATATAATGTGTCTACATTGATTCACACTGCAGGAATTAACATCTTTCCATTTGCCAATGCATCCAATTCAAGATTTGCTCCCTTATGTGAAATTGTCTTGCCGTCTTTGCTCCACACTATCTCAAGGCCTATTGTACTCCAGTTTCTGCTGTGCCTGGTCGTTGTTGTCGTCGGTCTTCGGCCCGTGGCCACTTGGTTGTCCCTCGAATGCATACCTCTATGACCCATTCTAGGAGTTTCGCTTCTGTGGGTCCCTCCAGCTTGAATCGACTGCCTCAGTCGCTTAGGGCTGACTCCTTTCTCTTTCTTCTGACAAGTTGTGCAAGAGCCTGAAACCTCTCTTTTTGTCAGTGAAGACACTGGCCTGGGTCGGGAACGCCTCTGATTCTAAGTGGCACTTTATAAATTCTCAATTACGATCATGACTAGCTGCGTTATGACAGCTAGAGTAGATCAATAAATGAAAATACAATACAATACAATACAATATGATCTCTAGTAATCTAACAATTTCTCCTGGAATCACCTTTCCAGTGAATGCAGTGTGTTTACAATACAGGGAAATGTATCGATGATACCAAGTGATAGCAATATGGCATCGTTATATTAAAAGCCTTGCTTCCATTGCAGATATCAGTTATCCAGAGTTGCCTTAGAAAGAGATTAGTATTAAAGCAAGTTTCCATTGTGTAATATTTTTGCTGCAATTTATTTCTGAAAATTGGTTTTCGCTAGACTAGTTTCTATACCTTATATGATACCTTTTTACTGAAACTTGGACTTTGAAAGGAAGTTATAATCAGAAGCATCTCTGAATTATCTTGTATATTTTTTGTAGTTGAAGTGAGCGTGTGACATTTAGCAATTGTCACAACAGTTGAAGCATAAATTTAGTTCTTTCTGTGTAGTTTATCAGTTGATATCAAGGCGACGCTTTCTGATGATGGAGGTCCTGGAACAGCAGAACATTCTGGTAACGCTTTCTGGAAAAAAGAACAAAATACGAGTGTACTACCTATCCTGGCTCAAGAACAAGATCTTCAAAACCGATGCGGTTGGTACTAGTTACATTGGCCTTCAATGACTGTTTCTACCTTTCTGCTGTATTGCCTGCCTGCTTTTCTTCTGCCCTTTCAGAAGAAGTTGCATTTCATTAATTTACTGTGTTTTTGCCCTTGTTCTTGTCCATATATGATATTCTTTCTCGTCATCATGTTCTTATTATTAGCCTTATTATTAATTAAATATTTTTATCATGCTAATGAAGTCGCCTTATATGGGCAGGTTGTGGGAAAAGAAATGTCTTCAACTTCAGCACAAGATAAGAAAAAGATAATTGTCTTGCAAAGCTGGTGTTAAGCAATTCCATAGATGACCTGTATACGATAAGATGTGGCTGTCACAAATGGCAAAAATGAGAGCAACAAACAACCGTGTATTTCGAAGCAAGAAGTGTACCTTTACAGCAAAATGCTATCTAGTTGTATATGCATTGGACATGGGAGTTGCTAATGATCTCTGAAGCTTTTCTTGACTGTTTTTTTGCAGGCAGAAAAACGTCCTGGCTATGCAACTGTCGGCGAAATGAAAGGCTGTGTCCACTTTAAAATTGGTAAATTTATTTTGGCTATTTGTGTGAACTTGGAAAACTCAGTTATTCTATTAGGTGCCAAATGACTCTGCACACTTGAACAGTTTGCGAACAAACAATTTGAAAATGAAGAGAATTGCATTCATCAATGAATTTGCGTCTCTATTGTTACAATTATGCTCCAGATGCTTTAAGATTAGATTACGGTCATACTCAATCCAGAGTTTGATGAGCAGTAGCCAAAAGGATGATTTTAAACACTGAGCTGGTATGAACCGGTTTCAGCCATTGCACACAATAGAACAGACCAGGTAGGTCCCAATGTGCGATGGAATCACTAACAAAACAATAAATGTTCCGAACTGCAGTGAAAGAACTACCGGTACCACAGAACTAAAATCAGAATGCAGATAAAATAAAACAAGTTGAAGCCAGAAAATATTTAAGCTTGTAGAATTCTAATGTGCATGATTAAGCCAAATTATTATTATTACTATTAAATGTTTGCCCGTCCTAAGATGGGAAAAATTCCTTCAATGAGGATTTCTTGGAGAGAAAATGTGAAAACTGACTTGACTGACTCTAGTCCGACTTAGATTTGTGTCACCTTATTTGTGATGTGAATTTTTTTAGTTCGATATGAACGCATCAAGTTCCTCGTCGTTGCCGTTGAAGATGGTGTCGAGGTCTTTGCCTGGGCGCCAAAGCCATACTACAAATTCATGGTGTTCAAGGTATTTGTGAATCTTCTAATCTGATTATAATATTATTAATATTATTTGTACTTGAAGGTTTAATTAAATCAGTAAAATTGACTGAAATCAAGTCTCTGGAAAATCCAAGCGGTCTACCTGTATGTTGTGCCCCGGTCATGGAGCTAAACAACTGTGCATGAGGCACTTGCTCAAAGTCCATGCACAATACCAATCTCAGGATAGACTCACATCCATGACGTCCCATGTGTATCATAAGACGAGCACTGTTGGCTATGGTGTCTATGGAAGAATTGTTTTGTAGAAGACAAAGTTTCGGTGGATTGTCACTGCATCTGTAGTTCTTGATGATTGAACTGCATCAGTGCAGTAGGTGGAGTAAGATCTGAGAGACTGGTAAAGCAGACCAACCTGTTGCAAAAGATGATGCTTTTCTTCTGTAAATTGTTGTTTACACATGATTGTTATCACTATTGTTATTATTGTTTGAGGAATGTCATTATTGTTATGGGTGGATTTCCTTCCATTTCACGACCGGTTTCTACCGAGACCAACAACAGAAATATTTAACATATTTCTGCTATGACCTGAATCATTTTTCTCTGATCTTTGCAGACTTGATTTCTTTTAAAATTAGTGAACCAGTTTTATAATAAGCAAATTTCTAATCTATCCATAATGCTTTGTTTCTTTGAAAAAGAATTTTAAATATGAATTCTAAATATGTAATGTTCTACATTTTCCTAGCCTTGCATGAGAGTCATGTTCTATGTGGAATGTTTTGGTGCATCCTGTATAATTGACCACTTAGCTGTTAGGGATTTTCCTGTTGTTCAGTTGCCCTTCAGCATCTGTTTATGGGGCAAAGGTATTTAGGAGATGACTGATCTAACTTCTTGATCAGCATCGCTTCTGTTTCTGTTTGATTTTAGAGCTTTACGAAACTGCGTGAGAAGCCATTGATGGTGGACTTGACAGTTGAGGATGGCAATAAACTGAAGATCATCTATGCCACTTGTGTTGGCTTCCACGGAATAGATCTGGACAATGCTACACTGTTTGACATCTACATACCAGCTCAAGTATGTCATTATCATCTAATTTATTGAATTTTGATATGTAATGCACAAGGCATTAGTCTATGGTGCCCCATAATGTCAAATTCCAGAAGGTTTGCGCTGTTATGCTGGTGTTGAGAACATGCATAAAAGAGCTTCAGTTTCTTTTTATTTAAAATGTAATATTTTCTATTACTTTTGGTTAAACTGTGTTTTGTATGGTGAATGCATTCTTGCATTTAAATTTAAAAACTTACCAAAAATCATGTATATTGCATTGCAGGACATGCCATCAGTTGATTAGTATTGCACTGGCTTTGTAGAGGGTTGAGTTAGGGACCTTTTAAGTCTGTACAGCATGGTTTACCCCAGAGGTGTCTGACTTTATTTGGACAGAGCGCCACATTGCCTTATTTCCAGGAACTTTGGGCCCAAGGAAACAATTTCATCGTTATTGAGAGCATTATTAACCCGTTAACGACGAGCGTGTACTAAAATGTATGGGAAACCATATGCAGCTCGTCGTTAAAGGGTTAATGACTAATGTCAATACATTCTAATAACTGTGCTTTTTCATTGTTGCAGAAGACTTGTTTACAAATAGACAGAGTAACTAGATGTAGGCTGTTTGATTTCTGTCTGTGTTTAGTGTAAAGCTCTAAATAGAGTGACATTTGATTGATTAGTTTTCTTTTTTTTTTGTTTTCGTTCATCTGCTGCAATCGTTGTCATCGCAGTTTAGAGAACAGGTATTTCTCCTTTGTCCTATTCTCACTTTTATTTTTAAATATATTTTATAATAGCATTTACGAAGGGCCGCTTAATAGAAACTCCCCAGCATGGCTGTTGCAATTTCATTGTGAGAATTTGTATAGTTCCTCTTCAAGTGCATTCTAATCATGTATTGCAGCAGCTGAGGCAACTGGTTTTTTTGCAAGCCTGTTTAAGAGCTCCTCAAAAGGCTGATGATGATGTGACTACAATCCAAAAACAGGACACCTTTTTAAAGCTGGGGCTGGTTTGTACGGTAATTGTTTTAAGTATGGAACTCATGCTGTTGCTGGTGCTGCTGAAATACATGATTTGAATGTCTGGTTCGAATGTCCTGGTCATTGGTTGTCAAAGATGAAGAAAGAGAAGGGAATTATGAGAAGGTCAGTCATTGGTATAGAAAATGAGGAAGGAGAATCGGGAATAAGACAGCGCAGGAAGGGAGACGAGAAGAGAGCGGGAAGATATCAAGCAGGCAGCATTTAATTTTTGGCATTGAAGCAGGTTTCTGTTTGGACATGTTATATCAGTTGAACAGATTGTGGATAGTCTTTTGGTTTAGCATCAACTGATTCTTTGTGCATTGTTATTGTGATTTTATGGAATTTAGGAGAATGGATTAGACTTGACAATAAGTGCATCATTTGATGATTAATTGCCTCTAGAATTAATCTTCAATCTGTGATTTTCCAGGCTCGTAACCCGATCTACCCTCAGGCGATAATCATTCTGCCTGACAGCAACGGAAAACATCTTCTGCTCTGCTATGACAGTAAGACGCTTCTCCTCCTTCCCATCTGGCTTCTGAAGAAAACTCAGAATTCACTTTTTCTGTGACAAATGGCACTTGACTCAGATCTGACATTTTGTTAACATTTTACAGCATGAATGGATTGATTGACTTAGGTAGATCTTGGGCTATTCATTGATGAATGTTGACTATTTAATTTCCTCAGGAATTCCCAAAACACACCTTTTTTATTCTGACTGGTAGCCAGATATAGAACACTTTCATGGTTTTCTAGAGGCACTATACAAACATTATGTTCTTAGATTCAGATGCAGTCTAAATTTTGATCAAATATTTGCCCATTAGCCATAAACAAACTGAAAGGTTTGCATAGTACAAGCATTACAAACACTTTCTTAAGCTGAAACATATTTAGATGTTGAACATGCAATATTCATATTGATAACTTTTTGGACTGTTTGCTGACAAAACATCTGCAAGGCTCAGTTTTTCCAAGTGTCTTGTAGTTCTAGAACATACATTCCACTTAAAGTGGTGTGAATAACAATGTGCAGTTTAGGATGTGTGAACTGTTGAAGCAAGCTATGAATAAAATAAATCTACTTTAAAAGATATTAAAGTGGAAGCTTTGGCATAATTACATACGCATTGTGGCTGAAAGTTGTTTGGAAAGAACTATAATATAGACGATATTGATAATTGTTCTTTTCTCAGACGAAGGAGTGTATCTGGATACAGAAGGACATGCATTCAAAAACATCGTCCTTCAATGGGGAGAGATACCCAGCTCAATAGGTTAGTGGCTTTTCTTTTGTACTGTCATAGCTTGACTCATGCAGTCTCTGTGAAGGAGCTTTGAACCAAAACTCTGATAACATATATAACTATTAACTACTGAAAGAAATACTGAAGTGAGCTTATCTGTCTGACTTACTGAGCAGCTCAATTGTAGTTACTGTAGCCAAGTATCACTGTCATAGATATGAGCCTAGTTTAGCATTGCTTTCTTGTTGTTTTACATAAGTTACCTACCTCAACTTTGATTTGGCATAATGATTCTCTGTAATTCAGATATATGAATGCCTTTCCTTCAGATTATAAAGATTAAAGATATAAATTTTCTTGTTTGCATTTCTGAAAGAAATAGGCATTGGACCCTAAATCCAACTGAATTTTGTTTTAGTGACTCACCAAAGTTTACCATTAAGTAAGAAGGTAAATGCATCTTGAGGCAGAGCCTTGGCCAGGGTCTTATAGGGTAAAAATCATGAAGTGTAGGGAAGGCACTCCTTTCCTGCTCTTTGGCCCTTGAGCTGATCATTGAAGAAACCAATGGTCCTGCAGATAGGATGAGTTCATTGTAGGACTTCTGTATTTGTAGGATCCTTTGCTAGTAATCAGCAGCAACCAGCAGACCTTTGCTGAACTGAGGCTTTACTAAGCAGTGCATCCTTTCTCCAGGTGGACAGGATTTTGTGTAAAATGAGAGACTGGCAGTTGATTGTGTTTCTGTATCCGCTTGCTTGTTGTCTGTTAGCCTGCATTGCCAATGGCCAGCTGATGGGCTGGGGCAATAAGGCTATCGAATTGCGCTCCCTTCAGACGGGACAGCTCGACGGTGTCTTCATGCACAAGAAGGCACAAAAGCTCAAGTTTCTCTGTGAACGCAACGACAAGGTCTGTCTTCAGCCGCTCTCTCTCTTCTCATCGGCCACCTGTCTAGTGTTTCAGCATGCGCTGTTTACTCGTTTGTTTGCACTGTGTTGCAATTCTCATGTTAGAATATTTATTCTTATTATAGTTTATCTAATGTCTGCAGACGATTTCTGCTGAGTTTTTCTAACTTTTTTCAAACCTTACTAATTCAGTATTATTCAATATTATGTTGCATGTATGTCAGTTTTTCCTGTGTTGTTGCTCATTTAATTTAAATTGGATCATGTCTTCATTTCTTGACCTGCCACTTGCTGGAAAACAGTGCCACTGGCCTATCATTAAAACAGGTTTGACACCCATGGGTTAAAACAAGAAGACTGCATGCTTTGTTACCAGACTGTTTATCATGTACCAGGAGTCTACTGTGATGTAAATGACTGGTTAATAACAAAAACTAGTAGTTCTTTTACCATCTCTTTGTATATGACATCAGTAAATATCAGCCTCTTACAATCAGTCATCTTTTGCTAAATGTAATTTCCAATTTTTTACTGTTGCTTGAATAATTGGTGGAGTTTCTTAAATTTGCCTCTTCTTAGCAAACTCTGTATTAATTAATATCTGGGCTTATTGAAGAAGCACCTTGCATTTTTGATCTATCGTTTCGTATTTCCCAAAATGATCTGCTGTTTGTTTAGCCAGGTAGCTCATTAACCAATCGAGTCCTTTAGTGGAACATGCAATACCAGACGTCTATTGTATGTAGTGCTTACCTTCAGTATTACTGAGGGATGTCGTTGAGAGTTGCCTCTATCTGCCATAGAAGCATTTCTGTTACGGTTACCTTATTGACATTTCATGTGTTGCAGGTGTTCTTCTCGGTGGCTAGGAATGGCTCGTCTCAGGTGTACTTCATGTCCCTGAACCGCTTTGCATGAATGTAAAGACATGCTTTCGACTTCTGTTCCAAAGCAGTGACAGAAACTATTCGCTTTAACTGCCGTAGTAGAGAAGATGCTCCTGCCGGTGCCACTCGTGGGTGCGTGTGCCCTTCGCCTCCTATGCTCTGAAGAAGTCCTCTCTTGTTTCGCGTTGTCTCTGTCCGGTTTGTGTTTTGTCCTCTGCCTTGCTAAAGATATTTCTCTATCATTGAACAACTGCTCTTATTCAAGGGGTTTAGCTGATGATGGACATGGGGACAGAGTCAGTTGTTCAGTGCATTTGTTATCTGTGAACAAAAGAATAAAGGACGGACGGTTTTGTAAGCTTTCTCAAGTGAGTCATTCTTTCGTTGCTTATTTCTTCTTTTGTACACTGAATAATTTTCCTGCAACCAGTGTATTTATTTTGTCTTGGTACATACATGTAGATCTGTAAATGTATATATATGCATATATATGTATATATATGCATATTTATATGTATCGTTATGTAAATGAACATTTGTTCCCTTGCATCACATTAAATCTAGATACATATGCACATGTACGGTATATATCTGAATTATATGATATGTATGTAAACCAATGCATTGACTTGTACCTATATACATGTATGTGTATGTATATAAATCTGTGTATGTGGGTGGCCTTAGCAAAAGGAGGCCTTTGTCCAAAAAATTCAGATTTGAGGTGGTTATAGAACATTTTAACCAATTTTGGCGATCTTTGAATTTTTCCATGTGTTCTTTTGTTCTGTAAGTTATACAAAGTTGCTGCTTTCAAAGCAATGCCACAAGAGCAACAGCAATTAGGCCAAGACACAGAATTGTCTGAATTTCAAAATCAGAAATGTCTATAAACTGTCCTAATGTTGGCATGTATTTAGGAGTTAAGACCTTTTTCAGTAATAGGGAATGAATGACTTACAGATTTAATACTCAATTCAAAGAGCTCAAAGCTTATTTGAATTTGCATTGAGTCTTTTTAAATTATCAGTCGTCTAATTAAAATGAGATGTTGAAGGCAGTAAATGCAAATTTTAGTAAAAGATAATTTTCTAACGTTGTAAAAATTTGAATGTTTGCACATGTACTGAAGATTAGTGTAACAAGTTCACTTTTACTCACCTCTAGTAAATGATATGTTAGCATGTCAGTGACTTCCTTTTGCTGTGGTTGGTTACACACAAACACACGTGCACGATGTCAGGGTTGAAATGTTTACTTTTTAAAACATGGGTAAGGAAGTTGTGCTTCAAATCAGGGCCAGCATTCTGGATATGAATGTCAATGGCATTCCATTTGAATACAAAAACTGTCCTCTTCTAAAAACAGATTCAGACTGAGATGTGACATTGAGTGAATACTTTTTGTGCCGAGAGTTGTATCTGACATGTCGGAGTTACATCTGACATGACATCAGAAAGTTGCATCTGATATGTTGGACAGCTGCAAAATGTTGTGTCGGACAGTTGCACCTGCTTTGCTAGTTTGAAAGACTGATGGTTGTTTGTTGACATATTGACCTCCTATTCTTTCCATGATGTGGGTTTAATTCTTGGTCTTTGTGTCAGTTTAATGGAAAATAGAAACTTGAGCAAAAATGTTTGTTCTGCTCCTTTGTCGGAAAGAGTGTCTGGTTTTGAGGTTTGTGCTTTGGCAAAATCACTTATTGACCCACAGTGCATTTACGTGATGAATCCATCTACTAATAGAGGCACATGCTGAATGAGCTTTGGTTTGATGTATTGGAAGAAGCTTGTAACTGGTAATACAATTTCAGGAAACTGGCCTCATCTTCAGCTGCATTGGAAACCCTGTACATTGTGTATATTTTAACCAGTTGTTTAACTGTGTGCTATGATTATGAAGAACGTGTTCTTGTTGTGCATGTGCTATTCTGGTTGAGCTGCTATTGATTTTTGTCAACAACAGCTTTCTTTTATATTGCTGCTAAAACTTCATGTAGACATAATTGCGGAGCGACTGATTTCAATCCCGCAACTAGATTTTTTTGGCTGAACTTGCATTAGAGCTTGGTGAGGCAATGATTTTAGAAGACATAATTTTATTTATCATGGACTTTCTGCACTGTACTTGCAAATGGCCAGATGTTAACATACCACTGGCACCAGCTCCTGTCAGTGTGTGAATTTATGGATTGCATGGTAACATTGTCTACCAAAGCATTCAATATGTTGTCCAGTGAACATGTATGTTTTTTTAAAGCTATTTTATTTGCCTCAACTCTCGATCAGCTCTCAGGGATTGATGACTGTGGCTTACCAACAGTCCCAAACACAGCTTAAAGAGTATTACTGGTACTTAGATTTTCTAAATTAATGCTTAACTAACTCTAAAACTAGATGCGTTCGCATTGCTCAGTAGGAACATGCATCTTGCTCAGAGGCCAGTCTTACAAAAGGGTCATAGTTAATCTAATTACAATACCAGTGTTTTGTACTAAGAATGAATGTTAAATGTTGTGTGTATACTGGTTGGTGGTTGTGTTGTGTTGTCATTTGTTGTTCTGACCCTCTCATGTTTTGTTTTTCATTTGATTGATTTCCTTTTCATTCAGTCAGTTTGCATCTCTTCTCTTTCACTGTGTGTCTTGTGTCTGTCTTATGACATTGTCTTACAGCTGGTGTTCATTTCTGTTTTGTCTGGTGTTCATCGTCAGTTTCTTCATTTCGTGACACTGTTTGACTCCTGTATGATTGCAGGTAATCATGTATGTTTATGTCCATGCTCCGGATATTAGGTTATTGATAGCTATAGCGCTGGTAGTAAATTCCACTGAAAGCAGGCCAAACCTTTTTGAGATCCTAAATTTAAGTGTAACATGTCAAATATTCTAACCTAGATACTCTGTGATCATTTATTCTAATGTTGATGGTTTTCTCAGAAATTTTCTGGAATGAGACATCATTATAAGCTGTTTGGAGCAGTCCAAAGTCCAAGGTCGTCTCCTTATCAGCTGCGGAGACCATTTTTCCAGGGTCTCACTTATTGTTTGGCTGGATAGCATCTATGCTAGCATCATCTTTTGCAGGTTTTTTGAAATTAGCAGAGATTATCTGTTTGCATCTTTCTTTGCAGTTAACCTTACTAAGTGAAATAGTCTAGGTGTACTTGAACTCTGACCTTGGCTGTGGTCTGTGTAAATCCGCTGACAAATGGCAGAAAGTAGCTGTCTACACTGGACGTATTGCTCATTTGGTAACGTTCTTTAATGCGATAGCTCTTTGAGAGCTCTTTACATGGAGCGTGTGTAATTAAGCTTCCTCTGAGACTGTTGCTACAGTGCTATTGTTTAATAGCACATTTCACTGTATAAATATGCCATGCATTAGTAATATCTTGGGGTTACACACTGAAAACCTACTCTGATAATCTGGCTTTTAATATGTCTTGAAAGCAGTCATATATTTTAGATGTACAGATGTTTTTATGTTTGTTGGAGCTTGCATTTGCTTTGCACGAAATTCATATTCATCGCTGTTCTTTGCATGCAGTTCATGAAGTTGGCAGGCATTTGCATGAATATTACCAACAATTACAAGTATAGTACAGTGTTTCTGTTCATGTTATTTTGTCAGACTTTGCTTTAGTGTACAGTGAAACTCATTTCAGTTTGGACCTTAGGACCTGTGGCTATTTTACAATATGACCAGGGTTCGAACAATGTTTTCATGCGTCTACTCCTGGATATGTGAGAGTTATACTGATGATTTGTGCCAAGCTAGAAAGCGTGCAACAGGGCTGTCCTATGAATGGAAGTTTCACTGTATTAGGCTTTTTCACTTGTATATTTGCTTTCATTGAATTTATTAATGCCATGTGGTCAGTTTCTTTAGCGTTATTTCACAGAGCATGTTGACTGGTGAAACATCTAGGTGCCTAAGGAATCGGTGGATTTTCATGAGGCCATGAAATATCTCAGTTTCTTTGTAATCGTCTGTCATAACCTTCTGTGGCTGTCGTAAATTTCTGTTCTACTGTAATTTCTGCATTCCTCTCATTATTTGGCCATTGTATGGAAAAAACAGTGCGGCTATATTGCCTGTCTGACACTGCTGGACACTCATTCGTATCACTGCAGCCAAAAGGATGTCTGACTGTAGGCCTTACTGATTGTGCACAAGTATCAGACAGCTTTTGTCTTTAAGAGTTTGAGCACAGTGTCTGTGGTGTGGTTGAATTCGTAGGAAATGTAGGAGTCGTTTGTATTTGAATAGGCAAGGATGTTTATTTGTGTCAAGGGTTGTGATACAGCTGCTGCTTTGGGGGAAGAGAACGGTTCTCGTGCAGAGTCACTCAGGCCATCGACAAAACCTTTCACAACTAAGTCAGTGAGATAAGGCAAGAAAACAGCATTCATGCCATCAGATCACACTGTCTTCTTACACGATCTCATCTAATGCTCAAAGCTCTGAGGTCTGATCTTTGGTTTGGAAGCAACTGATAGGCTGTTTGGTCGTGAGCCAAGTGATCCACATAGGCCACCTTTCGATTTAAACATGCATCATGTCATCTGATGTTCTTTCTGTAGACTGTGTTAGAAGATTTTGTGCTTTCATACAGAAACTCCTTCAAATGGGAGTGCCACTTATGCTGATGCTACAGAATTTATAGGAGACTTGGTTTTACTGGATAGTTTGAGCTTCTTGGTCACTGACATCATTAACGACATATGACTTGACTCATCAGTGTAGCAAGTGTTGCATCATTTTGTGTTCTGTTCTGCGTAGGATTTTGCATTGTGCTATTGAATAAGCTGAAACTAGGTCTGTCAAACGGAAGTCAATTTTTACATGACGTTTATGTTGCTCTGGCTAAATCGGCTGAAACTACGTCTAGTGACTTTATTGCTTCTCATGCAGAGCAGGATTAGAATCTTTCAGGTCATGTGACAGATGAACGTTTTCTATAATTAAGTAGCGCTTTATTAATGGATATTATAACTTGGATAAATGCTAACGGCAAAATGTGTAACCTGATTTGCACTCTGTTGAGAAATTCTTATACTTACTTGATTATGTATTTAATTGCTGCTGTAAAACAAACAAATTTCGTATTATAGTTAAACAATTATGTATTGAAGCAAAACATGATATGGTGAAAATAATGTTTTTAGAAAATTGCATAAAGAATAAGTGCTTTTTGCAGATTTTTTAGTGTATTTCAGTTCTTAATCAAGGGTCTGTTTTTTAAATCGTCAGTGTTATCGCTCAGAATGATAAATAGATAGATGCCACTGTGCTTGTTTGTTTTATTGTAATTGTAAGGAATCTTATATTGGGTTTTGGGAAAGTTGCAGAAGCTATTTTAGAAGGCCGGAAAACAGTTTCTTCTACTGGTCAGATAACAAACCTAGGTGTATACTGTATAAGTGCAGCGTGCATTTAATTTGTTAAACTTCAGACTTGTGAACTGGGTTTTATGCTTGTATGTCATTGAATGCAATTGAAACTGTTGGATTAGTTTGAATATTAAATGGTGAAACTGCTTTTGCAGACTTTATTGAATTTTTAGTTTAAGAACAAAAACGCTTAGTTGTGTATTTCTTAGTGCTGCAAATATTTTGGTTTTCAAGATGGACATTTTCATTGCATTTGGTTTTCTTAAAACAATGGACTTGGATAAACTGCTAAGAGGCTGAACCTGGCTATCACAAAACACAATGGATGTGGCCATCTTAAAAAAAATGGATTTTAAGGCATTCGATGTGGCTATCCTAAGATAGAACACCTGGATATTCTAAGACCCTGATTC
The DNA here is from genome assembly GCA_020284085.1 of Aporrectodea caliginosa. NCBI lineage: Eukaryota > Metazoa > Annelida > Clitellata > Crassiclitellata > Lumbricidae > Aporrectodea > Aporrectodea caliginosa. Next base: position 1,077,304 of record JACEVL010000010.1, read on the forward strand.
TTAGACATTGGATCTGGCTATCATAAGTGCATGGACTCATTGATATCCTTAGACAATAACACAAAACAATTAAGTGTGGCTTTCATAGTAAAATGGGTCATAAGAAAACCGATGAGACATTGTGCATGGCTATTGAAGCCGCAGTAGACTTGAATATGTGTATTATGTAAGTATGTATATGGCTACTTGTAAAGCACCTTTTAGGCTTTTACGAATTTCACAAGAGCGCTTAACATGGCAACCTAACAGATCTAAAGAGGTGCATCTTAATATGGCTTGAAAATGTTTCTTCAGCTGTTTGTGACAAAATAGTTCATATGTTTAATAGGTCCAGGTCCAATACACAAGAAAGCACCTGGATATCCTGTGATAATGGAGATCCTGAGCCACTAGTATCTAGTAGGCCTGTTTGACACCCCATAAATTTATCAATGCAAAATGTTCACTTTTCCATCCTAACTTAAGTATACTGACTTAAGTATACTGTTGAAATTGGGATGTTTGCATTTGGAGTTGTGAAAATACCATAATTTGAATGTTTAAATATAAGTGTGCATTTATTTAGTGCATTTTCAAGAGTAACTCTTAAGAGGTTTTTGAACTGGCAGCACAAAACCAAAGAGCAAACAAAATATGGTATTCTACTGCTGACATATAAGAAGTACAAAAACATTTAAATTTGAGATCCTATCACAGCCAGCTGTTCCCGAATAACAGACCACCTACAACCAGAAAAAAAAGAAAACTCAAAGCAAGGTTTGCCAAGCAGAGAAACTTGTTTTTAATACAAACAAGTCTAGCAAAGATTGGGCAAGAGCAAGTCTTGTAATAAGCTGTCCTCTGCTATTTATCACAGTAATGGACGTTATATTGGAACATGCCATGGGATGGAACATGCAATGGGATGATCTTATTGTCGCACAAGAGGAGGATGCCGGGATAGAGACACGCTTCACTGATTGGCAGGAGGCATTGGAGAGCAAGGGCCTTAAAATAAACATCAATGAGACAGAAACCATGGTCTGCTCTAAAACGGATGAGGTCTGGGACACGGCTGGAAACGTATTGAAACAAACCAAAACATTTAAATATCTTGGATCGGTAATGAATGCTAAGGGTGGTTGTGAACATGACGTCAAGAACAGGATTAAGGCTGCTTGGCAAGACTTAAGGGGTCATTGCATAATTACGTAACGCTCCAGGGTGGGTGGGTGGGGTCCTTGAAAACGTTACGAAACATTAGGTGGGTGGGTGTATGGAGCTGAACGTTACGTAACGCTTTTACCAAAAGTTTAGTTATAAATGAATTTTAAATTAACATCGAATGACACTTTAGACACGACGTGATCGAAGTTCAAACTTCATGCCTTTGATTTAAAACTTAACTAAAAACATGAAATAGTATAAATCATCACTAGGCCTAAGTTAGTGTTTAATACACTGCCGCCGAAGGATCCAAAACCAGCAGATTGTCATTTTTGCAAACTGTCTCGCTTCATCTTCAAGGTACTTGCCCGGATATTACGCGTTCACATAGTAGGCCTAAATCTAAAACGATTTTTGCAACAATAAATACGTAATGCTGGGGTAGGTGGGTGGGTGGGTCTAGGGAAACGTTACTAAGCGTTATAGGGTGGGTGGGTGAAAAACGGTCATTTTCGGCATTACGTATTAATCAATTACCCCTAACGGGTGTATTGTGTGACGCCAAAATGCCAATTCATCTCAAGGGAAAGGTGTACAAGACAGTGATAGACAAGTGATGATGTATGGCGCAGTGACGTGGAGACAGAAAGGGTTACTGGAGAGAAGAGAAATGAGAATGCTGCGGGGACGGCAGAAGAAGAGATGGGAAGACATGACACAAGATCTGAAGTCTCTCAGATTGAAGCAAGAAGATACCGACAGAAAAAAGTGGAGAAGGATCCGAGTAGCTGACCCCTCCGCTGGTACACCGGAACGGCACATATTATTACCAGTAAAATTTCTACAGTTTCAAAAGATATGCTCTTAACACTTCAACAACGAGCTGCATTTGTTTCCAGTCGCTTTTACTACACTCTTTGTTAAAGTGTTAAACTGTTGGCATTCACAGACACGATTTGATTCATTGTTTAAACTTTTGACCTTATAATAATTATTCTAAGCTAAGTTATGCTGAAATTGACAACTTATATGTACAATTTTACTTGGCTAGGTAAATGCTTTTAGATGTCCCAGATATCACTTGATCCCTCTCTGTACACTTCTGGACTTTCAAAGCACTAAGGTCACTACACAGCAATCATCTCATGGAAGGCGCGAACTTTGTGCACCATGCAGGTTCAAGGCATGCACTCAATTGTTTCACTGTAGGACAATCCCAGACAGATAAACTGACACACAAGCACTATCATCTAGTGTGCGTACCGAAGCGAGGAATATGCAGTAGGGTGGTCCAAACTTACATGGGAAAAGCTATTTTTTTTAATAAATATGCTCTGCCACAAGGCTGCACTGTTCCACTTTACTACGTGTACAAGACTCTGTGTTGAAAAAATCGAAGAGATCTGAGTATGTTTAGAGGTTTTTGACACTTTTTGTGGAAATCACAAAAAGTGCGCATCTGACGCGTTAATGGCTACATTATGAATTAAAATTAGCACCCATGAACACCAAGCGCCATCTTTCTAAATCATGATCAATATGGCGACTGTATTTAAGTAAATAAAATAATAATAAGCTTATTTACAAATAAAAAACTTGTTTCAAATTCTTTGTGATAGAAAAACTGTAGCTGGACTATAGGTAATTTTTAAATATTGCATGCCAACTTATAAACAAGTTTTTTATTACAATTCGTTTCATATACAATTGGATTGTTCATTACTGCTCTTTATGCTGCTAATTTAGCATGATTCAAGTATTTCTTCACTTTGTGCAATAAAAGTTCAAGTGACAAAAGCAGCAGCTATCGTTGCACTGGGATCAACAGTGTTGTTCAGTAATTGAAATACATGTAATTGAATTACGTAATTGAATTACAAGTTCCGTAATTGTAATTGAATTACATTTTAAGTCCAGTAATTGTAATTGTATTTCAATTACAATATTGCATGTAATTTGTAATTGAATGAAGTGTAAATTACGAATTACTTTGAAAAAGTCAGCAAAGATGACACGGGCCACCTGTTTAATTGAATAAACTGCTCTGCATGGCAACATAATTGTCAACATTATTCTATCCTTACACCCCTGCTACAATCTTACAGCACACTTTGATAGACCCCAAGGGCAAGGGCTGACCATCATTATCAGACTATTCATGCACTCATTCACTCAGTTTTAGCTATCTTACTGCGGCTGCCTACAGATAACAGAGTTTCCATCTTCAGCTCCTGTTGAGCATCTCTTTAGCACTGCTGGACAAATTGACTCACTCACCCTGCAGGCGCAATCAACTAAGTTCTCTAACAGACTATCATTTTGAAAACTTCTACTCCTAAAATCAAATAAACTCTAACTTGTTTTAATGGATCATAATTGTTAATCGTATTTCGGATACTTGACAAACTTATAATACAATTGAATGTAGCCTATAGATTACAATTTACAGGCCTTTGGCATGCATATTGAATGTTTTAGTTTAAAAATAGAGTACATTAAAAATTATAGAAAAAAATTTCTAAGTTATTTGCCAATTTTAAAGGAATAATTGAAAAGTAATTGGTAATTGAATTACAATCAAAATATAATTGTAATTCAATTTCTTTTGCAATCAAGTAATTGTAATTGTAATTCAATTACATTTACACACATGTAATTGCAACTAAAATTCAATTACATTTGCATTGGTACAACACTGGGCATCAACCAGGAGTTCCCCACAATATTGGCTGTTAGGGATGCCTTGCAAACACATCCTTGGGTCTGGATTCCCAAAAAATGGAACAATCCTAAGGAATTTCATGTTTTATTACCAAAGTGCACTAGCAGTTGGTGAGGCCAAGAAAGCAACAATAGTCGCTGCATTAGTAATTCAGGAGACGGCTAGAATCCAGCACAGCGTGTTGTTTATGGTATTCACAAGCGCTGGAAGTTGTATGAGCCAAGATTTCTGCTGATTCAAAGAGTAACAGGTTAAGGTCGATTTAAATGAACTCTTCCAGTTGCCATCTCTGGTGTTTCTCCGAGCACTTAATGCCATGCGCTTTCTTTGATGAGCGTGTCATTGAAGACACCAAGGCTGCTCTGATAACACAACTTTACTCAACCACCTACTCCATGAAACGTCTGGACAGGAAATTTTTCAACCACCACACTCCACTGGAGGCATATGTCACAAGAAAATCTTTATAACTCCCTCTTGGGGTTCTGGGGCGACTAGATCGAGTTCTGCGCTCAGCTGCTCGGCTTATTGGGCGAATTCCCAAATTCGGCTCTGTCTCTGCCTACATGCGCGATGTGTTACACTGGCTGCCTGTGGCCCAATGGATATCATACCGTATTGCTTCTTTGGTTTCACGCAGCATCCTTGGCTGTGCTCCATCTTACCTGCGCAACCTCTGCCGCCCAGTGTCCGACGTTGTAGCGCGTCGGGCGCTTCGCTCTGCGACGACGGGGCAACTCCTAGTTCCGCGGGCTCGCTTGACTGCTAGGCAGCGCCGAGCTTTCTCGGTTGCAGGCCCCTCCATCTGGAATGACCTGCCATCGGAGCTGCGCTTGCTACCTTTGATCAGTCAAACTAGGTTTTATAAATCACTCAAGTCTTTTTACTTTTGCCGTGGCTGGGCTGGGAGCGCCTCTGAGTAGATTTCTTGAAAGGGCGCTATATAAATTTCCAGAATGAATGAATGAATGAATGAACTGATTAGTTGTCTTACTACCCAGGGTCAAGAACAAGCCAAAGCCTTCCTATCAAAGACTTCTGCTCTCTGGCCATTGGATCCTACTTTCCAGTCAATGAAGGCAAATGTCAGACGGTTGATGGTCGTCAATGTTAGACCGCAGAACGTGGAGTGACTGATCCAGTCTTGCGATGCTGTACTGGATGACTCACAGTTCTAAACAATACTTGCTGCAACTTGTCATCAGACAATGTTTTCTGTTCCAAGAAAGGCAAATGAAATAATCGCAGATTGCGGGTTTTCCGGCACTTTACACAGACTGGATAACTTAGAACTTTAATTATCCAAAACTATATTGCATTACAAATTATTTTCATTTAATGCATGCTGACTAAGCAGTAAAACTGCAGAATATATTTTTTATTAAGCTTTTTATTGCTCAAAATAATAATTGACTTGAAATTCAAATTGTACATGTTTTTGACAAGTTCATCCTATATTGTAAAAAGTCTGTAAACATAGCGACCTCTAAATATTATCCAATCTTTCCAAAATCTTCCATACACACTCTGTTTTCATGTGTTACAAGGGCAACTTTGTGGAGCCATGCATTTTCAACTTTCACTTATTTGGACCACCCTAATATGCAGTTCCCGTTTTCGCTCTTGACATACAGCCTCATGATGTGATCAAAATCATCTTTCAAGTGAAAGGTCCACTGAAAAGTCCAACTCAGGAACAGTAATACCAACCTCAATTACGGACAACAACTTGCCAATCTTATTACTTTTTATTATCCATCTAGTTTAACTTGCGGGAATCTTGCTTGCTTGATTGAGCCACAGGCTAAAAAGTCAAATCTTGCGACGACTAGTTCGATCACTTACAATCATTCAATCGTCGTGAAACTTGGCAGATAGACTCGCCCTCGCACACTTCATTCTATCAAAATTTCAGCTCCCCAAAAAAGGCTAGCTTATAGAATCGTGGACTCAACTTTTCGAATCGGGGAATCCCTTTTCCGATATGCAGCGTTGTCATTGGCCAGCGTTGTGATTGGCCGCAGTCGTAAAATGAACGCGGACTATATATTTGTAGAGGTAACTGCTTCATAAGACGCATTATAGGATACTAGATGGATATAGTAAAAAACTTTGTTTTTACGGGCTGTATTTTATTATCCATCTAGTTTAACTTGCGGGAATCTTGCTTGCTTGATTGAGCCACAGGCTAAAAGTCAAATCTTGCGACGACTAGTTCGATCACTTACAATCATTCAATCGTCGTGAAACTTGGCAGATAGACTCGCCCTCGCACACACTTCATTCTATCAAAATTTCAGCTCCCCAAAAAGGCTAGCTTATAGAATCGGGACTCAACTTTTCGAATCGGGAATCCCCTTTTCCGATACGCAGCGTTGTCATTGGCCAGCGTTGTCATTGGCCGCAGTCGTAAAATGAACGCGGACTATATATTTGTAGAGGTAACTGCTTCATAAGACGCATTATAGGATACTAGATGGATATAGTAAAAACTTTGTTTTTACGGGCTGTATTTTATTTATTTTTACCTTGTCTCTTAGCAAATTGGGCCAAAAGATTTTGTCACCACTACATTGACTGACAAAAATACAGGAAACACACAAGTAAATTGTTCACAAAATCAATTGATATTGCCTGGGAAAGCATGAACTTACGGGTCATCCATGTAGTACATACACATCGAGGGGGGGGGACTCTGGGGAGGTAACCCAAATGCATCTGCTTGTGTACGCATAGGAAGGGGCGGGGGTAAACCTTGATAATACGGTCTATATGGGCCGTCCTTCAATGAGTCTCAGTTCAGCGATCAGGCAATTTATAGGGCTGTGGAAAAGGCCCAAATACTTGTATGCCCATTACCTCTGACTGCTATTAACCGTCTTGCAGCTGTGCACTAAGTCCTGACAGTTTGGCTGCCTGCCCTATTTAGTCAGGATATAGACCTTTCCATAGGATTCGGGGGTGCGTGTCAAACATACGTACGCAGATAGGGGGGTGTTAACAGTACACATGCACATGGGGAGTGGGTCAATTTTTACCAGAATTTTGCATAAGTACTAAATGAATGGTCCCTTATTGGGTCAAAACCATCCAGTATAAGAGCATGAACAAGAAGGTATGACTGCCAAACTTCACCATTATTTATTTACTTTTTTAGATATACGAACATTATCTCTTGGTCACAGTTTCAAGGTCACGACACAGCGATCATGTAATGGAAGGCTTGAACCTGTGCACCCTGCAGGTTCAAGGTACATGCTCAATTGTTTAATTGTTACAAGCGGAATAGATACACCTTGACTCATGAACCCTACACCATGCACTACCCAGCATCAGCCTGCCCCTCAACAAAAGAAGCCTTTCCTGTCATTAAAATCAACAGTCTGGAACATATAATCGGCTGAAAACTGCTGTTTCTTAAGGTGAACTTGCAGATGCCTTTGCGCTTTTATCATGGTCACCACCCGCAGCGGTATCTTTTTCGACCTTTTCCTCTGAATTTCTAGAAAAATAAAAACAGTAAAAAAAACTCAGGTAAGCAACAGCAGAGATGTCACGTCTCAGAACACCATCAAAGAAAGACAGGAAGTCTTGACAAGGGCTCCTAGGAAGTGCTAAAAAAATCGACTTATGTTATACTTCAGTGGAAGAAAAAAACAACACACATGCTCAAGCCAATCTGAGCTGTCACACAAAAGTTAAAGGCAACGAGTACCTATCCTGTGCATTCGTACATATGAAATCCTTTAACTTCAAATACAATGTGGAGGACACACCACAAAGATCCCAATAAACAAGAAATAGCAAAGCTACTAAGTCTGTGTTGGTAATCTTTCATAATTGTACACTAAAGTACTTCGATGTACCTTAGTCAGGCTTAAGTAAATAGGTTGTTTTACACATGTTATTTCTCATCTGCAGCTCTGTTAACACCATTTTTAAACTCTCAAATGTTGACTTGTCCTGGGTCATTCTTCACAACTACAAATAATACTATGAATTAAATGTACCCGTACATAATTACAGTTCACAACCGAAACAGCAATTTTAAAAATGTAAAGATAAATAAGCTATACTATGAATGTAATAATATGTATGAATGACATACCTGTAAACTAAGTAAACTAAGGAAGTCGATAGCCTGTATCTAACTGAGCACTATGATATTGCTTTACTATGATAAATAGAAAACCAAGAAAGTCCAAGCCTTGCATCTCCTAGCTTTTATACCGTCTTGTTATGATAAAAATACTGAGGAACATAATCAACTGAAATTCATGAATGTACCAGAAAACATGAGAAATAAAAACCGCAGTGGAACACCAGTTTTCAGCAGCACGTGGTGATTATGTGGCTGAGAAGCTAGCTAAAAATGGAAATTCTTTGGAAGGGATTTTCTAACAAGTTGTGTGAGAACACCAGAAAGCGTAAGCCTAAGGGGTTCAAGTATGCACAGCAGCTCAACAGCAAACTTTGAAAGATTGTGCCGTCCAATAGGAAATGAAAGTTGAAAGCAATGAAGTCAAGAAACAGAGACAAAAGGAAAAGAACTAAGCAACCTCTCCTTGTCTTTTCTTCCTCGTTTCTCACTTGATCGCTTATCACTCGATCGCTTGTCGCTTGATCGTTTGTCCTTGGAATCCTTCTCCGCAGATCTTCGGTGCCTCGATCTTCGAGACTTTGATCGGCTCCTTGATCGAGAGTGTGAGCTCGAACTGGCAGAACGCTGATTTCGACGAGGAGAACGAGACCTAAACAAGATGATGATGATGATCATGTGTTATAAACAAGCACAATCTTCATCAGGACAAAATTTATTTAGCATGAAGGAAAAGAACTATTCTGAATGCACAATTATGCTCACTGACTCTAACCCTACATATTATCCTAAACACTGAGCATAATCTGTTATATTTCTGTATTTATTAGCACCACAATCTAATGACAAAACTATCAATTAATCATACTGCATTATTAAGGACTTGCTCACAGCCTCTATACAGTTCTCATCAGAGGGAAGGCTCGAACTCGCACACTCTGCATTACAAGGCGACACTCAGAGCCACACATTCATTCCTTTTATTTCTAGCAGCAGCAGTGAACAATTACAACAAATGTTTCACATCACTCAGTCTGCTACTTATGCAATGAATGCTTCAATCTGCAGGGAAACAGTTTCTCAACCATATTTTGCCATTTTTCTATTTACCAAACTGTTGTGCAAGCACTGACAAAATATCTAAACTTTTTAAGACAACTCATCAATAGAATAAGCAACATTACAGTTTAATGTAGTTACAATTTCATTGCTTTGTCTAAGCCACTGTAATTTCCTCACAATGAAAAGTAATCACTAAATTAAAAGAAAATTTAAGAGTGAACATTCCATCATCATTAACAAACTTATCTATAAATTACTGTTATACAGTATTTTATTATATAAATTATCAGAAAACTTCAGAGAAGTGTTAACAACAATAGTCCAAGTGTTAAGAAAGAGAAGTAGGCTACATTTAAAGCATGTTACTTTGGGCAATTCATACAAAATGCATCTAAATTTACACAGCATAGTTGGTAAGTTTAGATAACACAAACTGAGGCGGCTTGCAAAGTAATAAATCCTCTGCTTGCATGCTGTTTACATAAATGCAGATAATTTGCACAATGATTTGCAGACATTCAGGTACTACTACCTAAAGTAAAACCAATACTGCATGACCAATTGTCCAAATGCCTCTTACAAAGGAGTTCTCTACAGATGGGTCATGACTCATGGCAAGCCTTTTCCAGGATTGTTCCAATTTAGAACCAAATACAAGCAAGACAGATGATGGGCTCGCATTGCAACATATGATAATACGTTTCCAAGGTTTCTTCACTTTTGTTCATTGAAATGATTGATAAACACTGATGGTGGTCCTTCATTACAATAGATAAAATAAAAACTCTTAATGTATGCATTTAATTGTCTTTTCCTCTTAAGCACCACTCCAAGATATTCAAGTACATGGATCTATTAAAATCAAGTCAGATGTATTGAGTTTCCTGCACTAGAGTTAGGTAAATGCTTGAATATATGACATCTTCAAGGAGAACATTAACACACAGAACTGCTTCATGTAAAAGCAGAAGTTAATTAACTTATGCAAACTCAGTATGCAAGCCGCCTCAGTATCAGCCTTCTCTTAGTTTTGTCAAAGCGAGAAGATTCATACCAGAAACCATATTGCCCATCCTTCGTTTTTAATCAAACTCTTCCTCCATCATGTCGTGGCTTGGGGAAACCACAACAACTGTCCCCAAGCTTCTCCTCCCAAACAAATGCCGACACCACAATTTACCACCACTCAAACGGAGTCGGAAGAACAGACCATAAACCATTTCACATCGCATCTACCATTATATCTAACCAACTCCTGGTGGAAAAACATCAAGAAATTTGTAGAGAAAAAGCACAATACTACTATGGCACACATGCACAGTGCATCAATAGCACTGGACATTATGCAACTAAACACTCAACACTAGGTGAATGGACTCATTGCTCAGCCAACCACTGATCCCTTCAAGTCACCCTGAAGGGACATAACAGTAAATGTCTGCTCAATCGGTTGGTTGGTGGCTCCAATAAATTTATCACATATGAAACACTCTAACCTTCTGTCAATGAAACATCCAACGTTACCACATTATGACATGACATAGCTCACTGCATTAAACTTAGCCCAGATATATAAAAACTTCAAGTCTTCATTATAAAGCACAGTTATAAAGCTCAGTTTCAAAATGCCTGAAGTTTGATCCTCACATGTGCAAAGCAGGTTCTACTTTGCACTAAATTTAATTCAAAAATGTACAAACAATTGGGGTTCAAGGTATCTATAAGGATGCACTATACCGAACAGATTCACAGTTTTCTCTGTAATGTAATATGTCAAATATGTCTAGAGTAGAAAAGAGCCAGAGTGAGATTCAGAAGCATTAAACCAAAGTTAATTAATACATAGCATCACAAACTTTATTATATAAGCCTGACATTTTGGTCATTGTAATTTTAAACAACTGAGTCTACTATGATGATAGTCACATTCTTTAACCCAGTCTTAAGCTACAACTATGATAAGAATAACAATTATCAGAAATATGTATCTAATAAATGATTAGTAAAAAGTCAAAAATATTTTAAAACTATATCCAGATATAATTTATTACATAAAAGCAAGTCAGAACTAAGCAAAGAAAATTTATTAAAATTCCTTACTGAACCTAAAATATTTTATCTGCTGCATCAACATAAATCATAGCATACTGTAACATCACCTGCAGCTCAGATGGCATCAAATAATAACTAAAATTGCTGAGCATTTATGTCAAATGAAAAGCATTTTTAAAATCTGCCCCAAAATAGTTATTATAAATTTTTACTGTCTCAGGATTATAATATGTTTATAGAGACATCACAATGGAGTTAAAGTTAAAGCATCTCACCTTCTACGTGGACTCCATCTGTTACGATTGCGTCCCACAGCGTAACAGTCACGAGCAAAGTGTCCTCTCTCGCCACACTGGTAGCACTTCATGTTGCTGTCGAACGTTGAACGTCTTCGACGCTCCCTGACTCGAGGCAGGGCAACGCTCACACGAATGCGGCTACTAGCAACTACCCTACAATTCGCAAGACACTCCAATAAAAAACATTTAAAAAACCTCAAGCAACATATCATCAATAAAAATGTCATTAAAGAAAATGAGAAACTTGTTATGATGGTTTGTAACCCTTCACAGACAGGGAATACTAGACTGGCTACTGTGTTAAGGGTTCTGTACTTCAGTTAAAGAACTGAAGACTGACTAAGTACAACCAGAAGGACCATTACATTACATGATCTTGCCTACACTAATCCAGTTTGGCACAACAGTTCACCTTAGTTTTTTTATGTGCCAAATCTCAAAGCACAACAAAAACCTACAGCTAAAACTGAACAATAAGTATGTGCTTATTAATAGATACTTGACATTGATGCATCAGACAGGACATTTCAGTTTGCTTACTTGGTTGTTTTAGAAAACAATGTATTTGATATAGCCCTCTTTCCAAGTTCCGAATTGCACACTACCATACGACAGAACATCGATGGCGCAGAGCACATGAGAGTGAAAAGGACTTGCTCAAGGTCCCTACACAGTGACCGCCTGAGTGGAGGTTCGAACCCATACTCTGCATGTTACAGGTCAAGCACTCTAACCATACAGCCACCGTGCTCTCAATTTAAAATATCCTAACTATGTTTATATCCATGCAACATCAGATCTTTCTTTACTCTGGTAATTTAGTTTATCTGATGTACTGCTTCAGTCTGATTTCAACTAACTTTTCTAGCATTTACAAGTCAAATGCCTGGAAAACAAAATTTTAGTGGTTGACCTGTGGTGTTTAGAAATATTTCACATATGAAGACGAAGAAGAGTAGGCCCTTAAGCTAGCCCTCAGGCAGCCATGGGTATGAAGTGTCAGCGACTTCGTTTTCTTCGTCTCAGCATATGAGGGTGGGTGGACAGTCCTCTCCCTTGCCATCTCATCTTTCCACTGACAATGTACTGTCAGTGTACTCATTGTAGCTGAGTTGGCTAGGGGTACAGGTGGAGCAAAAATCTCAAAGCAAATTTCTGCCCTGGTGAAGATTTGAACCCCTGATTGATAGCACACTAACCACTACACTATCGAACAAGTATGATGTTAAGTAGGGCTTAACCGGAATCCGGATCGGCAATCCGATTTTGCCGATTTTGGACTATCCGGAATTATCCGGATCCGGAATTTCTAGCCGGCCGATTAGTAAAAAAATGTTTTTGACGGTTTTCTAACAATTTATAGTCCATTCAGTGATGATTTCCCACACAGATCATTTAATAGTTGGATAGCTAATGACGATCGCCGCCTGCCGTTATCAGCCGGACAACTCTCTTAATGACCTAGAGCTGCTAATTCTCCCTATACAGTGACTGCCTTCATCAGATAGTTCTAGGGAGGTCTTAATAGATATATTGATCACACCAGAGGAGGAGGGTTGACTCTCAACAACCCTGAACCAGTCGGCAAGGGTGTGAAACATTTGAGTCAACGTCGGCTGATCTTTGATCTTTGGGTGGGGTATTAAGACCTCCTTGGACAATACTGTACAGTAGACAGTACAAGTAAGTCTCCCACATACATCTGCTGGGCCAAACTGTGTCCGGGGAGGGGGAGCTGGCCAAATCATCAGGGCTACGATTAATCTGGAATGTGACTGACCTCTCAACTGGGAGGGATGAATTCAAACCTGAAGGAGAGACAGACAGACAGAGACAGAGAGTCTTGTCCAGCTCTGTTAAAACCCCATTCACTGACCAGCCGATCTGCAGCCTGCCAAATGGACCACAGGCGTGGCCTTTAATCACCCGTTAATTGGGTCACTGGTCTTTGACGTCGGTGTATTTGGTCACATTACAATCTTTATTACTATTCGGAATCGGATCCGGAATCGGCAAATAATGGCCTATACTATCCGGTATCCGGAATCGGCAAAAAAAACGAAATCGGTTAAGCCCTAATGTTAAGACAAATGTCAGTGACTGCATCATTGAGTCTTCCAATATACAGTGTGGAAAACAAACCAGTGGACAAAATCCAGCAAACAAAAGACTGTTTTACAACCCTAAAGAAAGTGCACGACGAATTAAATATGCTCTGAAAAGTTGTTCACAAGTAACTGTATATAATAGTAAAGTTGCCAATGCTTACATACACTACAAAATGGCAAAATTCTGTTGCAAATAAAGCTGGTTGTACTTTGTAAAAATAAATATTAGCAATACTTGTTGCATAATATCTTCTTGATTGATATATTGAATGGCAATATTATAATGTTATTATTATTAATATCATATGATGGAACAAAGGGACTACACACAGAAAATATAAAATGCACCTCAGTAAAGCAAGTAAAACTACTACAGTGATGATTATTGCAGGCAGGAAGGCTGTTGTGGACCAGTAAGCTAATAATAGCTGCACATGTCATACCCAAGAGACGACCTTTACCCTAGGAACACTGAGATAAATAAATTGCGCCCCTCTTGTCTAAGCTCCACTGCTGTATCAGATTCAAACCATGAAAAGCCTAGGCACAGCCCACTTCCTAGGCAGTCCACAAAAAGGGTTCAGCAGCAACCAATGCTCAGACAACTTCAAAAAGTGACCATTGCTGGGCTCCCACATAGACACACACACACGCAGAACCCAACCAGAACCCAACCAATTCCCATCCAGAGTCAATTCCTGACAGCATCTTTGGACCACAGTGCATGAAGATAGAGCAAGAACGATGAGCAACGTGGTCTGCCGGTTGCCTCACCATCTAGCAATTACTCACGATTGTTAGATGCCACCGTTTCCAGACACCTCTTGACTGTAGTGAAGTTATCTCATTTTAGTTACATGTTTTTTAACTCAAGAGTTTTAGCTATAATTAGTTATTAATTAGTTGTTATTATTAGTTCTTCTTATCCCGAAAAGTAAATAGTAAATAAGTCAAAGTAAATAATCACTAAAACTTCTGCATATATATTAGTTATTATATTCCTAGTTTTAGCTATAGTTATACCCAGAGGCGTATAACTATAGCTATATGCTTTGCATCTGGGGTGAAATTGGCACCCCTCTCTGTTTTATTTATTTCACATTTTCCGTTAGTGCTCAATGGGACAGCAAAAACATGCTGTCCCATTGACAGCTGGCTTGTAAGTAATGAGGATATAACTGGATATTTGCTGTGTGCCAAAATTATTTCTTAGAAATTTATTTGTGATAAATTAGTTACAAAATGCATCAAATCAAGAGTAAAATTAATAATTTTAACTTTCATTTTGGCATCCCCTTCCTTTGACACCTGGGGACACTTGTCCCCCTGCACTCCCTAGCTCTGCCTGCCTCTGGTTATACCATATTTTCTAGACTGTAAGTCATGATTTTGTACATGAACACAATACAGATATGTCTTATTGACTTGTGCAAATTTGAAAATTTCTGGGCCACCCTTGTACATATACTACAGACTACAGTATTAAAAAAATGAATCAAAAGGAAAGATATGAAAATGTCTGTTCCCCACTAAGGGTGACAGATTGCTATCTGGTCTTAGAGTTTAGAGTCTAGTACTACATGCTGTTAAAAGCAGTGTAAGACTTGAGTTAACATATAGTTTGGCCAGAAAGTTCACAGACATAACCTGTCTGATGAAAGCCCTTGCACTGTAGTCTTCTGCCAGATGATAGTTTACAATTACTTTAAAAGGCCATGTTGACAATTCATGTGTCTGACTACATTAGCTGGTTGCAGACATTACCTAGTGTACATAGAGCTCCTCTGATTAGTTTATCAAGAAATGGCACCAGGGTGAGAATTGCCGGGTTGGGTTGGGGGTTCAACCCCTATGCTTTCTTAGGATCCCATAGTAAAGTCTACATTTCACACCAAAACTGCACATAAATCAACATCTAACCCCCCCCCCTAGTTATATTTTTACAATTCCCATACTGAGTGGCACCATTTAAATTTCTAATTATAATTACATGGAGGTAACCAACAAACATTTCTAATTATTATTAATCCTTATACATTTATTTATTGTTAGAACAATGTTGTTAAAAAATAAGCGTGTTCTTACTGGCCATTCATGTTGTGAACAGCTTCTTCTGCATCCTCCTGATTTCGGAATACGATAAATGCAAAGCATGGTGGTGTTCTAGCCATCCAGACTTCCTCAATCGGACCATACTTTTCAAAGGCATTCTCCAGATCTTGCTTTGTAACATTCACTGACAGATCCCCAACATGAACACGTGTTCCTTCAACATCTGACCTGGAACTTCTGCTTCGACTTCTGCTACGACTTCGACTGTGCGATGACGATCGGCTTCTGCGTCCCATTTTTCACTCTGATCTAAGGAAAAAACATGAGACAGCAAATGCAAGAAAGCACAGATGCAACTGTGGGTTTAGCAAAATGTTCTGGATCTGCTCATGCCCAGCAAGACCAACAAACTACAAGGAACTACAATCGCACCCACAATGAGATAGAATAAAGAATGATTCAGCTGATTCGTGTTCTCACAATTTTGTTCACTTGTAGACCTGAAAAATGGCAGCCATCAAAGTAGGAGATTAATGTAGAGAGGTCAGGTTAACTTATAGTTCTGCCTGTTAGGATTTTTTTATTACTGATTGCCTTAATCAAGTAACCACAACCAGTGATTACGTACGAGTCCTGGTTTGCATGAACGGATTCACAATGTTTGTATAAATTCTGGCATCATGCTTATGCACGCAATGACACAGGTTTCCATAGTCTGCTGCGTCAAAGGCAACTATCAGCATTATAATCATCAGACACATCACTGCAGATAGGCCAAGATATCATCAGCAGAAAGTTGCTTCAAAACACTGTGAAAGGCATGCAGAGTGGTGATCATTATTAAATTTGCCATAATGGCGGATCTGACCGGTTGGTTAAATCCACCTAAGTAGAAGGCCACCCCAGACAACAAGACAAAATATGGTGCTGTGCTCCCAGTGCAGTAATCAAAAAATAAGTAATGTTACAAAACGTCCTTCCAGGAACTGATATCATATCTGATGAACGATGAGCATATTCCAATCTGGGAAACTTAGTATGCACGAACACAACTTTCTAGATCCAGTTGACTATGAGGAACACACATCAAATCGTGGAGATTGTGTATCCAACACAAACTGAAAAGACAATCTAAACAAGTTTCCGACATATTTGAATGAGTTTGTCTGGTGCAGTGAATTTTAGAGAGAACATGTTTGTAAACTTTCTTTTATGTAAGTAACAAACTTATGCTGTGTGATAATTGGAACAATAAAAGCAGTTAGAAACATATTTAATCTCAAGATTACTCATCTAGTTTTATTGCATAATTGTTGGCTCTGGGAGTTCAGCACTCTTGCAATTTGTGGTGGTATGTTTATAGCTTAGGTGCAAGTAACCAATCTACCGGTAATCTGTCCTTTTGCCAAATATAGTTTCATTCACATCATTTAAAACAAACTTAAATAATCATTTCACAACTATGACCAAAATCAGGATCATGAAAGAACTCAGGGAGCAATAACAAACAAAGAAAAGCGTAAGATTGGACTGCAGCTACTCACATTTATAAACAATATGGCCACCAAAAGACAGGGAGAGCATTAGGGCTGTCAACGGGCCCCCGGGTCCCCGTTCAAAGGGCCCGGCCCGGGCCCTTAAATGAAGGCCCGAAAACCCGTCCGAATCAGCATATTATTTTAAGTAAATTTTAAAAGCTTAAATACGGACTTTCAGTTGCGTAAAACGCTGTGGATTTGAAGATGTGTTGGCCAGCTACAGTGGTGTATCCGTAGGGTCAAGCCCGGGCCGTTAAGTTAATACCCGAAAACCCGACCGAAGAAGCATAATACGGTAAGCAGGTCTAAGTTTTAAAAGCTTTGTGTCGTTCCGCGGCTGTCTGTCGCGTGGGAAGCTGTGGAGTTCAGCATGAATGAGCCAGCTACAGTGGCCGATTAGTCATCGGCGGAGGGCGGTTGGCACCTGCTTGATTGCCGGCTATCATAAGACTAGCCATGGGCTCCTATTTAATAAGGGTTATTATTCAAGGACAACCTACCGGGACGCGCAAGTCAATGATGACAAACTCTGAATTAGGTCTTAGTGCAACGACCGCGCTTATATATATATATATACACCGCTTATATATATATATAAATATATATATATATATATATATATAAATATATATATATATATATATATATATATATAACTAGACAGAGCTTCCTACGTTATGAAGCATCATTAAATAAACATTACAACTGGTCCTAGGTTGAGATAAACGACCTCTTATGTAGGCCTATAAAGTGATGCAGTCAGTTTTCGTGGGAAGACCACCAAGAGAGACCAATTTCTAAAGCTGTGTCGGGTACACATTCCACGGCGGCGTCCTTTGAACAAAGGCGACGACCAACGACTCTACGGTCAGTGTATCTGTCTGTGTGTCTCCGTGTCTAAATCCTATTAGGTATCGCTCGCCTTCCCAATTTAGCGACTCTTGGTGACTCGGTCGTAGAAGCGTGAGAAAAAGACGGCAACCGTGCTATTTGTAGCTTTTGGACGACGGCTGTAATCGAAGCGCCAATTTCTATCCCACGCTTTCCCGTCGATACGGGACGACGAACTAAGTGGACCGTGATCAAGGTATTAGTACCGAAAATCGCCGTTAAACACACGCCACAGGTCTTTCAATGTAATTATTTTAATCAAATTTTATAACTTCGTTACACTGTGACTCAACTATTTTTGGCTTTCCTCAAGTGTTTTACCACTGACGGGCCTTCGGGCCCCCGTTGAAAATGAGCTCGGGTACCCGGGCCACGTTTTTCTAACATTTTGACAGCCCTAGAGAGCATAAACGAGTACCAAACACAACGACACACACATGCAAAAGCACTTTTATTGCCTGAAAAATTATTCAGTGTTGTATGTTTAAACCCGTGTAATGGCGAAAAATTTACAACGCTAAACGATAAACTTGCGCTTTAGGGGGTCCCGATTTTCTGGCACATCGCTACATTCAAAGTGACAATGTATAACAAGAGGTATCACCACAACTGTAATAGGCCCAGTGACCGAAGTTAGCGAGAAAAAAAATCAGACTAGATTACTTTAATGAAACAGTAAAAGCTGGACTGATAAAATAATTCTTTGCCAATATGGAAGATGGATGAACAAAGCGTGTCATTTAGAGCCGTAAATGACTCGCCACTGCATGGCGAGTCAGCGTTTGTAGAATACAAGTTGGATTGACAAAAAGAATTCTTGCTAAATAAAAGTGAGAATGATGAAAATAATTTTTGGTCAAATAGAAGTTGGATTGATTAAGAGAATCTTGCCTAATAGAAGCTGGAATCATTACCGTAATCATGAAAATCATTAAAAAATTCAATACGCTAGTGTCAATGTGTGATCTTTTGTAAAAGATACTCCGCTTCAATATGGGAGTCATTATTTGAGACCCCAAAGCGCAAGTTTACCCGCTAAACTATAAGTTTGCCCTATATTCTTTGCGTTTTATTACTAGACAGACTGCAAATTTCTATATGCATACGCAGGCCACTTCTTCCGCCGCAGAAGTAAAAATTTCGTTGTGTATGCGTTGCGTGTCGGAATATAGTCAATTTTCCGCCGCAGAAGCACCACGAAATAATTAAACAGGTATTGTCTTCCTGTGCAAAAATCGATAATAATTATTTGAAATGTAAAGTATAAACACTGAATCAGTTTTTCCACGACCAAATTAAGAGTTAAAAGCCAATATTACCAAAAATTCTGCCCTTGACAAATTCTATATAAGCAAATTCGAAGAACACATATGCCACACGCTATATAGACCTTTGATGACGTAGCAACGTGATGAGTTTAGCGCCATCTATCCATCGCTTAATGTACCACAGACTACACAGCTACAGTTTGCGTAACTGCTTAATAAGTCATAGCGTAGGCCTACCACCCTGAACTCATGTTTCAAACATAACTGTGAGTCTATGACAATGTAGGTTATTAACATGACATACAAGAAGACACTGGTTAACTTTGGTTCAACTGTAAAAATCGGCATATTATGAGCATTTAACTTATTAGGCCTACCCCACATACGTTCAATTCAAAATTATTGAAGTCTCGGTCACCTCTTTAAGAATTCCTACCCTAATGAACCATTTGATCCTCCGTCTTCCAAGCTTTCTCGTCCTCAACGAAACCCGCCTTAGCAACTTCTCTGCCTCCTTTCTCGAGATCTGATCTCTCTGGCAGCCCTGAGATTATCGTTTCAGGGCAGCCGGCTTGGACCTTAATTGACATCGACTTTTGGGCAACCCCCTTGATAGTGATAGTGAATAATGCTGGTGCCCTGCGCTTAGCTTAAAAGTATCGCTTTAGAAAGTTGGATTTCAGTATCACGAATACACTGACCACACAGGTGTCTATAGGCCTATTATCGGTGTATAATTGTATATAGGCCTAGATCACGTGGCGAGTGTGATCAAGACATGCCTTCACATTTATATATCAATGCCTAAAATACACAGAAATATCAAATGCACACTCTTTCTCAAAATTGTAAAACTGCATGCATACTTGAACTGGCAATACAATTTCAGGTATCAGAATGAATTCGTCTGTAGCTGACTTATCATATATTCGTTTAATGTGTTAACAATTAACAGACATAACGCTGTAGGTGTACATAGAAAATAAAATACATCTAGATATTATAGTATGAATTAATAATAGCTTAGTAAGAGTTCAGGAATAACATAGGCTACGATCGAGATATAAAATTTCGTGAGTCCTTGTCAGGAAGGTTAAAGTTATGTGGTCTGACCCTAAGAAAATAGGGCGTAAAATGTTGGTTAGGAAACAGCTAGGCTTCTGAGTGAATGATTCTCATTTAAGAGGACGTACGGCCTTAAAGAGTGAAGTGTCTGCGTTATAAGCAAGAACATTCGTAGAAGGGGAATCTGACTGAATAAAACCAGAGCGTTTTAATCTGTTATTCAGACGTTCAATGCGGGATTTGTCCTTTTCGCTCGCCAGTCCCCACCAGGCGGGGGAAGCATACATTGTTCTAGCTATGATGGTGGCGCGGGTGATCAGTTGTAGAGAATCTGCAGATGCACCATGGTTTTTGAGTGTTTTAAGGGCGAAGATTGAAGCAGAGCCACTTTTGACGACTTTGTTGATGTGTTCCGTAACTGAAAGTTTCTCATCGATGGTGACGCTTAGGGCTTTTATTGAGGTAGATCTCGAGCGAGGAATAGGCCTACCGGTGATTGAGGGTTTGTTGGAGAGTGAAGATTGGTGATGCTTGATGACTGCCATTTCACGGGTTTTGGAAGAGTTTATTTTTAGGTTCTTTTCCTCTGACCAGTTGTGGATATGTTGAAGTTCTGTTTCTGCGGTGTGAAGAGAGTTTGATCCGATGAAGAGGTAGGCTAGCTAAGAATCGTACGTCAGCGTATTTGGAGAGACGATTTTGAGGATGGATGGGCCATAGGCCTAGGCCTAACCTCTCAAAATCGTTCTAAACAAGTGCGGTAGGCCTACATTTCAGTCAGTTGGCAATACGTAATTACCATTGTCAACTTAACACTTTGTGTCGGAAAGCACATTATTTTAGACCATGCTTCACATGCCTAAAATGGTGCCAATGCAAAAATTAAGTCGTTTACACGTCCAACCCAGGGCCGCCTTGCGGGTCAGTTGAACCTCTTCAGCTGACCCGCATGGTCTTCCCCTTCAGCAGTTCAGCGCCGTTTCATAATGAAAATATTACGCTTAATTAAGTCGTGTCAAAGTTGCCAATTATTATAGATATAGTTTGTGCTTTGGTTTGTGTGTAGGCGTCACCAATGACCCCTTGCGGATCTTTGGTACTTACATACTGACCAATCGTAAAGCATCACCTATTAACCAATCAAACGACGTCTTGTTTCCTATAACAGTGCTCCTCCCTCCCATTGGTCAATGGTCGTTTGTGCGTGTGTGTGTCTGTGTGTTATCATTTAGTGCGAATAAGTGAACGAAGAAATATTTTGGAAAATTGTTCCTTAATTTGCGGTCGTCTTGATAAGAAAATAAGATGGACGTCGACAATGACATAGACTCACAGCTGCTTCAGCAGTTCAGCGCCATCCAGACAACGGACAGAGAAGTGTTGGTGGCCGAATTTCAGAGATTGCTCGGTAACCAACTGAGCGAGGATGGATGCATTTTTTTTCTAGACATGAACAACTGGTACGATTTATTGCGTATCTCTAGAATCGGTGTGTGAGGATTTTCGTAATAGGCGTAAGAATGGGTCAGATTTGTTAGAGGTCCATTGAGAACACGACCTGCGACGTCTCTTGTCTTTCCCCTTTTCAGATTATCCATTGGTCTCAGTCTCCTAGCCCTCGTCGCCGAAGAGAAGATCCATTACGCTCTACC
Source organism: Aporrectodea caliginosa (assembly GCA_020284085.1). Classification (NCBI taxonomy): domain Eukaryota; kingdom Metazoa; phylum Annelida; class Clitellata; order Crassiclitellata; family Lumbricidae; genus Aporrectodea; species Aporrectodea caliginosa. The sequence continues at coordinate 1,099,258 of JACEVL010000010.1, forward strand.
ATCAATCCGTCAATAGGTTAACACACTCAGTGTGTAATGTGTATGTATATGTCGTTTATTAGATCCGAGTGTCAAACCGCAATTAGTTACAAAATGAAGGGACGAGATTATTATTAACTTCTCCATGTAGTTACCCAAATTTCCTCCTGGATGACATCAAATCTCCTGTGCCTGAACCCCTCTAAAACTGAATTTATACTTATAGGCCTCCGTGAGCAACTTAAGAAAATCCCAGATGATCCATCTATTTCCATCAACCTTGACTCTGCATCTACCCACACATTCACTGCAAATTCTCCCGTCCGCAACCTTGGTGTGATTTTTGCCCGAAACCTCAGCTTCGCCGATCACATCACCCATCTTTCTCGCTCTTGCTTCATGCATATCCGTGACCTTCGTAGAATCTGCCCTATGCTCGACTTCAAAACTGCATCTACAATAGCTACATCTATAGTTCATGCTAAATTAGACTACTGCAATTCTCTTTTCCTAAACATAGATATCACTCAAATAAACCGCCTCCAAGCAATTCGGAATGCCCTAGCCCGTGCTGTCACCAAAACCCCAAACACCATCACATCACTCCTGTCCTCAAATCACTCCACTGGCTCAAAATTCCTGAACAAATAGAATATATACTCACCTACAACACACTTCAAACCTCTCAGCCCTCCTATCTCCGTCAGTTTTTCACGATCCAGCCACTTCGTCCAACCCGCTCCTCCTCCTCCCTAACACTGCTCCGCCCTTCCATCATCTTATCACTAAAATTTGCAAATCGCTCCATAGCCATAGCTGTTCCACCTCTTTGGAGCAAACTTCCGCCAGCACTACGACAAATATCTTACCCATCCTACGAAGTCACCAAAACTCCACCTCTCGCTGTCTCTCCACAGGTCTTTCACTCGAAACTGAAAACATTGCTTTTTGACAAATCATATCCCGAATCCAACACTTTCCCTAGCTACCTTGCCGTCTTAACAGCAAACACCATCCACCTTAGCTGCCTGCCTGTCTGCCTGCCTGACTCTCTGGATTTTGACCCCCTGCCTATCGATTTTGTTTTGATTGAGCGCTGTGCCGGCCCTAGTCTATTGCGGGCCCTGTGCAGAGTGAACTGTACGGGCCCCCATGACACAAGTCAAATTGTTTTCAATTGCTAATCATCATATATATATATTGTATTTTTGTATTGTATTGTATTTGAACACTTGTTATAGCGCCCCTACCAGATTGCCCATTCAGAGGCGCTCCCGACTACTGCGCTGACGCTGAATCGGAGTTTCACGCCCGAAGCGCATGAGCAATTGCGAGTGAAGGACTTGCCCAGGGTCCCACGCGGCGGCTTTGAGGTGGATTCGAACCCGCAACCCTCCAGCTGCAAGGCACCGAACATACCCCTAAACCACCGCGCCCCAGTATATTGTGTTGTATTGTGTGTTGTATTGTACTCCACGTTTATATTGCGACCGAGCCACCCGCAGTAAAGATCCGAGAAATTAATCTCTGATAAACCGACCGACCCAGAATCGAACCCGGGCCGCCGGCGTGGCGAGCGGGCTACCAACCCGCTCGGCCACTCAGGATCTCTGTATACAAACTATACATATACATATATATACATACATCCTCTATGGTGAATGGACCTTCTTAATGCCCTCTGCAGCCAGCTGTTGCTAACTGGACTGATGCTGTGTTGGTATTTGGCCAGTTCCACACAGCTGATACAGTCTACTACACAGCAAGTTCCTGTACCGCTTGTTAACGGGTCTTGCATGTTAAATATGTCTTTTTTGTGACTGCACATTAAGCGAAGTGGCATGTAAACAGGTTGCACATAATATCTAGTTATCTACTTAAAGCAACCATTGATTTATGTGTTGTGGATTATGATAAGAATTTTAGAGCCTTTAGATGAGATTAGATAACTACAGCTGATTATAACACAATTATAATATTGTTAAATAGCATATGCATAGGATAATATAACATACTAGATGTTTGCCTGTCCTAGGACAGTAAATTTTAGCAAGCTATGCTGGGCTAACTACTAAAAAGCAGCCACCCTTTCCCTGCCTTCCCTCCACTTCCATTTCCCCTCCTTTTACCCCTACTTTCCCCTACCTTTCTGGCCTGCCCTGCTCTCCCCATCTGCTTCCACCATCCCCCTCCCCCTCTGCTCAGCTGCTCATCCTCTCCCCTCATACTTCCCCTCCAAATCCTTCCTATCCCCTTCCCTTCTCCTCACCTCTCCCTGCCCAACTCCCTTCCCTCCTCCTCCACCTTATTCCCCTTCTCTCCCACTCCCCTGCCCGTCTCCTTTCACTTCCCCTCTGTTCCCATTTCCCCTCCCTCCCCCCCCCCCCCAAGAATGAGTTGCAAAGATAGGTACTTTGGAGCAAGGCCCAATCCAGACTTACTGACTAAAATAAGAACTTTGAATTGTATTGGGAAGATAGAGGGACTCAATGAAGTTGTTCAACCATGAATGTATGTAGATATGTGGGAGAATCGAGGAAGACCGGCAATCAGTCTAGCAGCAACAACAAACTGTGGAGGAGATAGATGAACCTTAGCTTAGGGGGCCAACGAGGAGAGAATTACAGTAGTCTATTCGAGAGCAGACGAAAGCATGGACAATGGAGGTAAAGGTTGAAGATGAAAGAGATTTGCAAATTTAGCAAATACATGATCCTTTTTCCAACTGTAGCAGTTACCATAATACACTAACCCGTGACATGATGCCGTTAAACAGAAGCTAGTTAACCACACAAAGCAGAGTACAGCCTAAGGTTAAGAGAAACAGAAATGCGAGCTGCCATCTGGCGAATGAAGCAGTGGGAAGTGACGCTTGCAGAAGGACGGGACAGATGCACGTACATTTCTGTTTCATTATATTATTAATATGCAATTGTAACTTCAGTGAACAGCATAATTATCACATTTATATTCATTACAGTTGACAAGAACTTTGTTTATAGGATGACTTATATTTTGCCACAGGAACCTTCAGGCTGCCGTGTGTTCGTATTTTGAGTATGGCCAACCAAGCGTAAGGGTTCCACAGATGTCTTTTGTGAAGGATATCACAATCGGTGAAGGAGAATCAATTCCACCAAACACAAAGTTCACGAAGACGTGGAGAGTTCAGAATTCAGGTGCTTTGATTCGTTCAATGACTACAGTTTAAAGAGAAGCATTACCATAATGTGACTGGATATCTAATATGGTGCATTTAAAAGCCATCTAAAATTATATAGAAAACTGGTTGGTTTTTATCACCCTTCCTAAATGTGGTAATATATAATAATGGGAAACTGCACTTGCATCTTTAATTGAAAGAGAGTTTGTTTTGTCTAAATTTGCAGAATTTGCTCTGTAATTTCTAACATGTGAGAGTGTACTGGCACTAAGTTTGTGTATCAGAGTTATTCTATATTTGTGCTGTGAATTTTGTATGGTTGAGTGTATTTTCTTTGCATGTCATCTTGGCCTACTTGGCTACTTGAGGAAGGATGGACTTCCTGATGTATGATCAGATCTGGTTTGACAGACCATGTATGCCATCTATATTTTGGCTTATATCTCAGCTGGAGAGGAAGAGTGATGCAGTCTGTGGAATGACCTTGACTGCAGGTGGCTCTTTGATCTTCTGACCAGCAGGCACCACCTGATGATGATCCCATGGGTATCCAGACATGTGTCATCTCCTACTAATGAGTAACTGCTTGTCAGTGACATTATTGTGGGCCACAGACGCTGCTGCCTATAGTTGCTCCACACTGTTGACGTGGCTTGGTCCAGAGACTCTGAACATGATGCTGGATGGGATTCCATTGGTTAGGCTCCACGCATGTGTTTGTGTGTGTGTCCCCACTGGTTACTCTTCTAATTTTCTGTACACTGACTGATGATAATCTGTTGTTAATGACACTTAACAACAGTTAGGAATGCTCTGATTGTTTTAGTGGGGCTATATACATTACCTCAGTACATAAAATAAATAGAATGCTTTGTACATGACGATTAACAGCCTTAAGCAGATATGCTGAGAAACCTAAAGCCAGCATAGAGAAGACCACGACAGAATTTTGCAGCTGAGTGCATTATTGTAATTGATATTTGTAAAGCACGACTTCAAGAATGAACTCATCAGTGGCGCTCCTGACCCTGACCGATGAAATCACTGTCAAATAATATAGACTTCAGGTCCTTGCAAAACTGTGGAAGAGACAAACCAAGGAGCTCGAACCGCAGCTTTTGAGATAGGCAATTCCAACTGGTGGGCCATAGACAAAAGCTTCTGGACTGAGCTGCAGTGACGTAACTAGAAATTTTCGTTTGGGGGGGCTTTAAGCCTTGAACATAGCCCGAGCCTATAGTGGAGCCAAGGGCTTCACTAATTTTTAGGGGGGCTTCAGCTTCGTTTGGGGGGGCTTAAGCCCCCAAGCCCAACGCTAGTTACGTCCCTGCTGAGCTGTACCAGTATGCATATGAGGGACAGTCAGGAGTCCATGGGCAGCCAATCAAAGGGAGCCTAGACCCGAGGAGACCAAAATGCAGAAGTCTCTAAGGCAGTGCTTCCCAAAGTGGTAGTCCGCGGACCGGTGCCGGTCCGCGAGCTCTCAGTTGCCGGTCCGCAAAGTGAGTCAAGAAATTGGTCAAATTGTCTCGGATTCAAGAAATGGCTACTATATTTTTAAAAGTCATAACAAAAACACTTATTAAGCGAGCATTTAAAAGGCAGTAGAATCATAGAATTAATTGGCTAAGCATGCATTTAAATCAATTTTAAAGCATATTTGAGGAATTTATTTTAGGTTTTTGAAAAAGATAAATAATTAATAAATTAGGCACCGGTCTACCTGCAGTGGGAAAATTCCTGCCGGACCGTGACACTGAAAGATAATTCCTGCCGGTCCGTGACACTGAGAAGTTTGGGAAGCACTGCTCTAAGGTATGATGCCTGGAATCTTCCGCATCCGCTTGCTCTCTTGAGGCGTTTCGTTTTTCCCGGGGCTTCTGCGCTGAAAGTGCCTCTGAATAGTCTATGCTGCGAGAAGCGCTCCATACAGTTTCAGATATGATATGATACAATACGATGATGGAGCGGAGCCTATGAGACATTTACCATAAGGGTCAGGATCTTAAACTGTATATGCTGCTGGATGAGGAGCCAGTATAAACTATTCTGCATAAGGGAAGCTAGGTAAAACCGTATTTTATGTTGCTAAATTATTCTATTAAATGCCTTCAATGCTGTTGGTAAGTAAGCAGTCCACCTGTGTGCATGATAGAAATATTTGCATGGATCCAGCTTCTACTTACAGAAACAATTATTTTCATCAGTCCAACTTCTATTGAATGGAAAACTTAGTTTCATCCCTCTAGCTTCTATTTACGGGAAAAATTATTTAAATCAATCCATCTTCTATTTAAACACAGGAATGTTTTCATCAGTCCCACTTCCATTTAGGGAAACAATTTTTTTCATCAATCCAGATTCCATTTTAAAGTGACAATATCAAATAATTTAGCAACGTAAAATACAGTTTAACCGGAAGCCATATGGGTATACTTCCAATAAGACGGACAGCAGCATTAAGAACAGATGGAAACTTCAAAATATTAGCTAAGTCCAGCAAAGATAGCGTTGCCAAGGTCCACCCTGGTACAGATAAGGGTGTGAATTAAAGTAGTGATAGCATGAATGGAGAGGCAGTCAAGGAGAGATCCAAGTCTAGGATAACTCCAAGATGAGAAGAGAATGTTTGGAAACCTCTGGTGTAGAGATAAGATGTCAATCTTAGCAAGCTGGGCATGACCAACAAGCCAAAGGAACTGGGTCTTATTACAGTTTAGTCAGAGGCAGTTGGAGGACATCCAGAGATTACCATAAGGGCATGTTGAGCATTGATCATGTAAACATTATTTAGTTTATGGAAAATTTTTTATATGAACCAAATCTACTTTATTTCCCTGTAAACAATTTTATATAAAATTGCACCTATGTAATTTGCAACAACCTTTTCCTCAGAAGTCAAATAATTAATTGCATAACCCACTGTGAACGTTTGCAAAAATATGGTAAACATGTCTGAATGATTGACTTGTGACAAAGATGATTGTATTGTGTTTTAGGAGATGAACCATGGCCACATGGTTGTTATTTGAAATTTATTGGTGGTAATAAATTTGGGGAGATTGAGTGTGTCATGGTGGAGACGCTACCTCCAGGAGCATGCGCCGATGTTAGTGTGGAAATGATCAGTCCTTTGGAGAATGGCATTCACCAGGGACAGTGGCGGATGTGCACAGCAAATGGACTCTTCTTTGGAGGTAAGAATTCTTAGCCTATCTCTCAGTACTTTATCTGATCTTATTAACACTTTGCTTACAGTGATTTCTTCTTAGCGGCTGGTACTCGTTCGGAGTAATAAGAATGTTAACGCACTTTCTCTGTTTATATTAGTAAAAATGGTCCAAACATGAATTGACTGTGCAAAATGTTTGTTTGACTGTTTATTCTGTTATTAACCAAAATTGTACTGACTGCAGACGTAAACCCCTACTCTGCTTGTCAGAGGTACTGAGTAGGAGCTATAGATATTGTTTTGATACATAATTCATTCTTTAAGTTTTCACTATGGCAAATTTGTATCTGTCACTTTAAACTCTGATCTGTCATATGTTCTTTTACTCGATTTTAACCTTATACTCTGGATTGTTACTTTGTGCTCTGGATCGCTACATGTACTTTATATCCTGAATTGTTACTTTTCACTGTGTATTATCACTCTATACTCTTGGTTATTACATTATACTCAGGACTGTAAAATGTACTTTATACTCTAGATTTTTACTTTATACTGTAGATTGTGATTCAATAAATTACAGCTCAAAGAATAACCCTATGATTTAATGTTAAAAATAGTTCAGTTTCAAGCAATTCAAGCACTGGGTCACACTTAAGCAAGGCTTTATAAGTGAACTTGAAAACGATGTTTAAGGCAAGACCTTGTATTTTAAAGTCTTATTATATTTTATGAATTTTGGCTGTTTAATTACCAAAAATGAAAAAATTAAATTTTAATTATTTGTTGGATCTATCTTTGTTGGTGGATTTTTTTCTCATTTCAGAATGTATTTGGGTTATTCTACAAGTTGACGAAGGTGGCATACTCAGCGTTACGCAGTTACTCTCCCAGTTTGGCTGTTCAGAGTTTGCTGAAGAGCGGCCCATAACCTGCACCGATAATCCATTTTTGCCACAGTCGCTGACACCTGAAACATCTCGACTGGCTGAGGACAGCAGCCAGCAGTACGTAGCACTCTACCCAAGAACAGAAACCTCTTCAGTAACCATCCCATCGTCTGTCAACCCTCGACACAGCAGCCTGCCATCCTCACCACGCTGGTTCGGAGAATTAGGTTCCAGTTCGATTCATTTTTCGGCCGAGTCTTTACACCCACGACCAGTTTTATTTCAGGTTTGATTGCTTGTTTGATTGTTGATTATGTTATTAACCAAAATTTAGTGTAATGTACAACAAATATTGAAAGGCATTATCCAAGTGCATGCAAAAGGAAACAATGACCCACTCCGTTTTGCAGAGTAATGGGTTGGTGACTAGCCGAACCTGACTGGGCAACAAAGCTCGTGCAAATTTATTGGAGGATAAATAACCCTAATTAACTGTTAGGGGCCATCCATTTAGTACGTACCCACAGAGGGGAAGGGTAACCCAAATGCATCTACTTGCGTATGGGTCTACTGGGGGAGGTAAAATATTTTGTCTATATTGGCCTTCCTTCAAATGGGTCACAGTTCAGCTATCAGGCAATTACTCTAGGAAGAAGGGTTGTGGGAGAGGCTTAGACTGCAGGCTGCCTTTGGCCCTAGCTTTATGCAGCTGCGGGGTTGATTGTTGCTGTACTAGGGAATGTAATCCCGGAGCATTTTGCCAATCCCAGGATTACGGGATTAGAAATGAATCAATCCCAGGATCTCGGGATTGACATTTGCAAGGAAAAATTCGTCTTCAATGTAGAATAAACAGGGCCTATAGGCCCCTATTTTTAATGCAATAACGCAGTTGTGCATTACAGACAATGATTTTTAGAACATTGTGGTTTTGTATTCTTAACTTGTTACTTAAAATGAAAAGTTAAAAGTTCAATGTCCATGTATTGTTAAAAATTATTTACGATAAAACGATCGCAAGAAACATAAAAGTGTCAATAGGGCCTAGTAGAATGTCCTAGCCTTGAGCTCATCTTATAGCAGAGAACACCTACCGCCGAAAATGCACGTTCCGCCTCAACTGACGTTTATTATTCATGAAATCTATGAAATATATTTAACTAAATTAGTTTTTAAACGCTATTCTATATGACTGTCATCGTCGTAGACGTAGTATAGTAGTAGGTCAAATAACAGTAATGCAATATGCCTTGTCTACTTCGACCGGGAATTGAGCTTGAGCAATGATCATTAGGTAGTGACACTTGGCTGACTTGGCAGCAGCAGGGATGGGTTGATAGGCTACTTAATAGTGATACCAAGGCCCGAAATCAGGTCCAGAATACCAGATGACCACGGTCAGTGCGACCAACCGCAACGAACCCTGGCAGTAGCAGGCTAGCCTAGCAGCAGCATGGCAGCAGGGTGCACCCCTGCCGCTCCCTGATATTAAGGCAGCAATTAAGGGTCCGTCTGCACTCTGTAGTCTTACTAGGGCCTCTGCTAATTATCTGTCGTATTAGCGTCTATCGCCCAAGGAAGAATTAGACTGGGCATCATGTAATTTTAATAAAAAATCCGATTTTTGTAATCCCGGAAATACGGGATTCCATTTTGCCAATCCCGGGATTTGAAAAGGTTCCGGTTCCCGGGATTCGGGATTACATTCCCTAGTCTGTACGGCCATGGAGCTCATATATATATATATATATATATATATATATATATATATGAGCTCTTTGCAATATGAGCATATTGCACGGGTGTGTACGTACGCAAGTGGAGGAGGGTTACAAAAAGTACGCCTGCGTACAGGGGGGTCAAAATTCTCCGGAGTTCTGCGTACGTACTAAATGAATGACCCCTTAACTAATTTACATAGGAAGAAAGCTTGTTCTTAATTTTCAACGCTTTAGTAAGCTCACCTATGTCGAAATTTCACACCTGTGGTTTGCAAAGGGTTAATGGTAACTGATTCCTAGCTCTTTTTCTAAGCGCAACTTTTGGAAAACTGCAACCGGTATTGTAGAGTTACCTTTTCTGACCACGGAGGAATTGCACAGTTTAGTATAACGAATGCAGTACATTATTTTAATATGGATTAAATTAAGTGTGTTATGTTTTTATCATCGACAGACTCCTGACAATTCACCGAGCAAGACTATAAGTTCATCAAAGAAGAACATGAATCCAAATTCATCCGATATTGACTCAATGGAGATGTCATAACTTGGTCTTAACTGCTATCTGACTTTAAAGAACGCTCATTTTTATTCTTTGCTGCTAAGTTGAGCTGTTTTTGATGCCTTCAAGAAATATTTTGAGAGGCTTTTCTTGCTCAAAAATTTGTGTGAGCAATGTTGAAAATGCTTTTTTTGCCAGGATAATTACTAGTTACTTTGTTGAATAGTTTACAACTTGGTTAGTAGCAACATAAGTAGTGATGATTTCCAGTGCTCTGAAGAATATCAGTCCCTGAAGAGCTAGCCCGAGAGGCAGCCATGGATCTGAAGTGTTAGAAGACTTCATTTCTCCAGTGCTCTGAAATTTACCACTAAACAGACCTTTGTCCTAACTAGTACTACAAAACCTTGTGTGACAATAAAATGGAAGCTGTGCTGTCATGAAACAGACAAACCCATGCTATATGTAGCTTTGCTACAACAAAGTTCACTTTTAACATCTTAAATGTTTTTGTCTTGTCAGATGAATATGTGGAACATAATAAATTCTTAGACCAAGATACAGACTACACGTGATGTGAAGAGGTAGTCTTTGCTTCCTAAAATCAGACCTTTTTTACTGGACAGACATACAATGTGGTATATTGTGCAGTGATCTCTACTGTGTAACTGTACTGGTAGAAGATAAATAATTATTATCAAGCAGTAGGATATTAACTGCTTAAGTGGTGTATTGCATTTAATTACACTGCTTGAAGTATTGTCTGCTCTAAGCAGCAGAAAGCTACCAAATTTTGTTTCGAATTTCTAAAGTGCCGACCAAACTGGTCGTGAGTGGGAGCTAAAGTAAAATGTTTTAATTTTGGTATCGTTTAACCCAGTGATTAGGCATATTTAGTTTGGATGCTGCAGAGATTCAGAAAGGTTTCATGCTTAAAGTCTGTTCAGATTTTGAATTTTTGGCTTTACTTAATTCACAACTGTTTGCATATTAGTGTATAAAAACATGAAATTAACATCACAAAAAACGTTTAACTACTCTAGACATTTTGACTACTTATGGAAGACTTCTTTGGTCGTTTAGGCGTTGCATCAATGCTTTTGCACTTGGGTCTTTGGAGATTTTAATCTTGGACCTGTTTGATTGATGAAAACTTTGGTGGTGAGATAAAAAGTGTTGACTTTTTGGTAATCCTGCAAGTAGACATTTGTATAGAATATGGTTGTTACACTCGACGACATTTTTAATGCACCTGTACACTCGACGACATTTTTAATGCACCTGATTGTATTTGCAAACTGTTGAAAATCAGGTGGTCTGCTTTTGGTCTCCTTAAATGAAACAATTTGAATATCAGAAATCATTCCAGAATAAGTGCTGTGAATAGATTGCCTCTCTGTAGCAGGTACCTGGTACCGTTTGACAGCAAAAAAGAATTTATTCTGAAGATTTTGTGCTATACGTAGTGCCTAGATTAGATGTAGAGGAAATCACCAGCAGTGCTTCTAAATTGAAGATTATAATTGAAGATTTGTTTGTAGTTAAACAGATATACAGATTGTTCTTGTGTGGCATTTGCATGAATATCTGTGAATTTGGTCATTCTGTGTTCAAGTATGCACTTCTGGAGTTAATAGTCTTTGAGTTTTCTTTGGATTTTGTGCAGTTTTGAACCATGTTCTGACCTCTAATATCACCTGCAATGTTGTTGGCCTGATGAGCCACGATTCTGTTTAACGTGTATAAATTAAAGCCCTTGGATTCTAAACATGTTGTCCATCGCCAAGCCTGTTTGGACAATACTGAACCAGAAATTACTTGCCATGCCATTTGTAAACAGGTAATCACAGATTTGGTTAAGCTGTTGTGAGGTTTGGGTCAGAATTAAGTGTCCATTCAAAAATATATTTTAACTAGCACCTATGTCCGTTTCAAAGGATGCCCAGGATTTTGCTGGTTTGACTGCATCATTGTGTGCTGTCATCCATGATATGAACATGCACAAAATATTTGGCATGTACTTAGAGGCAAGTCGCCTCATGCCAAAGCTGGTTAAGCTGCAGTACGGTTTCTGACTAGTAGGCTTCCGGAAATAAAAAAAATCTCATCAGTTCTCAAATTCTTAACATCACCCGGGTTTATTGACTGCACGGTTTGGACACGGTGCCATTCGGTATCCTGCTGCTTCTTTACATCCTTTATATGGCAAATATATGACACAACTCGTTACTTGTGTAGGATTGTGGCTTTCACTAATATGCCAATGATGTATAACTGTATTCCACTTGCTACCCATCTGATGCACTTGCATGTGTTGTATATTCTACAAAGGGTATTGCACAGATGGCTGTTGTCTAATCGGCTGCAGCTGAATCCGTCAGACACACCGTATATTTGGCAGGGCACACGCCAGGTGCGGCCAAACATTGACAAAAGTTCCAATTCCCTCATTGCTGTCCACTACCTGAGTGTGCTTCTGGATGGAGACCGGACGATGGCAGATCACGTGAACTTACTTGGCAGGTCCTGCTCCTATCTGCTGCATGAGAAATGGGTCATACGATGCAATTAGTCAGTCGTCACTGCAGTTACCATCATGCACTCATTTATCTTAACGCACCTGGATCATTGCAATTTAGTTCTTGAGGCCTCCCAGGATTCTGTTTGCACCAGTTCCAGTCTGTCCTAAATTGTGCAGCCCGAGTAGCCAATAGACCGAAATATTCACACATATTGCAATATGTGCGAGAGACATGGTCACTGGCTTCCTGTTGCCAAGCGGTTTTCTTTTAACATCATCCTGCTGGCACGTGCTTCAATTGTTGGCTCACGTGAGGGAGCTCTGTGTTCCAGTTTCAAGTCAACCTGGTCGGCGATCGTTGCGCTCTGCTAGCAGTGGAGATATGCAGGTGCCGCGCTTACGTAGCATCAGCAAACTGGTGATTGCCGACCATGTATTATGCATGTGTGCAATTGGACCTATAGGCAAAATAAAGACCGAAAAAGGAGTTCTAGGCTTAAGGACTGAAACCCGAGGCACACTGGAACGACAGGCAACAGGATCAGAGTGAGATGAATTTATTGCAGCAACAAGTTGAGAACAATCATTAAGATAAGAAGATAGCAAAGCAGAACCAAAAACTCCAAATAATGTAGAGTCGAGACAACAAAATCCCATGATCAAAAGTATCAAATGCAGCAATCAAATCAAGAGATATGATAACAGCTGTGCCAGAAACCAGTTGGAAAACAAAGCATCTGTTAATTATTCATTAGTCAGCTACAACTAGGCCAAAGTATTGCGTTGCAAAGTGACCCTGTAACTTCGATAGATCTGCCAGCCAGCAGCGCAATAAGAACAGAAATGTGCCTTCACAAAAAGCGATACTTTGACATTTATAGTAGGTTCGATAAAGCAGAGCCTTGTATGTGTATGTTGTAATGGTTGTAGCCGGGCCTCGACTTATTCATGACCTACTCCTTACATTAACAATTCACGACATTGCACCGCATGCAGCTCAGGAAACATTTTCGAAACTTCTTAAGTCGCATCTGTTTAAATCTGTTGGGTAGCTACATGTAGCACCTTCGTGAGTTTCATGTAAGGCACTATATAAATGGCCATATACATACATGATGACTTCAGTGGGAAATTTCCAACGAGTACTGTAACTAATCTGGACTGTAAATGGAAGTAAAATACAGAACTCATGACCAGCATGTCAACAGTCTCGTCATGTCTAGCCTAGATCTACACTTTGATATTTAAATTTAAAAAATTTAACACCAACTTTTTTTGAACAGAGTTTTGCCTTAAAAGATGACTACCCATGCGGCTTGCAGTTACCTTTTTCACGATTTTGGAGATGAATTTTAAGTAGATACCAGTACATAGTTTAATAGGTATTCAGGTTTAAGAAGGTGAACCATAAGCTAAGCAGCAGGGGAGGAACCTTCAGCAAGAGAAAGTTTGACAATGGATTGGGTCCTATAAATGAGTGCTTAAATGAGGCCCAAGACCTCATTTAAGCACTTTTTTAGAATAGCAGTATGGAGGAGATCTAGAGCACACTTCATATCAGGACATAAGTGGATTTACAAATCTCCACCAGAATTGTTGTTCGGAGTAAGTTATGAGTGGGTGGAGGGGATCTTATGGTATGATAAGCGATCAGAGGAAGGAACATTAGGAAATACAAGTCTGAGAGATGAGATCATGAATTAGAAGAAACCTAGGAATCTATCGGCAAGGGACGAGTGCGATGAAGAGCATGGCAGTGTACTGCATCTATTGCGGTGCAAAATTTGATTCACTGCCAGCCACAAGAAGAAAGCTTCAGAGACGATACACAACTTGGTTCCTAATAAGAGTTGACTTAGTCTCACAGTGCCACTGATTAGTTTATCTTGAAGTGCCGATATATAAATAATAATATATTTGAAATTGATAATCAATGATTATAATTATTTTCACTGGACAACAAATTTTAACTTTTTTTTGCCTCCGAATTTTTTTTAGCTGTTTTATATAGAATTTGGCATGCTGAATCCAGTGGTGTTCTCAGAATTTTTGTATTAGGTAAGGTTTTTGAGAAAAATGGTTCGCCAGATTTTAAAAGAAATGCAGAAATTTACTTAATGCATACATTTACAATGTACTTGTCATTTAATTTTTGGACATTTTGAAACTGAACAACCGCTGATTTGCGTTTGTATTCAATGTCAGAAGCCTCTCTGATCAATGTCAAACAGTAATTAGACAGCATACTAGTGTTCCACACACCCTGGAGTCGTTTTTCCATTGTGGCAATGTCCTGATGAAATCGTTCGTCATGTTAATCGCTGACATCACGAAGATTTGCTGGGAAAAATCCAGACGGGAATGAAATAAACGTATATTTAGTAACATCCATCATATGCAATGCGTGAACTATCTTTTCAACCAACTGAATATAATTTGGTGATTTGTTATTGCCGAGAAAGTTAACGTCCTTCAAAGACTGCCACCGATTTGACTCAATATTGTTCAGGAGTTCGTCAAAGCGACTGTCATTCATCAGTTCTCTTATCTGTGGACCAGCAAATATGCCTTCTCGTTATCTTAGCTTCACCTATGCGAGGAAGATTGTCTCTTAAGATTTTTGAACCCCTTCTCTTCTTTGTTCAATGCCTTGACAAAGTTCTTCACTAGTCCAATCTTGACGTGTGGAGGTGGCAAGGAAATCTTACTTGGTTCAATGAGTGGTTCGTGATGAACTTTCCTTTGGCATGGTAACAAATGTTTGCGACGTGGCCAGTGGGTAGTTGGAATCTATTACACGACGGTCTCACTCACAAATGAAAGAATAATACTTCGTCTACCCCAGCTGCATCCAACAAGGAGCTGAAGAAGTGGTACAAGTTTCAAATCACCATATACATAACAGTAATGCCTACTTACTGGATAGATGACACTATCATGACAGTAACAGCCTTATAGCCTTATAGTATTAGTTCCTTGTGCCAGCAAGTTCGTATACCCTCGTGAAGCCGAGAGTCTAGCAATTTCGCTTGACCCCTTCAACGAATTTCAGTCCCTGACTAGGTCATTAAATTTTAGCTCACGTTGAGTTATCAAATGAGGCTTACGGCACTGCAGTGGTTGGAAATCAGGATCAATACAGTCTTCTGTTTCCTTTGTCACAGTTTCACCAACGTCTCCGATGGTCAAAACAGCCCGTGGATTGGGTAGGCCTACAGAAAGGCTATCATCATGTGGCAGTGGTCTTAGTGCCGATGGAAGATTAGGATATTCAATTGGCCTCCAACCGCCTCTTGCTTTTGGAGAAATGGCCCAAAACATTTGTCAAAAAGAAATAACAGTTTGAAACATGATTTTTAGCTCCCTTCATGTCATTGGAATAGCAAACGGCATAGACGGCCGAGAACCAGTAATCCATGCTCTGAGATTGACTGCGCAAGATGTGCAACAAATTTAAGGTATCCAACCTTTATCCTGGTCGCCAACCTTATATTCAAAGTACAATTCATATGCTTTCTTAACAAGGGAGTTATCGCCTTCTTTTGAGATTTTTAAGTGAACTTGTTGTAGCACAACGGCTGTTGGCGCATACATGTATACGTTACATTTCGAACTCAACTTACTACTCTAATGTTTGAAAAACAGAAAATAATTGCCATAATGGTGAACCCATATATTTATTCTTAAGTATGCTCCATGCTATTTATGCCCGTTGATTATCAACATACGTATAAACTACATCAACGCGTCTGTGTATATAACCTCCTTTTAAGGGTGAAAATCCTACTTCACAGTTTAGTGGCTGGCCATGCAGCCCAAAAGAAACCGGAGTGGAGATAAAGTTTTATGAAAATGCCCCTTTTACAGCTGGCTACAAATTTTGCTTATAAGAGCCGTAAGCAGCAGCTCGATAAATTACACAGAAAAAGTAAACTTCATATGACGAGCCAACAAGAGATTAATTTGCTGTTTGAGACTTATTGACGAGAAACTTGATGAACATGCATGAATGATATGAAGTTCCAGATTAGGTTACGAGCACAGAAACTGTCCAGGAATCTTTCATCTTATTCAACACCGAGCTCAAACATTACAAAATCACAGTCTGCAAAATGCATCAGCATTAAATCAATGGTGAATTCCTGATTTATAAAAGGTTGGTAAATTACATCCTTGATTTATAAAAGGTCTTAAATGCAAATTTCTGACTGCAAGGAAGAAATAACTTTTGCTGTCATTGTTTTGTATCACATCATACTACTGGCACTTGGTTGTGGTTTAAAATAGCAGCACTTAACAGATACTTGCTTTAAAACTCTAATATTACCATCAGTGGTAAAATTACTGTTAACAAGTTAACTCTGACTAACAATACACCGCCTGCGTGTTAAGAAGGCAGGAACAACCATCTCAGACAATAAACTTGAAATTCTGCTGTCAAATTAGAACCTCTGCGGAAAGACTTGCAGCATTCTTATGGTGAGATAAGAATTCTGTTAACTTGGTTGACTGCTGCTGCTCAAGATTTTGTGCTTGCAGAGTGAAGATCAGTATAGAATCATTAATTAAAGAAACCTCCAACAGCTGATTTGAAAGCTGTGCCAATGAAGACTTGGACATGCATCCATTTCTTTCACATATCCATGTGGAATTGCGGATCTTCGTTGCCTTCTGTGAAAAAAACAAGAGCAGATTATTCAACTGATGTTCATTATTAGGGCTGTCAAAATGTTATAAAAACGTGGCCCGGGTACCCGAGCTAATTTTCAACGGGGGCCCGAAGGCCCGTCATTGGTAAAACGCTTGAGGAAAGCCAAAAATAGTTGAGTCACAGTGTAACGAAGTTACAAAATTTGATTTAATTAATTACATTGAAAGACCTGTGGCGTGTCTATAACGGCGATTTTCGGTACTAATACTTCGATCACGGTCCACTTAGTTCGTCGCCTCCTATCGCCGAACAACAGGAAAACGTGGGATAGAAGTTGTCGCTTCGATTACATCCGTCGTCCAAAAGCTACAAATAGCACGGTTTTCGTCTTTTTCTCACGCTTTGCCCGAGACACCGAAAGTCGCTAAATTGGGAAGGGAGAGCGATACCTAATAGGATTTAGACAAGGAGACACACAGACAGATACACTGACCAGAGAGAGTCGTTGGTCGTCGCCTTTATTCAAAGGACGCCGCCGTGGAACGTGCACGTAACACAGCTCCAGAAATAGGTCTCTCTAGGTGGTCTTCCTACGAAAACCGATGGCAGAAGGGACGAATTTCTGGCTGAAATTTTAACTTCGGTGGTGTAGGCCTCCCGGAAACTGGGACGCCTTGTTAAAATCTTTGATTGCAATGACGGATTGGCGGCAAATAACGAGATATCGAAACCTCGAAAGTCAACAACTGACCAATGTTAGAACCGAAAATTATGTTGTACAAAGACCGTAGTTTATTCAATATATGCATCACTTTATATAACAGGTCGTTAAGCTCAACCTAGGACCAGTTGTAAAGTTTATTTAACGACGCTTCATAACGTAGGAAGCTCTGTCTAGTGTCTATATATATATATATATATATATATATATATATATATATATATATATATATATATATATATATATATATATATAAGCGATCGTTGCACTAAGACAGGGGTCTCCAAAGTTTTCCAGCCGGGGGCCACATTGCTGACTTTCTAAGGCTCCACGGGCCAAAACTCAGAAGAAAAACTTTCTCTGTGCGCAGCTGTCCAGTGAATTGGATTCATAATGTCTCCGAATATTGTACTTTTTAAGCACTGCAATGGTGTCATTGCATATGGAGCACAGTGCCTTACAAACAGCGACATGGATTTTGGCAATATGCATGTCAGATTACAGCGGCGTTAAAATTGTCAATTTTCCCAATTTAGTTTGTTTCTTGAAGGAGAGTTCCGCGGGCCAGATTAAAGACCTTAGCGGGCCGGATGTGGCCCGCAGGCCGTACTTTGGAGACCCCTGCACTAAGACCTAATTCAAAGTTTGTCATCACTGGCTTGCACGTCTCGGTAGGTTGTCCTTGCATAATAACCCTTATTAAATAGGAGCCCATGGCTGGTCTTTATGATAGTCGGCAATCAGGCAGGTGCCGATGACTAATCGGCCACTTTAGCTGGCTCATTCATGCTGAACTCCACAGCTTCCCACGCGACAGACAGCCTGTTATTCAACCGCGGAAAGACACAGCTTTTAAAACTTACACCTGCATACCGTTATTATGCTTCTTTGGTCGGGCTTTCGGGTATTGACTTAACGGCCCGGGCTTGACCCTACGAACGGGGGCCCGGGTGTGCGGGGGCCCGTTGACAGCCCTATTCATTATAAGAATGCTCTATTTTGCATCCTTCTACACATTAATTGCTTATCTAATCTAAGAACTTCCATAGTAATAATAATCTTCATTTATTATTTCAAGCTGACACACCGCAGTATGATTACAATTTATAGTATGAACGGATGATCACAAGTTATTACAGTTAAAGTAAAATTTAACTGTTTTGGTAGCCATGCAAGGCACCCATCATGTCCTACTCCTCATTTTACCAATGCCATCTAGTGAATGAAAGGCCGAGTCGACCTCTGGGAGGGTAGTGACAAGCGTCCCACATCCGTGCTGATCTTCTGCTCTTCGTGCCATTACCCTAAACCCCTCTCAAAAATACTGCCACTGTAATAATACTTGAGGTATATACTCAATGGCCACTACGAAGAAATGGTCTAATCTAATGTAATCACAGATTTATATAGCTCCTCTTCAAGAGAAACTCATCAGAAGCACTCATGACCTAATTGAAAACCAGGTTCGAACAGTGGTTTTCAAGCATTTACGGAATAGACGTAAAGAAAGATGAAGAAGCTTACATGTCGTAATTCGATTCTATTTACGGATTTATAAAGCGCCTCTCACAGTACAACCTAATCAGAGGCACTTCCATGCAAAGGGCCCCTCGAAAAAAGAGAAGTCTTAAGAGAACGAGCAGAAACATTAGTGCCCCAGATAACATAACAGCTTGAGTTATAGCAGGAAGGTCATTCCACAGCAAAGGGCCAACAGAGGCATAGGCATGATGCTGTGCTAGTCCGAGACCAAGGAACTAGAAAGTCATGATGGTCTAAAGAGCGGAGAGGACGTCCAGAAGTAGCTGAGATAGGCCATGTGATAAGATCACAGAGGTAGCATGGAGCTTGACCTAAAAACGTCAGACGTCAGACACTCGCAGCTCATCCAACTTTGTGGTTCCTTATGCACGCACTGCATCCAGAGCGGGCAACCTCCAGGTCTTGGGATCTCGTTTGTGGAATTCATTGTCTGATGAACTTAAAGAAGAGAAATCTCTGTCCACATTTAAAAGAGAACTGAAAAATAGGCTACCTATTAAAATACAGTGAAAACTAGCTTTGTTAGAAATAATAGGTCTTTACTGAACAAATTATCCCTGTGAATTCTGACTTGACCAACTTGGATGCAAACATTCCTTAGTTATGTAGTATTATTTTAAATAGTGCTTTACTTAGTTTTACTTCATTTCATTTTTGTTTTGTTCTATTTTATTTCATTTTTATTTAATTTTTCATAATCTTGTCATAAAATTTGCCTCTGTTTACTTTGGTTTTGATTTGTTTGCTCTATGAACTTGCTAATGATTTGTTTAATGTGTAAAATGTCTAATGTATAGTACTAAAACTATTTGGACTCAGCTGCCTGTTAGCATAATTTGTTCTCATAATTTGTTCTGGATCTGTGTGACACTAAACGTTGACTGAAATGTTAACCAGGTACTAGGGGCCAGGGTGGCATAAGCTGTTAGCTTTTTCCTGGCTTCCTGTTGCGCAGTGACTGATCTGTTTTTGCCATGATGTGTACTGTTATTTGTTCTGTTTCTGACGCAATAAATAATAATAATAAATAATAATAAGGTAACCTATTGCAGAAAGTTGGGTTGACCACAGCGAAAGTTCTGTGCTGTACTGTGGATGTTCTGGTTAAGGGAACAACCAGATCAACCTGCAAAGCAGAACAAAGAAATCTGTGGCCAGGAATGAGACCAAGACACAGAACTCCCTATGCTGAAATGGATCACAACCCACAAGGCAATTATACATAAGCACCAGTAACTTGTGCTTCAGCAGTCAGTGCAATTCCTTTCTAAACCTACGTATGCCTCCAATCAAACAGGCCACAGCACTTAAGCAGTTGCTTAATGCGGGAAACAGTACGCCCTACAAACACAGCATTGCCATAATCAACCCTTGAGCATACGTATGCAATGCATGCATGATGGTTGTGGCAGCTTTAGTTGTAAATGAACAGCGTATCGTGTGTAAATGAACGGCGTATCGTGTGTATCTGGTGCAGGTGATCAAAGCACGTTTGGCATACTCTTCCAACATGCTAAAAAGGTCAATTTCTGGTCCAAGGTCACACCCATATCACACATAATAGAAAAGGAAAGCCCATGGAAACAATGCTGCAAACTACACAGAGTGATTTACCTATTTGCCAGATGAACTGGGTTTTCCTGGGTTCAGCCGGAGGCGGTTGGACGACATCTAGACACAGAACTCTTTTGATGTTTGAAGCAATATCTGCACCGAGGAGATAGCCTATACGGCTGGTCCATGAAAATGTGCCTGGGTTAGAGCTGTACCGATTAAATGGCCATACGCGTAATCTGGCCGATTATCAGCACAATCGGTATAATCGGCAGCAATAATCGGTTAAAAAAATAATCCTTAGTTTTGGTGGCTCGCCTCTCGCCTAATGGCAGGGGATTTAGCAGTACCGTGTACTGGCGACCTGTCATCCACCTAGTGGCACCTATTCCTACTGACGTCCTCGCTGTGGCCCGCGAAAATGCTGAAATAAATCAATATTAATTGATTTGTTTTTGGCAAAATAAATGTTACAAAAGGAAAAATTAGCACAAATATCTGCGTTTTGTTTCTTATTATTGATTTATATCTAGTATTACACTCAGTGCTTTTTTTCTAGGAAAAAAGGTTCTGGAACTCAACAAATTCAGAACAATTAGAGGGGGCATATATTATTCTAGTACTTTTATTTCATATATCAATATAAAAAAATCACTGAAAGCACTTAAATTCAATTAACGGATCTCAATAATTTTAAATAATATTTTATTAAAAATTTAAATTAACTAAATTATTGTGTAATCGCTGAAAAAGGTCCCGGAACGCCGTTCCGGACCGCTCCGGCTGAAAAAAGCACTGATTACACTACTTACTAGGCACGTAGAAACATTGGTACGTCACGAGCGAAATTCAATGATGCCAGAGAACGGGTAAACTCGTCAGTTATGAAACATTTAAGAAAAAATATTTCGTTTTCACAATCTCTACGAATGTACAATTGCACATCAATTTAGTTTTTAAAACATTTGATCGACCGGGCCATGAAACAGTGGCGTCCACGTCTACGGTCGTGTGTCAGTGAACAAGGAGGACATGTTGAACACCAAATGTAGCTGAACTTCACCTTCTTGTGGCTCTTGTATGTTGGAAACTTCCTTTTTCAGTGCTGCATCTCAAACGTTCATAAAAGTGACAAATTCACCAACATTTTCAAACGGCGTTAGGATTGGGTGGTGATATGGCTACTGTTGTTGTATTTAAAATTTCAGTCAAATGTTAAAACTTTTGACCGAGTTATGACACTTTTTCTAGGGGTCCACTTTTCATCGGGACACAGTGTATATAGGTAATGAAGTAAATGAGGTACTAGATCCATTGAATTTTTTTTACCAAAATGTAAATTTTTTTTACGAATGTAACGGTGGAAATGGGACTGAAAAGGTTAGCATTGTTGTTAACGAAAACGATTTAATAACTGTGAAACTTAACAGTCTCAGTTGCTCAGTCAGAGGATTTAGGAGTGAGCACAGTTACAGAAGTTGCTCATCACTCATCAGAATGGTTTTGAACTATCTGCTGATGCAAAGTTAACTGATGCAGACAAATTTCGATTTCTGACTGAATTCTATACTCCACCAGAATCGTATGCGTGGCCAAGAACTTTGCATTACGGAGTGCGTAATGAAAAGTTCTAGGCCACGTTATAGTTGAATAACTTGAATTTGAAAAACACTGTTTATCAGAAGCCTAAGCCTATTTTGAGATTTATCAGCAGTCGGCCTAGAATTGATTATTCGTTTTCTGGGAGGCAAAAAATTTGTACTGGATGTAAATTTCTGAATTGAAATTTGAGTTATTGTCAAAACAAATAATACTTTAACTTAGGCCGACAGCTGGATGTAATTTATCAGAATAAATAATTGGTATCAAATTTCCTTTAGCCTATTTGCTATTGTTATAATTCCATTAGGTTGATAACGAATTAGAAGATGAATTACCATCAGAAATCTGGAGCTCAAGAGGACTAAAGGAGAGAAAGATTGGCGAAAGTCAGGAATGCCAACAAGAGACACACACTCCTTCAAAGCCTTGCATTTTCAATTTCATCAAAAGCGAATGATGCAGCAAATCAAGCTGACAATATCGTTGCTAGTATGATAGTAGATGTACGTGGAGTTGATCATGGTAGGCTACAGAGCGAGTTGTTGACGTAGTCCATGTAGACAATGCAACACAGAATATTGACGTATCCTCACCTCTTGAAATTGGATATCATAATGCGATAAATGTCATTTAAAAATCATTTATCACATTCACATAATCACATTTTCATATTAAATTTCTGTAAATTTCTTTATAATTAGAGTCATATATGGACCTTTTAAACCAGAAATTGATTTTCACATTTACTTTTACTATTATTATTCAGGGCTTTTTAAAGGAATTTTTAGAACTGCACGACCCGTTAAAAAGCCAGTGAATTATTCCAAATCGGATGACATTGAACATTTTAAAACTAGTCGTAACTGCACAAAAATGCTTCTACACTCTACAGCTGCACAAATTCATTTAGAACTGCCCTTTCTGTGTAGAACTGCACACTAAAAAAGCCCTGTTAATATTATTATTACCCTTATTATTATTCGTTAAATATAGTTTGATAGCGTTTTTCAGGTTTACACCAGACTTGGGCTTAATAATAAAAAACGAGAAGCCCTGATGGATGTCTGCCCCGGGGCCCAATTTGGCTCTCGACGCCCATGTACTTCGGTACTTAAAAGAAGCCAAAAGAAAATCAGACACACAATTGTAAAACAAAGTCACCTGGAATCTTCTTGAGGTTGTCACCCGACTCACTGAGATTTTCACGCTGGGCAATGTTGTTGACAGGGTGCGTTACACCTGGGATGTTGGGCAAGTTAGGAGGAGGGCTTTTAGCATGTGGTGAATTCCTACACTGCATCAGAAACTCTCGATCATAAATTATACGGGTCCCTGAAAATAACACAGACAGCAATAAGAACAACCCTATCCTATGCTGAGCACCTGCAAGCTACTTTGACTGAGCTACTAAATGGTCCCATTTGGGAAAACCTGTTGCAGCTGTCTATCAAGTGTATATTGCATTTATCACAATTTTGTGAATATAAATATGTAACTAAACAATCTTGATTACGTTATGTGTTCTCTGTGTAAGTTAAACAACGGCTTCATTAACATTCAAATCACTTAGCAGTAACATTTCTCTAGATGGCACTACACAACCCAGACCAAAACGAATCTGAATCTCCATCTGTGTTTGAAACTTTTGTTATGTTTCTGACAGTCATGGAGCACCATGCATGTCAGAGAAATTTGTATGGGTTGAAGCCTATCGACTTCAAGACCTGAGATACCGAGTCGGCATAATCAAGGCAACAGCAGCCTAAGGTCTATTACCGAAGAACAATATTTCTACCAAGCATTTTATATCCTGAAAACTACAGACTAGTCTCCAATCTTCTGAATATTATATTCGGAAAATACCCTGAATAGTTAGATAAATAGATTTCTGGGATCCTGAGGAAATTCAATTTCGGGGACGAGGGTTTCGGGGATTCGCTACGCACCCATTTAATCTAACCAAATAACTCATGCGCTGGCGGAATATAACTAGCCATAGTTTCATGTCCAATCCCAGAAAAGTCCAATCACGGAAGAATACTTAACGCTTAATGCGATGGTGAATGTTTAGCGCTTCCCATAACCTGCAGCGCACTGAGAACAAAATGCAGTCGGGGGGTTCCGAAGACTGACAAACTGGACCTCACCGCCGGGCGTGGTGGAGAAGAGAGTTCCTCCAGGAGTGGCGCTGTAGTTGGCCGGCAGCTGGGACTGGTCCGTCAACGGAACTCGGCGAATTGGGATGACACGGTCCTTGTCGACATCTTCTGCACGCTGGCTGGCGGCCATTATTCAGTCTGGACAAAGAAAGGACCCCCTTCTGCTGCTTCTGCCAGTGGACGTCGTCACCCTCGAGATATCTCACAGTGTTATTTCACCACCCAACACCACTTCACCACAGATGACAGATGACACCGCAGTCTCCACGCTCGATGACGTACATATTATATGCCACTTTACTCACAGGCAGCCTTGCTTTCTAACCAGCTAAATTTAATGTCGACGATAGACCCTATAGCCTATAGGGTATTACTTTTAGCTTTACTTTCTCAAGATCTAGGGTACATCGTAGTAACAGTATCAATATGCAATTGTACTATGAAATTAAACTTTTTATGTGCATCGATGACAATACATTTTCTAAGGCAATTTAATAAACATTTCTGTCAGCACTCGCGCGTTTGCTTGTCACGCACGGTGAACAGTTCAGTGTAGGCTAGGGCTGTAAGGCGGCCTACATACTGAGTCTGGTGGTCAAGGCTAGGCCTTAGGCATTGTGCACTAGGCCTATGTGCCAGTGCACAGGGGCCTCCACCACAAATGCAAGAAATTTCTTACTTGTGTTTCAAAACTGATTATGAAATTTTTCAGCAGCTGTGCGCACAGACACAAGTTAACAAAAATATATAAGAAACAGTTAAAACTTAACACATTGACCGCCGGACCATTTATTAGCAGTACGCCACAGCCCTATAGAACATTTTAATCGCGGCAGCCCGATCGTTTAATTTGACACTGGCAGCTTTGTGCATCGCTAGTAACCAAATGACCTCTCTCACAGTTACAGAGACGTCTCCGCCCGCCCAATAATAACTGGGGGTCAAAGTGGAGCATTGGGTACCGTATGCTTTAACTGCCGGACAGTCTGAAACGCGGCGGCCGTACCGTAAATATGACACGAGGCATCCCTATCGTTAATTTGACACGCGTCAGTCCTGTCGAAATCATCGACAAGCCAGGGCCAGACTCAGAATCTGAGCTATCATTACCAGATGTAGCGTTGATTGACTCGGAATCTGAGGCTGGAGCCCCTGTATATTTGAAGTACGAATATTCGCGTACCTGGCGTCCCGGCAAGCCCAAACAAGTACGAGAATCTTCGTACGTGGCGGTCAATGTGTTAAAAGGTCAGAAGTTAATTTGTCTCGGCCTCTCGGGCGTGAAGACATGTCAAATTAGTGGAACTTTGCGTGTTTTCTTCTTCGCAAATTCGGTCACCAGGTCCTCAAATTTCATCTCACGCAGAATGTCAGCTTCTATGTTCATCAGAGCTAGGTGGAACAACCGCTCATTGCCCATCGATGTTCGAAGTCTGTTCTTTATCAGTTTCATTTTTGAGAAGCGTTGGTGGAATACAAGTTGGATTGACGAGAGGAATTCTTGCGAAATAGAAATCGGATTGCTGAAAATAATTATTGTTGTTTAACCCTTTAACGACGAGCGTGTACTAAAATTTATGGGGAACCAATGCAGCTCAATGTTAAAGGGTTAAATAGAAGTTAGATTGATGAAAAATAATTCTTGCCTAAATAGAAGCTGGATTGTAGCGATATGGCGTGGCAGGGACTTGACTGGGTCCCCTCTCCCTTCCCCTTGGCTGCAGGGACTGGACTGCGTCCCCTCTCCCTTCCCCTTGGCTGCAGGGACTGGACTGCGTCCCCTCTCCCTTCCCCTTGGCTGCATGGACTGGACTGCGTCCTTTCCCCCTTCCCTTTGGCTGCAGGGACTTAATTATAATTAGCTGCGTCCCCTCTCCCTTCCCCTCGGCTGCACGGCACTTGGTTGGGACTTGACTGCGTCCCCTCTCCCCTCTCCTTGGCTGCAGGGACTTGCGTCCCCTCTCCCCACGCCGCCTGACTGCGTCCCCCGGGACTTGATGGGTCCCCTCCCCCCATGCCGCGCCCGTCTGACTGCGTCCCCGGACTTGGCTGCGTCCCCTCTCCCCACCCATTCGTCTCTTACAAGACTATAAATAGAGATGCTCGACACTACCCTACCTGTGGTAGCGCCAGTCCCAAGCCTGGAGAAAGGAGGAGGGCGACACTATATGCATCTTCGTTATGACACAGTGTCCAAGCAAGCGTGTCGCAGAGATTGTTCGGGTCGCTTGCGTTCTTCGTGTGCTTAGAGCTGTGGTTCTTCTTCTTGTCGCTTGTGTCGTTAGTTGATAGTGTGGCTTGTGAAGGTGCATTTGAAACAATAGGCCTACAAGCATTGCTGTGTCAACTCGAGTTGCTATCGTCTACTACGTCAACTTAGTGTTCGGTATCGTCGCTGGCATCGCTAAGTCCTCTGCCAGACCAGAGAGGTCGGATCCGGCAGACAATTGAAGAAAGGAAGGATTCCTAACTCGCCATCCCTGGTATTATATAAAGAAAGAGATCGAGCGAGGGATCCGCCCAGGCAAACCGGGAGAAGAAGGAAAAGAATCCGACAGATATACTCCGACCGACTCCCCCGAGACGAGTTTCGCCACAGGATTCTTGCCAAAGTAGAAATTGGATTGATGAAAATACAATGCGCAAATAATTTAGAACGCTTACACGACACAAGCTTCAATTACCCCTACATCTTTGTTTTGGGATATGCTGGAGTTGACGCGTCGTGTTTTGCGAGTTGTGACTCGATCGTGAGCCTATAACTGCAGACTTTCAGGCATCATCCGCGCCTGGCCTGTGGCGTGCTAAGGGACCTCCACCACAGCGTTGCACTGGGGCCTCCACCTAAGTATATACGGCCCTGTATTGGTCTACAATTAGCCTATTCATCCGTCAGTTTCGACCCAGACAACGAGCCTCATTGGACCCGCATCGCAGAGCATCGGCCAAATAGGACAGTCTATGAGCAACGGCTAAATGTTGGCATTGGCAAACTCGAATAACAGTTTGACATGATCTGGAGTGAATTTTGCGTCCCGTCGTGGGCTTAGGCTTACTTAGGCTTACATCTAGCCGCCCGAATAGTGCCACTGGTGAAAACGGCTGCTTAAGAAAAACGTGCGCATAGCTATAGGCTACACTTTACACTATAGTTTTCACTCGGGCTTTCGACTCAAAACTGAATTCTCACCTCTTCAAGAATTCTTAACCCGACTAATCTGATCCTCCAACTTCCAATGATCGACCTAAACGACAACCGCCTTAACAGCTATTCTACCCCTCTGACCCTCTCTCCCTCTGCCCCTCTGCCCCTCTGCCCCTCTGCCCTCTGACCCTCTGACCCTCTGCCCCTCTGCCCCTCTGCCCCTCTGGCAAGCGAACTCGGATCTCCTTCTGACTATACTTTGGACCTCTGACCTCTGACTCGAAGCAGCGTTCGTGAATAAGCTGGTGCCCTGCGCTTGGCTTTCGAGAGGCGCCTTAGAAGTTTGGAGTTTACGATTGCGATTACGATTACGATTACGAAAGTGTGCTTTGAATTTTAGTAGTTTTCTTAAGTCTGCATTAAATTTTAGTAGTTTTCTTAAGTCTGCATTAAATTTTAGTAGTTTTCTTAAGTCTGCATTAAATTTTAGTAGTTTTCTTAAGTCTGCTTTAAATTTTAGTAGTTTTCTTAAGTCTGCTTTGAATTTTTTGCGTTTTTTAACAATATTTGGTTGCAAATGACTTAAAGTTTAGGCCTAGTTGTATTCATATATACATGTATATATGTATAAATAATCAGTGGTTAAATTCAGCCTGATCCCGCCGAATCAGAGATTCGACACCTCACATTTGAGGCCCGCCATGGCCTGAACACTGATCGAGATCCGCCACCGAAAAGAGTAGACCCGTCGTCACCTAAATGTGTTTCTGTTAGGACAATCGACCACATGCACCTCGTTTAATCACACATTTTAGAATAGAAACTATAACGAATATATCGGTTACAGTCTTACAGATTCTCTATAGTTAGGCATAAGTTTTAGATTTGTAGGCCTACAGATTTGAAGAACCGTCATCTCTAGATGAGCAATTTAACAACTGCATGTGTATTTATAGGCCTACGTATGTGTAGGCCCTGTGCATGCATACGCATATGTATGATTGTACGTTGGCAGGCCTATATACATAGGCTACATACGTACGTACGTACGTACCTACGTACGTATGACCGTATCACTATAACCTATAGCAGTGCTAACATGCTTGTTTGTCTGCGTAATTGGTTGAACGAAGACATTTCTGAACTCCGAAACGTAAACAAGCTATATTCTAATAATTATGAAGAAATAACTACTAAGGAAGTAAAAGCTAGGCCTAGCACTAAATATTAATAATAGTATTAAAAGATAAACAATGAATAATCATCAATAATGTTATTTTGTATTTGTCATTCCTTATTGGGGAATACATTTAGCCTAGTCAAAGTTAACTATTAATTAATTGTTAATTCTGAAGTAATTACTATTAAATTTTTTAATAGTTAACATCCCTAATATAATATGTGTGTATGTATGGGTCCCTCGGATGACTCGTTAAGATTATCCATCAATGGCATTCCTATTACCAAAGTCACCTCTACTAAATTTTTAGGTGTTCACGTGGACCAACATTTGACCTGGAAGGAACATATAAAAACTATTTCGAACAAAATTGCTAAAAACATTGGTATTCTAAGTCGAACTGCATACTTATTGCCATCCTGCATTCGCCTAAAATTATATTATTCGTTGGTGTACCCTATCTTACTTATTGTAATATGGTATGGGCATCTACTTATGATTCTAGACTACGGAGATTAATTCTATTGCAAAACGTGCAGTTCGTATCATTGCGGGAGTTCCAAG
This sequence comes from Aporrectodea caliginosa, assembly GCA_020284085.1. Taxonomy (NCBI): domain Eukaryota; kingdom Metazoa; phylum Annelida; class Clitellata; order Crassiclitellata; family Lumbricidae; genus Aporrectodea; species Aporrectodea caliginosa. The sequence continues at coordinate 1,128,324 of JACEVL010000010.1, forward strand.
GTGCGTTCATTCTGGACCACTATTTACTGACTTGAAGCTACTTAAACTAGAGCAGATTCGAACATTACAGATTGGCCTATTTATGTACCGCTATGAACATGGTTTACTTCCAGCATGTTTTAAGGGATTTTTTCATCTAGGATCCGATGTTCATACTCACTACACCAGAAACTTTAACTCTTATCGCCCCATATACGCACACACCAATACTCGCTTATTCTCCATAAAATCTGTTGGCTCCACAACCTGGAACATGCTTCCCTCTCACATACGTTGTGCCCTCCACCTACGGCACTTTAAAAAATGCTGCATGCCTACCTGATTAATGGAAATTAGATATAACCTACCCTGCCGGATATTCTTTTTCACTGTTAGTTAAGGTTTTCGGTTTTTTCTTTATATTTTCATAGTGTTTTGAATCGAGTTAATCATTTACTGTGTAATATGTACTATACTGTTTGCATTGCTGTACGAAACTTGATATTGCACTGTTTATCAAAAATTTAGCTCATTCATATTTCTGAAATGTTGTTCTAGGTGTCCCTAGTTAGCGGGATCTTGATCCCTTTTGGGACTCCTCTTGCGGCCAATCCTGATACTTTATGTTGAAATGTTATGTGTTTTTTCATTTGGCTTCAATAAAAGAGATTTGATTTGATTGATTTGATGTATTCATTCATTACCTGAATTTATATAGCGCCTCTTCAAGGGAACTACTCAGAGGCACCATGTATGTATGTATGTATGTATGTATGTATGTATGTATGTATGTATGTATGTATGTATGTATGTATGTATGTATGTATGTATGTATGTATGTATGTATGTATGTATGTATGTATGTATGTATGTATGTATGTATGTATGTATGTATGTATGTATGTATGTATGTATGTATGTATGTATGTATGTATGTATGAATGCATGCATGCATATGCAATTATGCATGCATATGCATACATTATGTATGTATGTATGTATGTATGTATGTATGTGTATCTAATCATATGTGCTACAGTGCTACTCAGCTGTCTATTTGACCTACATAATTATAGTGGCGGCGCTACCATGGGTCGCGGTAGGTCATTTGACAGTCTGCCTGTTTTACTCTTGGCCAGCTGCCTTATGACCTGCCAGCTTAATACCTACTGCTGCGTAAAATTCTTGGAAATTTGTATTATCTTCTTTATATTTAAAACATCAACATCTGTCCCAGTCTGGGACTCCCATAAGATCACTATTACAATTATTATTAGATCTAAATGAATTTTTTACGTTTAATCTACCTTCTCGTCATTACTGCTGCAACAGTTGCTGTTAGCGCGAATGGTTCATTCTACATCGGCAAATATATCGAGTCATTAATTTAAGAGAAGAAAAACGAATTGCTGCATGGCTTCGACAGGCAAGGGACAGAGGCACTACCGATTGCTAGAGGCTCATGGACGATTGAAAATCTGGTTGGAAGTGATCTCGAAGAGGAGAACGAGATCCAAAAAGTCAGTGTATGTTGCCACGTACAGTGGAAAACATCACATGCCAATGACTGTAGTTCTGAATTTATGCTTCAGCTCAAGTGTAGAAGTAGCCTACGGTATCAATGTACATGCACTGGCTAAATAAATATTGTAACTATGCAAACATTAGATAAGTAGACCTTACCCATAGAAAAATTATTTAATATTAGGCCTATGCCTACATCATTTCTTTGTCTGTTAACCTTGAAAGAACGGTTAGACTACGCCGGTACACGTTCGAGATATCCATATCCTGAAACCCGGATAAGCACAGGCCTTGTCCCAATATCGATTTATTAGGCAATTATTGATGTTTACCTATTTCTCAGATGGTAGGCCTACTTTCTGTGCAGACTGAAAGAAGATTTCTGTTATAGTTAAAAGTGTATTAGAACCACTGCCCGTCAAACCCTCTCAAAAAGAATGAAAAACGATCAGACTATATTTTCATCTAACAAGCTCAAGTCTCTTATGCATGAAAACCAGGACAGTTTGCAGAACCCCCTCCCCCTATACAAGAGTATTAAATCCTCATGTTTTGTTCAAAACACTTTCGTTGGCTGGTTCCTACTGGTACAAAGGCGAACTAAACTAAAGAAACTGAAATGCCGAAAAAAGCAAAATGTATCTGTTCCAACTTAATATTTGCTTATTTAAAATAAACAAGTTCACCTAAGCACTTTTAGTTATTTTATTTTCTCTCATTTAGTAGGCTAACACGTCTGCCAAAAGCAAGAATGAAACTCAAAACTGAACATGTCAATGGCCATAAAAAAATATTTGAAATAAACAATCCTAACATGAATAGAACAACTTGGAATCCTTAAACTCAGGTGGCAATCTTATTTCTAGGGAATTCATTCATTCATTCAACAAATTTAGATAGCGCCCCTTTCCTACTCAGAGGCGCTCCGTGCGCTATTAATTGTCTGTTTGAAACACCCTGCAGTGCCTGTCGATATACATAGCAAGCTATTGGCGGCTATTCGGTGTACGGTTGAAGAAGTACGGCCTCATTCATCCGGAGCTTCTGCATAAACCAGGAAGGACAGCGTATGCTATACAGCTGCAGTCCAAGGTGCCAGAATGAAGCAACGAACGCCGGTCATCGGAGTAAAGACAATATTTATCATGTCACCGATACCTGCCTGCAGATACAGGACTATAGAGTTCATAATATGATCGATGGTCATTTACCCCCAGATAATCAGCAAGGTCCCGGACGATGTCTTGCTCTTCCCAGCCTCGAAGTGTCATCGCTGAAGTGACCTTGCGCGTACTTGTCATGTGTTCAACCGTAAAAACTGAAACTCTTTCAACCTGAGCCGTTTACTTCGTCTATACATCGTCACAATGGCCGTTCATGTTGACACGTAGGTGAATGGTATATGACAAGAGAACGTTTATACTGTGTGTAGGCTACTGAAACGTAATATCTTTTACGCATATATGTATGTGTGCACACTCGCCAATGAAAATCTGATCTAATAATTTCCATCGCCAGGCTCGCCGACAGAAATTCCGGCCCCCTAGGCAGAGCAGTCAACTTTTTTGAAGAAACTAAATTTGTTTCTTCGTTCCACAAAAAAATTTCTGATGACCTTTTTTTTCAAATTGTCAGAAGGAAAATTGTCACAAGCCGCATTTTCCGCCCTCCCGGGCCCCCCTCGTTACCTGTTACGTTCTATTTTATAAGGCTTAACATCATAAACTTTGTATATACATCATAAACTTTGTATATCTTATTATAATATATATCATAAGTTGATTGCGGGCCCGGCCCGGGCCCCTAAAAGTCGCCGGGCCCCTGGGCATTTGCCCCCCCTGCCCCCCTCTCGGCGGGCCTGTCCATCGCCATTATCGCGATCGCTTCAATATCCTAAGTAAGGACGCCGACAATTATTTTAAACCTAAGACTAAATAATTTTGACCAGAATAATTGTAGGCCTATTTGTTTGACTATTAGAATGAAAGACTTCAGCACAGAGTGCTAAGCGTTCGTGTCGTTCGTTTGAACTGGTTTGTATCCTTTCGTTGTTTCATCCGTTGTCTTCGTCTGACCTGGTTTCTTCCTTGTTTCTTCCCAGCGGGCGATTCGTCGGATGGGGAGACAGACGACGCCCCCCATTACCATCAGCACTCCGGCGATCACAAACGACACCGTGTACGACCCAGTGCTGTCGTAAACAACGCCTGTAAATAAACGAAAACAAGCGTAGGCATAAATACACGTTTATACTGCGCTCAGATTCAGCTGACTCGATCAGATGCGGTAAAAAAAAGGAAAGCGCCCGAAACGGAAGCGCGCTGACATGAGCGCTAAAAATGATGCACAGCGTAATACTATCGATCACCGACAAACCCCGCTTATAATAAGCGCGACAATCTCTGTGACCTCTGTACACACTGCACGCAAAGTCAGTCAACCTTCATTCACAAAAACAGTAATTCCTTCTTTTGATTCCACACCTTTAACTGAATAATCATTAGCCTATATGTGGAGAATCAACCAAACATTGGGCTACATATCGGGTCGAGTTTTGTGCATAATCAGATATCAGAAAAGTAAAAGTACATTACAATGTAATGTTTTGCTTGCAGTTTCATTAAGGAAATCATTAACGGTTCTGCTTCGCGCTTTTGTCGCGTCGAGCTTTGTCAGCTCGCGCTTTCGTTGCTTTTACCCTACGCTTTATTCGGGTCAACAACTTCAATCACTGTCATTCAGCGCGTCAGCTTATCGTTATCTGTGTACTTTGACAATTTACAAGTTTGCTCAGATTGCTAACGTAAATCAGGATTTGGATATATGCAAGCATTAAGCTCTAGCTGTTCCCAGTGTTCGCTTCCTTTCATTGCACTGAAGAGAAGCGAAGAATGCAACTTAAAATGGTGTCTGCGCTTCAACAGACGGATCATTCAGCTACAATGTTTTCAACCCCTTAATGTGTGCTAAGTATATACTTTTCAAAAGTATATGTCCCTATACTAAGGAGACACGCAGTGGCCTGTTGTGCTGATCCCATTCAGAGTTCGATTATTAGGGCAAACTGTGATCGTCCAATCTGGTTAAGACTGCTTCCTTTTGAAGATACATTTAACCCTTATACAAATGTCAATCCTTCCCACAGGTCTTCCTCTCTGCCATCAACCGCTCAGCGAACCATGGCTTCATCTAAGTCCTATATTATTATCAATTCGCCATCATCTCATTTTCCAATCTGGACCGTGATTGGAACCACCGTAACGATATGCTGGCACTGCTGCACTGCTTCTCCTGTCTGTCGTGTGTCATCCGTCCAATGCGTCTGATTGCGTGGGAAAGAGCGAGTCACTATGACGACGATGTACAACAATGCACTTACAACAGTACAACGGTTACACCAGTCAAAGTCCGTAGTATATCGTACCCTAATCAGCCGTAAACAGTCTACGCAGTATACCAGAGCGAATCAGCGAATTTCTACCTATCTGGTCGTATACGTACCTGATAGGTAAGTTCCGGTCAGTATGGCTATTCCCTGGAAGAGAACAAGAAGTCCAAAGGCACTGGTCAGTTTCTGGACTCCAAGGAGGTCACACAATACGATCGATCTCAACGCAATGAAGGCAGCTGCCAAGAACAACGAACAACAAGAGCTCATGAGATCCGATCATTTGCAAAGACGCCTTGCAAATATCTCGTATATCGACATACGATATACGAAATATTTGCAATCGATGCAATGTAAGATTATGAGACACGATGTGACATCTTCTCTAATAATGATCTGAGAGTATTATACATAGGACATAGTATCTACTTTAGAAGGTGATCGGATCGGATCCAGAGAAAATGCTTTGGGGTTATGGAAGGACCAGATGGCAAATAATCTGAGACCATTAGGTCAGACCATGGTGCACGGACCAAGTTCGACTGCAATGAATTTACTAGCAGCTGTCTGAATCCTCGTTTAGCCTCACTCCCAATATTATAATCTAATCCAATTTGCCCCATTAGAACTATACCTATTATAGTGCTGAACAGTGCATTATCTGGGCCTAAAGCTATTATAATAGTACTATAGTCTCTAATACTATAACTGCATAATCATGCATTGATGTTACTTGTTGCGTCTTGACAGCAAGTTATTAAATAAACGAAAATACAATACAATGAATCAAACGAATTATTTGACTCTGGCGACATCTTTATTTTGAGCTTTAGTTTATCTGTAAAACTTCGTGAAAACTAGTTCAGAAGTGAATTCAAGAAATTGATTGTGTTATAACTTATAAGCAAAGACCACATGTAGTGTTCCTGTAACACCAAAAGTACACGTTAATATTGTCATGACTCATGAGACACGGCTTTCGTACAAGACAGACATCATTAAGGCGTTTTAAACGAGACACTATCTTATTGGAGGATACAGTGGCTAGCCCAAGTTAACCAGGTACTTATGGCTTTTGAGCGGTTTCACCACACTACCAGTAGTCAACGTATTGTGAATATACGTGCATATGTATAGTGAATTAATATAATAATGATACTTTAAAAGTATTGGTGAGAGGCTCGAACGCCTCTCGTAACGTAACGTACCTAGCATGACTCCAAATATGATGCAGTAGAGGAAGAGGAGTGGAGCGTTCGTGAAGAGTGGCAGTAGACAGGTGGCAGCACCTGCCAGGATGATGGCGACGTTATGAATGATGACTGAGTCAGCCCACGTTCGGTCGGCCATCCACCCAGCCACCAGTCGACTGATGGTGCTACTTATGCCGATGACAGACAGCAGGAGGCTGGCCTGCTGAGGACTGACGCCGTTCTGCTTGCTGTAGGCGGCTAAGTAGACGAACGGAGTGAAGAACCCTGAGAGGAGCAAAAGCAACATCCACAACGTCAGCGACATGTAAGGATCAAGCACAAGCAGTGACGTAACCAGGACTTTTCGTTTGGGGGGCTTTAAGCCTTGAACATAGCGAGTGTGGTAGCCCGAGCCTATAGCGGCAGGGGCGCAACCAGGGGGGTGCTGGGGGGTGCTTGAGCACCCCCAGAGTTAAAAAGTGACCCACACAATTTGTCCAAATCCGATGAGTTTTTCTTTATAGGGGGTTGGGGGTTGGGATGCAAGAATTACTACAGTTTACTAAGAAACCAACCAATGAGCGAACTCTTAAAAAATAAAACTCCAGGGTTCGCGGACTAACAGAAGCTGACGGAAATTTTCAAAGTTCTCTGTACACTTTTACAGAGTTTATGCCAAATCTTGACAAATTCATGTCGGCATGTCCAAAAATGCAACATATATCCGATATAATATGTTGCATTTTAAATTTTCAACGTCATATATGATATATGACGTTGAAAATTTAAAATGATTTCATACAAATGACTGATCAACTAGTCATCGACGAAATACTCCAGACCATCATTCGGAAAACAAACCTTTTAGTGTAATAATGGATGAAACGACAGATTCAAGCACAAAAATGCAGGTTGCAATCATTAGGCCCTATAAGATACAGAAATGACGCGAATGGAATTGAGGAAGAGAATCTAATTGCCATGATAGAAGCACAATCATCAACTGGAGAAGCACTCTAGGATATAATTCTTTCTGGATGTTCTGCAGCAATTGGGTTTGGATCTAAACAATCTGGTCTGTCAAGGATATGATGGTGGTTCAAACATGAGAGGGTCCGAGGGGATTTTCAGGGCGTGCAAACCTCAAGGTCGAATCAGAGCAAAACGCCCAAAGCATTATATGCCTGGTGTTGATCGCACAATCTACAGCTTGTGATGAGTCTTGCAGCTACTGGCAATTCTGCTGCAGTTGATTGTTTCAACAAAATTAAAGAAGCTTATAGTTGTAGTTCATCTTCGTCTCAACAAACTGGAATAATGGAACGCTATCTACTAAAACAAGGGCTTCCTGTAGATGAAAGTCGAGTGGAAAAGGTGAACAAAGAAGCAGCGACCATGCTTCTCAATCAGAATTCTTTATAACTTAAACTGAGTCAAATGCAATTAGGATTATAACCGAGAAAGCTAAGCTGTTTGATAAGGAACCTCGTTACCGCCGTCTACTGTCTATAGGGCTAAGTGGCACTCGTTTTATAGCCAGAACAAGTAACTTCAGTGGCGTAACGAAGGGTTTCAGCGCCCAGGGGCAAGAGTTGATGACTGCAATTTTTAAATTTTCTTGTTGGCTTTTAATCGTTCATGTCATATTACTGTGTACCACTGAAAGCCAATTTTGCGCCCCCTTGTGCTGCGCCCGGGGGCTGTTGCCCCCTCTGTCCCCCTACTTTACGCCACTGAGAAACTTGTGTATTTTCCATAAAAAAAACTTCCAGCAATTCAATCAGCACTTACAGAAATGAACTTAGATTCTGTTGGTAAAAGCTTAGATGACAAGTTTCAATCAATAGTTTCAGTTGTGTATGCCATTCTCTGCTCAATTTCAAAACTGAGTCGGGCACTTCAGAGTCCAGATCTCAATCTTGTGGATGCACATAGACAACTGAATCTGTTCACATCCCAGATGGATAAACTTTGCTTGGAAGACGAATACAAGAAATTGCTGGTGAACACAAAAACTTTGTCTTCATTTCCTGCACTTTCAGGAGTTGTAAGCACTGATGATATTGAAAGTTCATCTAGAGCAAAAACGCAAACGCTGTCTGCTAAATGATTTAAATGAGTCGGTAACTATGCATGTTATGCCCATTTGGTCTGCCAGGGAACACAATAATCCAAATCTTCAACTTTACGAGTACTTGGAAATTCTTGACTTTCAAAGAACAACTGGCAGGTCTTTTCAACAACCCAGCCTTCGGTGCTCTTTTGACTCTTCAAAATGTACAAATGACGGTAGAACTTCGCGAGTTTTGCATACTTCACCAGCAAGACCCTGAAACTGTTGAGAGACAACTAGACTCCAGAGTTACAGGCCGAGTTGCGTTCTGATCGATCCTCTGAAGATTGTTAATTATTGGAACTAAATGAATTGTTTCGTTATAAAAAAAATTCAGCCAGTGCTTAATAAATGCTGTTTATTTTAAAATAACTCTGAATTTGTTACGCTGTTAGTCTGGGAATCTGGAAAACCAATTTCTTCTTGAAGTTTTCATGACTTTGTCGGTCAGAAACAGCTAGCAAACAAGGGCCAAAAACGTGCTCCATTTGATATCAACTGCTAAAAAATGCGTTGGCTTCTGGGGCTCCGCCCCAGACCCCGCTGGGGGAGCTTACGACGCTCCCTCAGACCCCCTAGTCGTTATAGGCTTCGTGCCTTCAGCACTCGCAGCATCGCGCCTTCGGCGCTTTAAATCTGAGCACCTCCCAGGAAAATTTTCTGGTTGCGCCCCTGTATAGCGGAGCCGGGGGCTTGATTCATTTGGGGGGGCTTCAGCTTCGTTTGGGGAGGCTTAAGCCCCCCTCCCCCAAACCCAACGCTAGTTACGTCCCTGAACACAAGGACTTGAAGGACGATGTGTAAAGTAACGCAATATGTAGGCCTAGGCCTAATTAAGGCAGAAGAGTTTCTGCTCTGTGTGCACAGTCTTTGAGTTGACCATGCATGGGCGGGTCTTTAGGTTGGAGCGCAACCACAGCAGATGCTGCACTCCAACCACCGCTACCAGAGCCTACAATTAACAGAGAGGATCCTCAACAGAGGATTTTCTCCTTATCTGGCTCGGATCCCTTCGTGTTGGTGGTAAATTAGAAGAATGTTGTTTCAAATGGGTCAACCAGTTTGTATCGCTTGAGAAGATTTATATATACTCCAGCCCAAGAGAATTCAGAGTTGAAAGAGGCTAACACGCAGTTTCGGCCTTGAAGCGGTCCTACTATGAAAACTTGATTATGGAGTGCGGTTTTTGATCATAAATAATAGCTCTTCACTGTAGATATTATAACACACATCCAACGAATGAATAGGATGTGTGTGTATGCGTGTGTGTATGTGTGTATGTGTGTGTGTGTGTATGTGTGCATGTGTGTGTGTGTGTGTGTGTGTGTGTATGTGTGTGTGTGTGTGTGCATGTGTGTGTGTGTGTGTGTGTGTGTGTGTGTGTGTGTGTGTGTGTGTAGGTGTGTGTGTGTGTGTGTGTGTGTGTGTGTGTGTGTGTGTGTGTGTGTGTGTGTGTGTGTGTGTGTGTGTGTGTGTGTCATTTTATGGGACATCCATCACCTGGGAAGTCATCGACCTAAGACCCGAGAAGACGGTGCAACTGATAAGAGACCTATTGCTATTCAATACTAAAATTTTAATCACATATCAAAGCTCAGCTGTCACATGAGAATGTTTACTTGACTCACTTCATAAGATTCTGAACTCGAAACAGACAAAATATAACTATAACAATAGCAATAGCAATAGCAATAATAATAAATAATAATAATAATAATAATAATAATAATAATAATAACAACAACAACAACAACAACAACAACAACAACAACAATAATAATAATAATAATAATAATAATAATAATAATAATAACAACAACAACAACAACAACAACAACAACAATAATAATAATAATAATAATAATAATAAAAATAATAATAATAATAACAACAATAATAATAATAATAATAACAATAATAATAATAATAATAATAATAATAATAATAATAATAATAATAATAATAATAATAATAATAATAATAATAATAATAATAATAATATTGGCATCTGCTGCGAGCACCAGCGAACTCCAGGCAAACATGCTGCCACCGGAATCAGCTGATACCTCAGACGATCTCGTAGATACAGCTCTGAAAGCATGGACACTACTCACGGGTTCAGAACCACCAACAGGACCAGCAGCTCATCGTCAAAGAGAATGGGACAGCCGCTGGATAAGTAATGCATTGACAACTCTGCACGAATCGGCGAACAACGCACTAGACCGGGCTCGTCTCTTGGCCTCTCAGGCACCTCACGCGGGAGATTGGCTGCTAGCGCCTCCGGTTACTGCATTGGGACTCCGCTTAACTGACGAAGTTATACGGATCGCGGTTGGAATGCGACTCGGGACGACACTGTGCGAACCTCATGTGTGTCACTGTGGTGAGAGAGTCGACGCCAGAGGACTCCACGGTCTGGCCTGCAGAAAAAACGCTGGCAGACATCAACGGCACAACATGCTGAACGACATCATATGGAGATCGTTTGGAAGAGCGAACATCCCTTCTCAGAAAGAACCGTTGGGCCTCACCAGAGAAGATGGTAAACGACCGGACGGCGTGACACTCATCCCGTGGTCATGCGGAAGATGCCTCACTTGGGATGTGACAGTTTCGGACACATTCGCAAAGTCACATCTGGCAACAACATCAACTGAAGCGGGCGAGGCCGCAAACCGGGCAGCCGCCGCCAAGACATTGAAATACGCCACAATCACCCGAACGCATGCTTTTGTGGCGGTTGCATTAGAGTCCAGCGGTTCTTGGAGTTCTGAAGGACTGGATTTTGTCCTCAAATTAGGACGAAGGTTAACCCATGCAACACATGACACGCTCGAGACAAGCTACCTGTTTCAAAGACTCTCGGTAGCTCTCCAACGCGGAAACGCCATCTGCTTTTCTTCGACATTACCATGCTAGATTGTTCATAATAATAATAATAATAATAATAATAATAATAATAATAATAATAATAATAATAATAATAATAATAATAATAATAATAATAATAATAATGGCGCATTGCCATCATAATCCAACGTTTTAACGCCATCGCCTTCCTAGGCACCTTTTTGCCGCCTGATCTTGACGAGGTCTAGCCTTCCCAGAATGCATTTTTGTATCTCCGGATAATTTTTATAATTCCTGAGGGATCTGAGGTACCTCAGGTAAAAAAAAAAAAAAAAAATAATAATAATAATAATAATAATAATCCTATAACAGATGATAACTGATGTCTCGTACAACGTTCATAATAATAATAATAATAATAATAATAATAATAATAATAATAATAATAATAATAATAATAATAATAATAATAATAATAATAATAATAATAATAATAATAATAATACATTTGCCCAACCAGACACTGCCGAGTGAGTTGCCGTTCCAGACCACCATCAGTAACATCTCCGGATATTGTTTGGATCGCCTGAGGGATCATTGATACCTCGGGCAAAAAAAAAAAATAATAATAATAATAAAAATAACAATAATAGTGATGACAATAATAGTGATGACAATAATAATTATTATTATTATCGTTATTATTATCATCACTATTATTATTATTATTTTTGTTTGTTTGTTTTTGTTTCCCCGAGGTACACATGATCCCTCAGGATTGCAAAAATTAGGGGGCGCGTTGTTCTGGAATGGCTAATCTTCACAGATGGATTGGTGGGTTAGGAAAGTGCTAGAAAAAGCAACTGCGTTGAAGCGCTGAATAGTCATTGATAAGCGCTGAAAAAGAAAAGTTGTCTCTCTATTGTCTCCAGAAGTTTGGGCAAGTCGGTAGCCGAGAAGGTTGATTAAAGCAAGGCCTTCTTGGTTTATTGGACCCAGCGTTTCAAAGGCCAAGGGCACAAAGCAGTAAGATGGCAAAATGGCAGTGTATTTGGTTGTTTTTCTGTCTGCTGCGATCTCAGCAGCAGCACCAGCAACCTCAGCTGATCTGGTGCGGTATGACACTGCCAGGGTGTCGATGACAGTGGCATCCCAGGCAAGGCTTTTGCCACCCTCCCATGGAATGAGCGTCACACCATCTGGACGTCTCCCATCAGACCTAGCAAGTCCAGTAGGCTCCTTAGTAGCCGGGAAGCCAGCTTTGGTGAGGCCACGCCAAATGATGTCATTTAGTGAGGCGTGTCTGGCAGTACGCCCTGGCCCAAGGCTGCATGACATGCCATGTGAGCCGTCCTCTTGGATTATTATTATTATTATTATTATTATTATTATTATTATTATTATTATTATTATTATTATTATTATTATTATTATTATTATTATTATTATTATTATTATTATTATTATTATTGTTCCAGCGCCTGTCAGTTGTGATCCAACGTTTCAACGCCGTTGCGTTCCACAGCACTTTTGTTCTTCCAGATCTTGACAATGGCCATAGTTAACATCGCTTATTAATATCTGACACCTGAGGGTTTATAGATACCTCGGGTATTAGGTAATAAAACAAATAATAATAATACAGATACAACGCTTCAACGCCGTAGCATTTAGAGGCACATTTATTAAACCACGCCCGACATGGATGTAGTATAGCCGTTCCAGATACATTTCTTTTATAATTTCTAAGTCCATGGTGGAATGAAGTACCTCTGGGCATAAATAATAATAATAATAATAATTATTATTATTATTATTATTATTATTATTATTAATATCATTATTATCATTATTATTATTATTATTATTATTATCATTATTATTATTATTTTTGCCCTGAGGTACTTCATTTCCCCCAGGGACTTAGAAATCATAAAAGCAATGTGTCTGGAACGGCTACTCCTCATCCATGTCGGGCGTGGGTTTGATAAATGTGCCACTAAATGCTACGGCGTTGAAGCGTTGTACTGTGACCGAGATCCTCTGAAAAATGTAGCTGGTCTCTCTCGGTTCACCCGTAGTTAGCGTGAGGTGGCGACCCAGGTCAGAAATAAAATTGAGGCCAGCGGTATTGATGGGACCCAGCGTTTCCAGGGCTAGCGGTATGAAAACGTGTGTTTCTAGACAGGCGTGATATTTCTGTGTCTTCCTGTCCTCTGCCAGACTCGCCGCTGCCCCCGCTCTGGCTGCTGATGCCGTAAGGTACGACGGTGCCAGAGTGTCTATAACCGTGGCGTCCCACACCAGACAATTATTATTATTATTATTATTAATTATTATTATTATTATTATTATTATTATTATTATTATTATTATTATTATTATTATTATTATTATTATTATTACTGTGAACAATCTAGCATGGTAATAATAATAATAATAATAATAATAATAATAATAATAATGAGACAAATTTATTTCTTTATAAAACCAACAAACTTATTACAGACTGATCAAAAATGGCTGTTTCAATAAGTTTTATTATAATAATAATAATAATAATAATAATAATAATAATAATAATAATAATAATAATAATAATAATAATAATAATAATAATAATAATATTACGTATATACAGATACGTATATGACAACTATGCCTACACCCCCCAGCTACAGACCAGACAGCATACCATTCTGTCCGAGGAAGGCACACAACAAGGAGACCCCTTAGGACCACTGGAGTTTTGCCTGGCGATACATCCGCTTCTAGAGAGTTTGACAACTCCATTGACTATAGGATATATGGACGATCTTACTCTTGCTGGACCGACTGATCAAATTGAGAACGACATTCGCTTGATAGAGGAACAGGCGCCCACGTATGGTCTACAGCTGAATCGAACAAAATGCGAAGCTTCTGCTAGAAGTTATGACGAAGCACACAAGATTAAGACCTTCGCCGAGTTTGAAAATGTCGCTGTTGAAGATCTGACATTGCTGGGAGCACCGCTACTACCAGGAAAGGCTGTCGATAAATCCATCCAGAAAAAGATCAAAGATCTGGAGGTAGTCATAACAAGGCTGGAGATGCTTCACCCACACGATTCGTTCACCCTGCTGAGGAGTAGCCTAAGTATACCGAAGCTGCTATACACGTTAAGAACGTCAGCCTGCTTCTTAAACGAAGGACTTCTACACGATTTCGACGAAGTCTTGAGAACTGGTCTGTGTAGCCTTCTCAATATCCACATGAGCGACGATCAATGGATACAGGCATCTTTACCTGTGAGAAACGGTGGTCTGGGCATTCGTAGTGCCGTTATGCTGGCAACTTCCGCCTTTTTGGCATCAGCCGCTGGCACGCGAAGCCTTCAAGACCGACTGCTACACGAAGTCGCTGTAAAGCTCACAGATCCATTGGTAGAGGAGGCTACTGGTTCGTGGTCATCGAGATCGAACGCACCTCCTCCCGTCGAGCAGAAGGCTCATATACAAAGAGAATGGGACAGCAAACTAATCTCACATGCACTTCAAGGCCTATCAGAAAGAGCGAGTGATTCTGCCGTTAAAGCCAGGTTGTTAGCCGTGCAATCGCCACACTCTGGAGACTGGCTTCATGCACTTCCAATTACGACAGCAGGATTACGGATGTCAGGAGAGGTCCTAAGAATCGCATCTGGTATCCGGCTGGGCACTGCTTTGTGTGAAAAACACACTTGCAAATGTGGTGTCATAGTGGAATCCAACGGTCATCATGGATTCTCGTGCATCAAAGGAGCAGGAAGACAACATCGACATGGCATGCTCAACGACGTTATTTGGCGAGCTTTCACCAGAGCCAAAATACCTGCCATCAAAGAGCCCAATGGCCTCTCCAGATCAGACGGCAAAAGGCCTGACGGAGTCACCATCATACCTTGGTACAGAGGTCGTTGCTTGGCGTGGGATGTCACGGTGCCAGATACTTTCGCTGCATCCTACGAACATATAACATCGCAAAACGCAGGTGCGGCAGCGGAAAAGGCAGCTCGCAACAAGGAAACCAAGTATGCTGCTATCACAATCACAATCATTCTTATATAAGTTAGAATTGCTAGTACATCTACAATTTAATTAAGTACACTCTATACTTACAAAGTTTAGTTTTAATTGCTTATATCAGCTTGGATTTATGTGGACTTCTGCATACAATTTACGGTGAATGTGAAAAGATTTCAATATTTTTAATTTCTCAATTCCTTTTTAAACCAAACTTATGAAAAAGAAAATAATTGTTGTACATTACTGTTACTTGGTGTTTACTAATAAAGTTATGTTATTTGCTGATTAAAATTAAATTGTGTAAACAAGGTTTTTAATTTTAAAATGCAGTAAAAGATGTAGAAAAGTCAAATTATTTTCTTTTCCGTTTTTTCTCGTTTTTTCCGTTTTTTATTTTTTTCAATAAAACGACGTTTTTTACCGTTTTTTATTTTGATTTTACCGTTTTTAACAACTATGAATAAAACCAACAAACTTATTACAGACTGATTAAAAATGGCTGTTTCAATAATTTTTATAAGCCGTCATTCAGTCCTGGGCTACTGTTGTTGCAGTCCGCGGTGGCTAAAACAGACAGAGAGTTTCCAATCTGTAGGGCGACCGATAGGCGTTGCAGCAGATGACTGGTCTCACGCTGGTCGCTGCAAAGATCCTGCCTCCTAGTTCCTGAACAAACGACAGTGAATCTGCATGCCAACTTCCTGAAGTTTCGACTGCAACAGGGACGAAATGATGGGACTGTGAGATAGCGGCATATTTGGATTGCTTATTGCGAGCTGCTTTTTCCGCTGCCGCACCTGCGTTTAGCGATGTTAAATGCTCGTAAGATGCAGCAAAAGTGTCTGGCACCGTAACATCCCACGCCAAGCAACGCCCTCTGTGCCAAGGTATGATGGTGACTCCGTCAGGCCTTTTGCCGTCAGATCTGGAGAGGCCATTGGGTTCCTTGATGGCCGGTATTTTGGCTCTGGTGAAGGCCAGCCAAATCACGTCGTTGATCATTCCATGCCGTTGATGTCTTCCCGCTCCTTTGATGCAAGAGAATCCATGATGGCCGTTGGATTCTACTATGGCACCACATTTGCAAGTGTGTTTTTCGCACAATGCAGTGCCCAGCCGGATACCAGATGCGATTCTTAGCACCTCTCCTGACATCCGCAATCCTGCTGTTGATATGGGAAGTGCATGAAGCCAGTCTCCAGAGTGTGGCGATTGCACTGCTAACAACCTGGTTTTAACGGTAGAATCACTAGCTCTGTCTGATAGGCCTTGAAGTGCATTTGTGATCAGTTTGCTGTCCCATTCTCTTTGTATATGAGCCTTCTGTCGACGGGAGGAGGTGCGTTCGATCTTGAAGACCACGACCCAGAAGCTTCCACTACCAATATTATTATTATTATTATTATCATCATCATCATCATCATCATCATCATCATCGTCATCGTCATCGTCATCGTCATCGTCATCGTCATCGTCATCGTCATCGTCATCGTCATCATCATCATCATCATCATCATCATCATCATCATCATCATCATTATTATTATTATTATAGACTTTCTCGTGTAAATTTCATTAATATTATTGTTACAAAGTTTTATCTTTACCCAAAAAGCGTTCTGATGGTCACATATTGAAATGAACTGACTATTTCGTCCTTCACTTGCTCTTGCTCTATTATTGTAAGGCCATCAAAAGATGTCGTGAATGCTTATCTCTTGTTGCTTTGCTACAGATAAGCGTTGCAACCAGAACGAAGCTGTTTCTCCTGTCGCACGTGCAATACAACTTTCGAGACGATAATGAAATCTGCGTCATATTGATCGCCTTGACCCAATTATACTATCGACGGTCAAGTGGACAAAGCATTTTTTATTTTTAATCCAACGTTTAACGTCGTCCTATGACATCAAAGGCCGTTGACGACAAAGGCAAACGTTTTAAATGTATTTGTACATCGTACAGAAGCAACTGCCAAATGGGTAGCAAATAGCAATCTCAACGCTCGCCGCAAATTACCTCAGTGCACTGATGTAATTTGCGGCGGGCGTTGAGATTGTGACAAAGTCAAATAATGCCCTATGATTGACAGTGTCGCTACATAATTATGCGCTGTATATGAAATTAAGAAAAAAGAAACAAATCGGAAATACTGGAGAGGGACATAGTTATGGGGTCTCCAATCTAAGCATTGACTGAGACATGTCTCCCATTGAGATCGACGTCTCTGGGTGGATGCGTAGGGAATGACCTATGGAACGATAGGAAGGGAAAGCTTACCCATGAATGCGAGGACGCCTCCGAGACAGAGGATGAGGAAGGTGGGACTGAGAAGCAGCTTGAAGTCGAACATCGTCTTAAAGACGGACAGAATGGGCGACTCTTTCTTCTGCTGCTGCTGAGGAATGCTCGTTACGCTGCTGATGTACGATGCCATGTCTGGACTCGCTTTGTACTCGTTCAGGTTCGTCACGCTACCAGTGTAGAAGACATCCAACCGGTTAAACGGCCGGACCGGATCCTCATGAGGTTCCACTGGCGGCTGGTCCTTCAGATGCTCCGTCTCAGCACCCGGAAGCTGTGCAGCCGCAGCAGCAGGAGGAGGAGGAGCCTCCGTGGAATGGGGCTGCGGGGCTTTCCTGGCTTTCAGCGGAAGATAGACGGCGCCACAGGCAATGCCGTTGAGCATGATACCACCAAGGATCAGCGTTGCTCCCCGCCATCCATACTCGTCGTTTAAGATGGTGGCAAGTGGAGCGAAGACGAAGGTCCCGATTCCGGATCCACAGACGGCGATCCCTGTGGCCATGGCTCGCCTCTTGTCGAAGTAGACGCTGACCATGATGATCGACGGCAGATACAGCATTCCAAAGCCAAGACCTACATATATATGTATATATATATATATATATATATATATATATATATTAGGGTGTTTCTTATTTTCCAACTTTGGATTTCTCAAAGTCTCACCCCCTAAACTTGTTCCTTTGGTCAAATTAATAGCTTGTACAAAATTTTAGTCAATTTCGTTAACATTTAGGGGTCGCTCAACAGAGTTGAATTTCTTGGGGTAGGTCTATGCATGTTTTCGGTCTTCAACACAAACTACGCAATACAAATAGGAGTTCAATAATAAAATTTAGATTTTTTGGCTTCTACCTATTTATTTCTTTTGTATTTTACTTATCTGTTTTGTTCAACAATAATAATAAAATATTATTGTTATTATTAATAATAATAATAATAATAGCAATAATAATTATAATAGAGATTCGAGTGCCATAATTCGTATAAAATCGATAAATCAGAGAAACAATTCAGAAGCACTGTATGATTGTTATATTTACTTCCAATCCTCCATACTAACTTACAAGGAGCTGTTGGTGGACTCACAACACCTGCAAGCTGTAGAAAGAGGGCACGAGTTAACATTATGACAGCCAGCTTATGGCTGCAGTCCTCAATTGAACCAAATTGAGCGATAGAGAGGCTACGTCTGTATTAGCAACAGTTGCTCAAAGTCTTGGTCATGATGTCTATGAGTTAAATATCAACCATTCGTCAATTCACAGAAGAGCACAGCACTATCGAGCTAAAATTGTTTCACAGCTTAAAGAACAGTTTCAAGGAAATGTCTCTCTTGAGATCCACTGGGATGGTAAACTCCTGAGATACTTCACTAGGCAGGATGTTGTTGATCGATTGCCAGTAATTGTTGCAGGAGCTGGAGTGAACCAGTTGCTTGGTGTTCCAAAATTGACTTTCAGTAGGCTACTGGTGAAGCTCAGATCTCAGTCGTAGCCCGTTTGATAGGAAATTGGTGCCTTGTAGATCGCATTGCTTCCATGTGTTTTGATACCACTTCCAGTAACACAGTGTTACTGAAAATGGTATCGTTTTTATTTCGTTCCACGTCAATTCTTTCTCGTTTTTATTTAGTTTCAGTTCACAATTTCTTTCTAGTTCTCGTTTTCGTTTTCGTGAACGATTGTCTAATCTTTTTCGTTCTCGTTTTCGTTCACGAAATTAACACTGTAACACAGGAAATAGAAATGTCGCTTTTGTTCTGCTGGAACAGAAACTCGGGAAGAAGCTTTTGCACCTGGCATGTTGGCACCACATAATGGAGTTAGTTCCAGCTGCAGCCTTTCACGACAGTTTGCATTGACCTCACGGCCAGACGTTACCACCTGTAAACGTTTCCAGATTAACTGGACCAACATTGATCAGGCCAGATGTGAACCTGAAGCAGCTCATGAAGAGGTAACAAGTCTGCTGAAAGATGACAAGGACAGCCTGTTGGCATTTTCTGAAAGCCAGCTTCACTATTATCAGCCCAGAGATGATTTTTCTCCTGGAGCCATACATCATGCCAGATGGATATTAAAGGCAATGTACTCTTTAAAGATGTGGATGTTTCACGGCCAATTTAAAAGAAGAAAAGGGACTCCGGAGCATGTGCATCTTCATTGTTCGAATCTGTGTCAAGGCCTGGTTCACTTCTCCAAATCCAATTGCATCTTCAAATCATGATCTCCTTTTCCTTCAGCTCTTGGACCGGTACAAAACAGTGAACAAGTCCATTGCCAATGCCAGAAGAAAGAAATTTGCTGATCACCTTTGGTATCTCAGTAAAGAACTCACTGGCTTTGCCGTTTTTATGCGACAGTGCCTATTGAATCCAACGAACAGTGGTAAAGGCAATTAATGAGAAGAAAGGTTTCGAAGAGCCTGTAAAACGGGACAAAATATATAAGGTAATGCCAAAACATGCGAATTGAGGACTCGTGACAAAAATACGATGCAATTCTTCTGCCGGCTTGGAATTCCGGCTGGATTCTTGAATTGTGACCGGGACTTATGACGTCATCGAGACGATTACAAGGATGCCATCAAGACTGTTGAACATCTGAGGTTGTCAATGGCACTGCTGAAAGAGGTGTTGCCCTCATTGAGGAGTAGGCCCTACAACACCATTATTACGAAGAAAGAAAATCAGAAACAGTATTGACTTCAAGTCGTCCAGGGACACTGTCAACTATTTCCAACTTGCAAACTAGACTTCTTTCCTGCCAGGTCATTGCCAGGAAATTTTTAGACAAGTAGACAATAGGCACTCATCAGTCATCAGTAGACCTGTAATCAAGCTTCCTAGACTCTCTACAGACAATGACTGTTAATCCTTGCCTGCTTGAAGCTTGCTAAAATATATATCTCATTTGCGTACAAAATTCAAGATTTCGCAGAAATTAATGAAAAATAAAGATCTGTTGAGCGACCTCTAAAAATTCAAATAATGTCCTACAACTTGGCAGGAGTTGTTTCTATACTATTTGGAACCAATCTGGGGGGTGAGACCGTAAAAAATAAAACGTTTATATTTTTCTGTGCTGCTAAGAAACACCCTAATATATATATATATATATATATATGATGCACACAGATCAACCGATGATAATAATATCATTCACTCGATTCTCAGTTTAGCATGACCTCATTCCTTATAGGTCATTCGTTCGTTTGCTCTTCCATTCATCTGTTCCATTCACTCCACTCATTCGTTCGTTTGTTTTTCCATTCATCTGTTCCATTCACTCCAATCATTCGCTGGTTTGTACTTCCATTCATCTGTTCCATTCACTCCACTTATTCGTTCGTTTGTTCTTCCATTCATCTGCTCCATTTACTCCACTCATTCGTTCGTTTGTACTTCCATTCATCTGCTCCATTCACTCCACTCATTCGTTCGTTTGTACTTCCATTCATCTGCTCCATTCACTCCACTCATTCGTTCGTTTGTTCTTCCATTCATCTGTTCCATTCACTCCACTCATTCGTTCGTTTGTTCTTCCATTCATCTGTTCCATTCACTCCACTCATTCGCTGGTTTGTTCTTCCATTCATCTGTTCCACTCATTATTATTATTATTATTATTATTATAATTAATGTATATTATTATTATTATTATTATTATTATTATTATTATTATTATTATTATTATTATTATTATTATTATTATTATTATTATTATTATTATTATTATTTTGTTAAGCTATGAATGGTGTAGGGTAAGAAGACGTCGTACCACCGAAGACTCCGTATACAACGATTAGTACTTCGACTGATTGGGCGAAGGAGCTGATGACGAAGGCGGTTGCTGTGGTTATGCTGCCTGCTATGGCAACGACACGGCAACCAAATTTATTGGCGAGGGCGCTAACAATAGGACCTAAAACACAAAAACAAAAGCAACTCACCAGCAAATAACTGAACACAATACACTCGTCACAGAACTAACGTCGAGTACCTCAAGAACTATAAGGTTCTATATATCCACATTTCGCGAAACCGAGAAAAACGATTTTTTAGATTTGCTGACGAAATTGTTTTACGCTGTTTCTTTGATGGCAATTAAATTTAATATATTGGACAACACTGTTTTCCCCTAGTAGGCTATGATTATAATTTTGTGTATTTTGATCACAATGTAAACTGCACTTCAGAGACGTAATGCACCAGTTCTTTTGTAACTTCTACTTTAGTTCTGTTGAGTGTTTTACCATTTCGTTGTATGGATTTGTGGTGCAGTTATGAGCCAGAGTTACATCCAGGCGTTACGTACAGACTTCTTGATCCAAAGGCTACGCTGAAGATATTCTTGACTGGAAGCATTACTGTGCAAGTGCTGTTAGTTGTGATGGTGAATCATTAATGATGTTAACATTAGATCATGTAGTTGCACTGCGCATTGTATGAAATATATGACGTGGTAGCTGATTGCTTTGAGTAATTTTGCTATAACTATGGCAGGGGTGACTATTTTTGGACATAGAGCTGTATAATATTATTGACTGCAGACAAAGTGAGTGCTGTATGTTACAAGTCCAAGTCACGTGTTAAGATCTCTCACTGGTATTGGCTATGGACATAATAACGCCGCATAATTTTTTTCAAACGTCAATCGATCGCGGTTATATCTCACATTCACGTGATAAAAAATTAATGATTCTATTGGATGACTGGACTTGAACCTCTATAGCTTTGAGACACTGTCCAAATTTATAGATATAGAACTATATGATCCTCACAGATAGAGCTTAAGAAAGCGTCTCAATGTCATCCTGATAACGGATATAGCATTAGGTTGATTTTTCAACAAAGTGGACATAGAACCTCTTAAGGGGTAGGCCTACGCGTCGTAAGGGTGTTGTCCGTAATGACGTCCACAAAGAGGGAGATATGATATAGTAGGGATATCATATCTGCAGGGTATATTCGAATGTGGATGTCCGCACACACACAAACACCGACACACACACACACATATATAATATATATATATATATATATATAACAACACACAATACAACACATCACAATACAACTGGGGCGCGGTGGTTTATGGGTATGTTCGGTGCCTTGCAGCTGGAGGGTTGCGGGTTCGAATCCACCTCAAGTCGCCGCGTAGGGACCCTGGGCAAGTCCTTCACTCGCAATTGCTCATGCGCTTCGGCGTGAAACTCCGATTCAGTGTCCGCGCTGTAGTCGGGAGCGCCTCTGAATGGGAAATCTGGTAGGGGCGCTATAACAAGTGTTCAAATACAATACAATACAATATATATATATATATATATATACGGAGAGACAGCGGAACGTCAACAATTACGACGACCTATTAGAAGCAACGTTTGTTCTACAATCATACACCATCAACACGAATATATATATATATATTTATTTATATAGATATATAGATATATGGTACATACAGTAACCAACTTAATGAGTTCATTTAGTCAGAGAAGAGAAAGCAGACCGTGTACTGCATTGGATGATCTCTAAGTGCAGTCCCACTTTGTTCGACGCAGCTGATCAACAGGTAGCCTAATCGAGGCCTTTGTATAGTGGCGGACGGTTGAGTGCAAGAGTTCGCAAACAGAATAGGAGGAGGAGGAGGACGAGGAGGAGCAGGAGGAGGACGAGGAGGACGAGGACGAGGAGGAGGAGGACGAGGAGGGTAATGACAGTCGCTGACAACTGGAAAGGGGGGTCCTTATAGGCGGTCATTTTGGGACGACCCCACGAGGTATACGTCCTTATCTCTCCACTCAACAGTTAAGCTATTTTGTCGTCGGTATACAATGATTCGTCTAATAGCAGCTACTTGAAGGCCACGTCGTTGCAGGACATTTGTTAAAATTTAGTTAGGTTAATATGCTGAATGTTCGTATTCGTTTTCTCTCCTAAAACGCGTGCACCTTCAAACTGACTTAAACTATTGATTTGAGCATAAATAAATCAGACCCCATTGATTTGAGTCGTTAGTCTATTCTGTCATAGCCTGAGATCTGCCTCTTAAAGACTTACCTCCGATCAGATAGAATCCGCTGAGCAGAGACCCAATCAGAGCGATCTGACCCTTACTGGCATCAGGAAACTGGATTAGCAGTTCGACGTAGAGTATTCCAAAGGTGTAGAGGATTCCATCGACGATCAGATTTGAAACGAAGGAGGCAACGACAACGACCCAGCCCCACCCGCCGTCAGGTGGCGTTGGTTGAGCTGCCGGATGAGGCTGCTTGACCTCCTTGTTTTGACCATTGGGAGATTTCGATTTTTCATTAGCCATGATGTTATGCTGCTATGGGAGAAGTAGTTCTGGACGACAGAGAGACAGCGTCAACAATGACGACGACCTATTAGAAGAAACGTTTGTTTTACAATCATACACCATCAGCACGAATCAAATCGCTTCTTCTGAAGATCTGTTTATCAGAGATAAATAGTCACTTGGAGATATTTGGCTAAGTGGCGCCACGTAGTCTGTGTGTGTGTCGTTATCAAGGCTCGATCGCAAGGTCACTAAATCTGAATCAATCTGGGGTTAGTTGTGATATACTGAAAATAGAATGGATGGAAAGAGGACAACGGACCGAGGACCACTGATCGTTTCCCGCGTTGCTTTAGTCTACACTTTTGCTTTCGAACAGAACTGAAGAGCAGGTGGTTGGATGACAACCTAACAGTAACAGGGCAATCAAAGGTCCCGACTGAGGCCGCTTTACAGAGCGTTCATACATTCAGTATGAACGTTCTGTAAAGTCAAGTACAGGGAAAGAAGAAAACAAGCAGCACCTTTAAGGGGTTCCCAAACTTGCGCTATATAAATGTTAAGCTACGTAAGCTACGTACGATGAACGCATGTCGATGAATGTATGTAGTTATGTATGCAATGTATGTATGTACGTCGTACAAAGTACATACAAGCACTATACATACACAAAGACAATAATATTATAGTAGTACAGATACATCTGCAGCCTAGGTAGCTCTCTATTAGACCTACGATAGAGAGGCAAATGAAACAAAGAAGCCAGTGCAAAGCCATTTACGCGAGAGACAAAGGAATAAGAATCGAAAGGCGGTGTACGGCAAAATTCAAACGCGTGTGACAAATAGCACAGAATTTTTATTTCTGCAACAGAAAAATTCTTATTCCTTATTTTATTACCTCTTAATTTTCTAAGCATTTATAGTAAACCTATATATAGGCCTATATATAGGCTTGCTATAAATGCTTAGAAAATTAATTATATATATATATAAGTCATATATATACAGTATACACAAATATGTTGGCTATAAAATGCTTAGGTTTTCAAACATTTATAGCCAACATACTGTATGTATATATATATATATATATATACAATGTTATACATGTTGGCTATAAATGCTTAGAAAATTAATATATTAAAATATATATACATATATATATATATGTCAATATAGGCTTCAATTTTAAAAATGATATTCATTCGACTTTCTATAAAAACATATTTTGATTAGATAGCATCGACATAATTATGTACCTGTTTTTGACCCGGTTTTAAACTACTATTATTCAGCCACCTGTTATTCTCAAGAACGAGCACCACGTGGCATGTTGACACATCGTGATGCATCCGCAACGTCGCATGCATCTAAGCAGAAGGGGTTAAAGGTTAGAAGCCTCCTCACGTGCTATAGCTACATGTACATCTCTATATTATCCGCCACAGAACATCCGCCTATGATTCCTAAGTTCAAAACTTGCTCATTCGTGTGGATCCTGTCGACTCTGTTCATAAATTCATACAGTTCTGATTTCGGCAAAAGTGATCGTGACCCTCCATGAACTCAAAAGAAAAGTTACCTTGACGTGAAGCAGCGTTTGTCCTCTTCGCCCTTTCTCCCTTTCTCTTTCTTATCATAATACTATATCACAAGCTCTATCGGCCAATTTATGCAAAAGCCTAATCTATAACACCCGCCATCCTGCAGGTCTAGCAATAGGCCTGTAGGCCAGCCTTGATAGATAGGCTGCTACATATATCTAGTGACTCGTCACGTGTCACATATATAGGACTGATATATAATTAAAATAATTATACATAATCATATATATATGTATAAATATAATGCTTTTAGTTTAAAACGGCCGGATGTCGGGGACGGAGATAAGTGCGGGAGTTGTCTCTGTGTAACTCCCGCAAGTGAAGAGATACCCTAATCATAATGGTCTACGATAATAATGTGTCTAGGCCTCTAGGGTTTGAATGTTAGTATGTCTGTTATACTGGAAAAGATATTTTAAGCTCAAGTTCTTCAGCATAAGTCATCTGAAAATGTGTGCAATACAATGCGCACAATTCCACCCAGCACTTGGCTTGAATTTCAAAACCTTTGACAAGCCACTGAAAACGCCCGAGAACCAAACATTTTCCTAGAAACAGTCAAATGACATATTCTTTAACCGCTGCAGACATGACAAATATTTATTCATTCTCTGCAACGGTCAGAGTTATGAAATTACTCGAAATTGATTGAACATCTGGTTAGCTGCCTATTGAGGCTACACACGATTTCTGTAACATAAACAACAAGACGTTGACTTGTAATCCAGATATTTGATATACAAATTATTGATGTTCAATACTAGACTTGGGCGACGCTGATAGCGGACAAAAATCATTGATTCCTTCTGGCTCTGACATTTCTTACATTTCTTCTGACATCTAAAGTACGTAATTGATTGCTTTCAATTACTGACATGTTAATAGGACCTAACGTTTATTTAACGACGCATTCATATCACAGATGATTTGCGTCAAACTGAGCACATATTATATTCTTAGTACAAGATTGGTCGTGTTCTATTATAGGTTATGCAGAGTTTCAGTCCTCTTCAGTAGTCTATGTTATATATTAGATTATGTATACTAAAACAGATTTCAGAATGGTCGACGTACGGGGTCCAAGGCAGGTGTGCTGTTGGCCGGCTACCTAGCCAGAAAACCCCCATGGGGTGACTGTGGGTCATTACTGACATGTTGTTCTTTAGCAAACTTAGTTTCTAGCTCGTTCTTGCACTCACATTCTTCTCGCATTTTCATCTTAGTATCATACATACAACGTATACGGTTTAGCTACGGTTTAGCTACCGAATGCAGTCAGTCGGAATATTTACTTGGTAGATATAGACCTACTGAGTCTGTGATCAGTGATTCTTGTTTGGGTCTGACATCTGTGATCCTTTTGCATCTTGTAACTTGTGCAAACTATCTGAGCTGACTCTGGTGAAAAATTCTCTGTTGAAACTGTTTCGTTTTGATATTATTCACCACAAAGCGTCAGAGTTTGTTTTGAAGAAAATCCCCTTTTATCAACCTTCTAACTTTCTGTTCTCGTATTATTCATTCATTCATACCGAACATTTGTATAGCGCCCCTTCAAGGAAACTACTCAGAGGCGCTCGAGTACATTATTCGCTAGATAGCGCCAGCACTTCTTTCAACATTATAGGCCTCAAGTCGGACAACGTCTAAGGCTGTTTGTTATTTTATAGACTGACAGATTTATCGGCATTTCTCCTTCTGACCTCTTGTCATTCCGCTTGTCCATGCCTTTTTCATAATAACTACTTCTTATGAGAAGTGCGGTGGCGCAGCGCCTGTCTTGTTTGCAGGTTGGACCTATGAGACTCTGTGTGCACATAGCACCTAGTCCAATCGCCACGTGTATCTGACAAATTCAGCCTTCAACTGTTCGACGAACGACCACCGTAAACGGAAGTCCATCGAGGATTTTCAGCTGATGACATCATCGTGTTCAGAGCAGGTGATGAATGACTGCAACTGAATGGAGCATTCGCAACACACGGTTACGCTCTCCAACTGACATTCCCCTTGCAGATTGCGGAAGACGCAGTGTCCGATTATCCCTCAAATCGTGCACCAAGTCAGGACATGCACTCGTAAGTAAGTAGACGGGTCGGTCGCAGAATCTTTGGACCCACTCCATACAAACTCTATCTCACCGCTGCAGTAGGCGTATACTGATTTCGGAACCAATTAAAACTGGTTAGTGGGCATTGGTGAAGGGCGACCACTTTCACTCCAGAAAAGTATGTAATACGAGCAGACTTGAGAAATGACCTTCGAAACCACACAGACACTCGGGCACGGTGGATGTCTGAGCATTCACAGGAAGTAGAGCCATAGAAATGTAGAGTTTACGATTAAAGGAATTATTGTGCAAATAAATATTCTGCAAATGACGAACTAAACTAACATAATGAAAAGACGAATAAACTGCAGCCATGATGTCTCTGTAGGACTTTAACAAAGAGAAAGGTTAAATCAGGAAGTGGATCTAATTGGTCGATTTCTGTTTAGGACGAAAGCCTACAACCGATTGCCATTGACAAAGGCCTTTGCCAGCTCAAGGCTAGTCTGCCTTTGTACCTTACACCACTTTGCCTTCGCATTCTGAACTGATGTAAGAAGGGTTTATGAACATCATACCTGATTTTTGACGCCGCGATGACCTCCGATTTTACGCAGGTCCCATACATCAAAGGGAAGAACGGCGAACAATCAAACAGCAGACGCTCCGAACTGCCATAGGCCGCGAGTCAGGGAGAGAGAGAGGGAGGCAGACAGACACCTAAGGACGTTGAAGGTCAATGACACGACCACGTCAAGACCACAGACACGGAGGTTCCGCTGATCGAACTCCACCGCCTCATCATATAATACTCCATTGTCTTTCTGTGTGGCTGTCGAAGGCCAATGATTGATAGCAGCAGCACTTGTCCTCCTCACCGCACCTGTCCGTCTAGGCACACATTCCGAACAGACCTTAGACGTGTCTATTATCCAGGGCGGTGGGGGTGGGGCAGAGGGCGCTGCATTCGCATGGTATACACTCCAGACTGGCAGAACGGAATGTGCGCTAACAGCAGACACGAAAGCGGAATAGCGGATAGATAGTTAGTTATCTAGAAGCACCTTTAAAGTACGTGCAAAAAAAGCGTTGCGCACATTACAGGCTAAACTTAAAGTGTTTGCTTAAGCTTCCAAGTTGGAACCCGCCATTGCAGTTCATCTATGGCTGATATGGTTACAATTTTAGCCAATTGAAATTTATTATGGGTTGCGTAAGTCGATCAAATATTTCTGGATATAGGATACTGTGCTGCTTTACGGCCAACAAACATAACTCAGTACAAAAAGACACAAAGATGCATGTATCTAATATCACTTACACTATCAATAATCTAATTGGCAGTGTAAGTCATATTAGACACATAGGCCTACATCGCATCAGTGGTGAGTCAATTAATCTGCAAGCGCAATAACAAACTTACCAGATGCGTCCGTCAGCTCAAAATCATGTCATTGTCAGTGTTTATGGTGGCTACAGCTCAGATTCTTTCCAATATTTGATTCAAGTTCGACCAACAACGTCTTCTTCATTAGATCAAGAAATATACGCTGATGCTTCTGAACAACTTATAGTAAATATTGTCTTCGCTTTCGTCGTTTGTCAAAACGATGTTGCACACTGACCTTAATAATGCAGATCTTTCTAACACCAACACCATTAATTGATTCTTTCTCTTTGTCCAGCAAATATTTGTGTCAACTCACAGAAGATGACTCCATGTGTGTGTTTATCACATCCAAAGGATGTCTCCATGATAAAAACTCCATCGGTCGATCCCAACCTCAAAGACTACTCTCTCAGATTAGCTTCTGAATCGATCGACACTGAACTTTTTGAAATAGCTAGGCCCTACACCACTTCAAAGCGATCCTCTTCTGACCCCGTGCAATCCTTTTTTCTCTCTACGACACCCCCACTGCCAGATCTTCTTGATGTTCGCTCGCTTTTATGCACCACCATTGTCCACCAACACGATTGCCAAGAGCCATGGTTTAAAGGGGAATGCTCAAAGCCAAGCAGGCTAACCAAATGACTCGAACGGCGACACATGGTTGTGAGGGAAGTCTAAATCTCGGAAGACCTGGATTAAACAACTTCAGTCAGATTTTAAGCGATTCCACTCAAGAGAACAGGAAGTTTGCTATAATCGTGTTATTGTCCGATACAAGTGATATAGACCTATAGCTTGTTTAATACTTCTTGATTCCTTTGCTGCTGTTGATTGCATACATAATTGTATAATGATCAAGGTTTCAGTCTTTCGGCATTATTCAATTAGTTTGTCGTTTACTTCAAGTTCAGGTCTTCTTTCCCTGTATTTATGCTACATCGCAATAAACTAAACTATGTCTGAAACTCTGTGAGTTTGTGTAGGTCCGACTGTTCTATGACATATTGCATAATTCGATCAGTTTCATATTATGTTCTTACATGAGCTTTATGTACATTTGTCATTTATAATTATAACAAGTATTGTTGCTTGCTTGCTTGATTATACTTAGGAACTTGTAGCAAGCAAGCTTAACATGCATTCATCCTTTCGGTAAATGTATTCAGCGCCCTATTACAGAAGCGTTAAATAGACATCTTGATCCACTCGCTCACTCACTCGCTTTCTTACTTACTAATAAGCGAAAGCCTATTATATTATAGTTATGTTAAGCGTTAACTGAAGTTAACATGAACTGATCGTTGCCGTGTAGACAGCGCAGATGAAGAAAGCCTTGTACTGTACGGTAATTGGATGTTTAATGAAGAAAACCCTATGAACCACACTGACCAATCAAGACATGACACTAAGACAACTGTCAGTCATATACAACGACCTCAGCAGACAACAGAGAAATCGACAACAACTATGCATAAGTACGCTATCATCATCGTCGTCGTGTCGTTATCATCATAAATCCTCTTTTTCTGGTAGTCATAGCTTCCGTTATTAATTAGTTAGTTAGTTAATTAAATCTACGGTCTTTATCACAACAAAACGACTCAAGTCTACGTATAAACGACGACAGAAGAAGAAGACAAACAGACAGTCTGAAAGAAAGGCGGATCCTTCTCCTCCTTCCTCCCACTTGAAAACGCCGCAATGACAACAGACACGGATCATGCAAAACACGCCTAGAATTTAACAGTGTTCGTTGCTGAATAGGAGGAACACAGTGCGCCACATCTGAATACTTGCTTGCGTTATTCTTATAGATGGCTGTACTGTGTTCTGGCTTTTATGACTCAGGGACCATCTTTCATCATAGACAAAATGACTTTTAGTTTGCGATCGCCAAAGTCTCGTCATATCCATATTAAGCAAATCTCAAGATAAAAAGAAAACAACATCATATAGCGCCATTAAAATAATTCCAGAGTGCTTGAGGTTCATTGTGGCATAAACTGTCTGGAAATAACAGACACTTGCGTTATCACAACACACATCTCTAATTCTCTGGCTGCTAATAACTGTGAGTTTGCTTTGGCCTGGAGTGGCCTTAAGTAACAACGAGACAAGAGCCAGAAGTAACTCCCAATCACATGAAGTGATTGGGATTTACTTCCAACCACGTGTCATCTTTCAGCGTTCTGACCACCACACACACAGTTCACAGTGAGCATTACGTGTGGTTAAAAACAGTCTCAAAGTTTATCATAAGCCTCCTTCCCGTCAATTTAATCGGATCATTAAAATGATTCATTCATTTAGAATTTAGACATTTCTGAAGTGACAATAGTAAGAATAAACCACGTGTAAATATCCACTAATCAAGTGCATCACTTTCACTCTACCATTGTTACTTTTGCATTACACAACGCTGTCCATTTCACTCTAATATATGCTTTTTGGTTGGCATTAGATAGGATCCATATCGGCTCTATACGGCTCCCATTTGGGAATATGGATCGTTAGTGGGCTCCACGTAGGCATGCTGACAGGGTACATGTAAAAATGTTAAAGGTTTCACACGCCGATTCCTAATTCATGCTTCAGATATCTGATCCTCTGGAAACCGGACTCGGACATCCCTCGGACTACTCTTTTGGACAACACCTCTGACTAGAAGCAGCGCTCGTGAATAAGCTGGTGCCCTGTTCTTGACTTTCGAGTGGCGCTTTAGAAGTTTGGAGATTACGATTACGATTATGATTACGATTCAGAAGACTGTCAGAGCACAATAATTCTAGACGTTCCTTCCTTTAACATAAATTATTTGAAGGATTAGTTTGCTTCAATCTTGTAACACAACGACGTACATGTATTGCCCTAAAGTGAGTGACAACATTACAACAAAAACAAACTTCATTTCCTCCATTCTGGCCACGTGAGCAAAACGTCATGCATGCTAAACTCAGATCCTTTCGCATGAAACAAACAGACCTGTTGTTAATTGTTTAAATAGAAAAAACCGTCGACGCAAATATAATATGAAGAAGACTGCTGCAGTAGACACGCAACTGGAATGGATTCAATGCATAAATCAGGAACTACAGACTTTGAAATTGCTCATCACCTGAAACCATTGTAAAAGGCACTGTGTCATTATATTCAAATATTCCCATATCACCTAAAGTGCAGTTCATAAGTTACCAACGGAATGGCAACAATGACAGTATTTAGTCATGAGAAAACTATTCTTATTCGTTCAAACTTTTGATTCGTTTAACTTGTAACTTTAAATTTAATTTGTCTGATTAAACGTATGATTGTGATTGCATTACGTAGGCCTAAACGATACCACATCGTAGCCTACTACAATAATTAGGTCATGATATAGATTTCTTACGTTTTACTTTACTTTGTCTTATTTGATTATTTTGTAATTATTATTTTCGTAACTTACATTACTGCATGCAACAATTTTTTTGGATTACTTTTCGTTGATCTAGCTGATCAGATTTTAGTGCGAATAAAAATTTTAGTATAAAATACTGTTCTTGTTCTATTTGGCTTAAACTTAATTTAGGAGAAAGCAAAGCATGCCTTGCCTAATGATACCAGAGTCTGCAAGGCTCAAGTAAGTTTTCGCAGCAGCAATGCAGCAGTGTGTGTGTGTGTATGTGTGTGTGTAGGTGTGTCGGTGTGTGCATGTGTGTGTGTGTATGTGTGTGTGTGTGTAGGTGCGTGTGTATGTGTGTGTGTGTGTATAGGTGTGTGTGTAGGTGCGTGTGTATGTGTGTGTATGTGTAGGTGCAGGTGTGTGTGTAGGTGCGTGTGTATGTGTGTGTATGTGTAGGTGCAGGTGTGTGTGTAGGTGCGTGTGTATGTGTGTGTATGTGTAGGTGCAGGTGTGTGTGTAGGTGTATGTAGGTGTGTGTGTGTGTGCCTGTGTGTGTGTAGGTGTGTTCGTCTGGTTCTAACTACTTACTCCTACATATCTCCGAAGATGCCAGCGAACGTCTTGCGAAGGTTCTTCATCGTGTCCTCAGAATCTTCGAGATCTCGAGCAATTGCATCCACCGTTCCAGGAGAGGCCGGACCAGAGGGCCGCGGAACGGAACCACCTTTTCCAGAACTTCATATGGCGTAACAAAAACGCAAAGAATAAGGCATTAGTTGAGAATGGGACATCAGTCCCATAGTTAGCCTGTATACCCACAGTTACAAGACAAGCAGAAACCAAAACGATAACAAAAAGACTCGCGCCAGACGACTCAGATATTATTACTCTACCAAGAAGAACAGTAGCCTACATTACAACTAAATTATTCTGAACGTCTGCGATCTGGAACATTGGCATTAGTTAATTGACGATTATAGTTTCGCCAGGTAGGATATTATGCTGCGACGCTAGAAGTCAGAATTTGCTAATGCTTTGTCTAATGGAAAAAAACGCCCAACATCTGCGCCCGAACAAAATTCAATGTTGTCATTGATCATAGCCTATCCCTCTATGGAGTCTATTTTTATTTATATTTATTTCATTTCATTGAAAATTCGAAAACAGCAACATAACAGTGGTGTAGATATATGGGAAACTTAAAACTTTTGAAAAATTATTAGGCCTAATTAGGCCTCAGGTAAATTAAAAAATTGCAAAAATAGTGCAAAAAGTGCAAAAACATTTTCCTCAGTCAATAGTTTCACCAAAAGAAATTTACTTTTCATATTTGTAATGTAAGTAATGCAAAGGAATGCACACAAAAATCTAGCAGACATAAAGGCAAGCTGCAACAATTAACGGCAAAAACCCGTTGCTTGTTCATAAAGGCTTGTTCATAAAATTTTGCAACAACAACAAACAAAAAATGTCCGTTGAACGATGAGATGCAGTACTGTCCAGTTCAGATAGCGCAAAAGTGCAAAGATGCACTGCAGCAGACTGTGCTGCATGACCTCTAAGCTTATGGTGCCAAAATGAACTTCAGGCCCATAAAGGGATATGCAACATAATTATGAGAAAGACAGTCTACAGTAATCAAAGGAGTCCTAACTGAAGACCTATTTAAAAGTGGTAATCATGCAATTGAACTTAGCTTTGTCGAGCAACTAGTGTTTGTCGAATTCAGCTGATTCATAAAGAGGTATTTATTGATCTAAGTGCTATAATGGAAGCATGGGAGTTGTGTGTGGGGGGTATGGGGTGAGGGGGTGGGGCTGTTGTGCGTCGTATTGTGTCTGGGCGATGATACCAACGTGTCTGTAGCGACAACAGCTGCTGTTGATGACCTCTGTCCACTCTGGTCAGTTGATGACCGGTTCTTCTGAGGACTCGGTCCACTTGTTGTCCCATCAGAGGTCGATCGAGCGCTGACCGGAGGCTGACCCGGCTGTGACCTCGAGACCTCTGACTGACCTCCGCCGTTGGTCGCATA